>ML997731.1:247529-264020 GCA_010365825.1 Otus sunia | reverse complement strand
CCAACCCCCCCCCCGCCACCACCACGGTAACGGCCCCCCCCGGCTCCCTCCATGGACAATTAGTGTTTTCCTGTTAAAATGCTCGAGTTTGGTAATTCAGCGCCAAGAGCCGGGCTGCCGCCGCTGCGCCCCATCGCCCAGCGGTGCGAAACGCCGCGGTGGGTGGTATCGGGGACACGTGCCCCCCCTCCAGCCCCCAGCCCCTGCCCCGCGCTGCCGGGGGCTCCCCGGATGGTCCCGCTTACCCCCCCCCCAGCTCCTCTGTGCAAAAAAAGCAGCGGGCTGCGCTGGCGGGACGAGGCGCTGGCGGCCTGGCCCGGCTCTGCCAGCGGTGACCACGCGGCGCGACCGGCTCCTGCCCCACCCCGGCTCCTCTCGGGGCCCTCGCTCTGCGCCGAGGCCTCGGGGTGCTGAGCCACCTGCGGTCCCCAGGACCGGCCTCTGCCCCCCCGCCAAGTCCTGGTGCCCGGCTGCGGGGTCCCGGGGGGGTCTGCGGGGAGGACAGGACCCACCCGGGCTGGCCGGGAAGGTCAGTGAGTCCCAGGGGAGATGCATAGATGAGGGGGGGCTGGCGGAGAGAGCGGGGCTGGGGGCGGCCGCTCGTCCTGGCGCGGCCGGGAGAACCGAAGAGGCTGGGAGTTTCTCATGCAGGGTCCTGGGGGGCAGCAGGGAGGCGGGGAGGGTCCCTCTGAGGAAGGCGAAGGTGCGTCTCTCCGCTCAGGAACAGTCCGCCCAGGCAGCCCGCTTTCACCTGGGGATGGGGGGCAGAGGGGGGGCCCCACGCGTCGCTGGAAGATTAAAAAAACAAAACAAAAACCACACAACATTGAAAGGCTCAGTGCGGGTGGAGGCGTCCCGGCTGCGCCCCGGTGCAGAGGCTCAGCGCCCCGGCGCTCCGCAGAGCCGGATCCGGCACGTCTGCTTTCCCTCCTCCACACCCCCGCGCCATCTGGGCCCCCCCCCTCCTCCCCTTTTCCCCGTACTCCCCGCGGAGATCTGGAGCCTGGGATTTGCGACTCGAAGCAGCCGCTGCAGCACGCACGGCGAGCTCAGGGCTTTTCAAATCCACATTAAACATTCATCGCTCTAAAAATAAACGAGCATCCCATTCTCCCCGGAGTCTCCTCCGGGATCCGCAGGGCTGACGCGCAGCAAAGGCACTTTGCGCTGTGCTGGTAGCGCCGGGTCTGAGTGCCCGCCACGGCCAGGCCCCCCCAGGGGACACACAGGGGCTCTTTACCCCCCCAGCCCCGACAAAAAAAACCACCTTCAGCTGCAGGCCGGCTGCTGGGTCCTTTTTTAGCAGCTCCAGCCCACGGGCCCTTAGCGCAGGGGGAACAAACCCTGCGGCGTTTCTCTGCACGGGTTCAGCAGGAGAAAAAGCGGGTGGGTGGGATGGGGACATCTGCACAGCCCAAATCCTCGGGGGCTTCCCCCCCCCGGGAGCACAGCAGGCTGCCTTCGGGGCTCCAGCACCCCAGGGAGCGTGTGGGGGCCCAGGGGCAACACAACCGCACAGGACATGGATTGGGATCGGGGGACAAGCACTGCTGTCACCTCCTGTCAGCCTCCAGAGCGCGGGGGGGGGGAGCCAGGGCCCCTCGGGGACTGCAAGACGCCTCCTCCTGCCTCACCTCTGTTTGTTTTGCTGGGGTAGATTCTCTGGAAGTATTTATATTCTTCTGGGGCTGGGAAGTCTTCGACGGGATGAAAGGAGTATTTGGATTCAAAGTCATCTGCAGAGAAGGGGAAAAAAAAACAGGCAGGTCAAGGAGGGCGGCTGCGGATGAGCGCGGATAAAGCTGAAGGGCTCAGCTCTGCACGGGGGCTCCCCCCAGCTCCGGCCCCCGCCCGGGGGGTCCCACTCACCCAGGAACGCTCTGACGGTGGCGATGGAGTCCCGGTGCCCATTTCGCACGGGCGGAGGCGGCGGCGGTGGCCCAGCCGGCGTCCTCGTGGGCGGCGGCGGCGGCTTCCCTCGGCTGGGGGGCTCGGCGGAGCCGTGCAGTCTGTAGGGGGGCGGAGGTGGGGGGGCGTCACGCCCCCCATTTCGCAGCATCGGCGGAGGGGGCGGCGGAGCTGCAAGGAGAGCTGGGTCAGCACCGGCGCGGCCCACCGCAGCCTGCCAAGGCGCAGCGTCCCCAGGGCAAACCCTCCCTCCGGCAGCAGGGCCAAGGACAGCCTCCGAGGTAGCTTTCCAGGCCAGCTGCTGAGCCAGATCGCGCCAGCGGCCAGCACGGCCGGTCCAGGGACGCTCCTACGCGCGCCCGGAGGAGATTTCCTGCTCGCTCCTGACATCTGTGCTCCTCCTGTCAGCTGCAGCGGAGGGGACCGGCCAGCCCGCTCCCCGACAGCTCACCACCCCCCACAGCGGGGCTGCTCCAGCCCCTGCACCGCGGCTGGACCCAGGTCACCCTCTGTGCGAGAGGGGATCTGAGGAGCAGCCACGAGCCCGAACACGCGAGCGTTCGAGGGCAGCAGCTCCGCAGGGAGGCGAGAGGTTGCCTGCCAGGGCTGGGAAGCCACGTCCGCACGGCCACCGAGGTGCTGACGGGACCCACAACCCCTCCGACCCACCTCTCGCTCCTGCCCAGCCTCCCACAGATGCACAGTGGCAGTTCACGCTCCTCATTAGGCTAATTACACACAGACTAACAGAGCAGATCCCCAGCCATAACTCAAAGGAGGGATTCTGGCAGGGCCGGAAGGACAGAGCGGCTTGGCAGGGGACCAGGCGGGAGCTGCGGTCTGGACACGGAGCCCAGGAGCGCACGGGGGGGGCACCGGGGCGCAGCCATCGCTGCTCCCGGCAGCGGGGACACGCTCACGCCCGGCTCCGCGCGCACGGGGGCGGAAGGGTGAGGGGTTTTCACTCAGCCACCCCCTCGAAGCGTGCCCAACGCCAAAACCCCTGCACTAGCAGCGACAGAGGCTTCATCGCCAGCAGCGCCTTGAGCCACGCGGCGCCAAAACCAGCCCAGAGAGGGGTAGGACAGTTCCCGGGGGGCTGGGCGAGGGTGTCTGGCTGCACGGACAAGGGACAGGCCTCTCGCTGCTCTGTCACAGCTTTTTGTCACCACCCTAGTGACATTTAGGAAGCTCAGGGGAGCAGCCGCAGCGTACACAGCTCTGCCTCCACCATGTTCTCCTCCCGCTCCCAGAGGACACCCCAAGCTCACGGGCAGGAGCTGCCCTGCCAACATCAGGCTTGAAAGGAGCAAAATAAACAGAGAACAGGACCAGGGACACGTCTTGAAGGTGACAGTCCAGCTCTTGCGCCTGGCCCAACCCCTACACCGACTGCCACGTGCAGGAGCCTTGCCGTGCCCCGGTGCCAACTCTTCCCCCGCCATCTCCTACCAGCCACCAAAGGGCGGGCGGGTGGCCACGGCCTGACCCACCACAGCTGCTCCCGGGCGCAAAGGAGTCGGGTCCAGCGGAGCAAACGGCTCTTACCTGCTCCCCGGCTGGGGGGGTCTCTGGCCGGCGGAGGGGGACGACTGCTCTGGAGAGACGGGGAGGCGGAAGCTGGCGGCGGCGGCGCGAGACCCCGCAAAGGGCCCGGCGTCTTCCTGTGCAAGGAGTTGTGTCGCTGCGGCAGCTCCGGGGCGGACTCGTTGATGGGGCTGGAAGGGCCGTTGGGGACACCGGGGGGTTGCCGATAAGGGGGCGGCGGGGGGGCGAGAGACTGGCCCTGAGCCCCCGACCCCGTTCGGATACTGACTGGGGAGGGAGGGGGCTTGATGGGTGGCGGGGCGGGGGGTCCGTCCCTGTTCACGGGCAGTCGCTGTCCNGCGGGGCGGACGAGCTGTGCTTCATGCCGGTGCCGCCGGCGGCGTTGGGCCGGGAGAGGTCCGGCAGGGACGGCCTCTGCGTGCGCGGCAGCTCCGGGGGAGAGGCCCGGCTGTTGTCAGCATCGTCTTGAGGTCGGGTGTTGCCGGTCGGTACCGGGGGCCTGGGGGCGGCCGCTCGGGAGCCGGGGACTGGCAGGGTTGGCTTAGCGGAGCTGTCTGCGGGGAGGGAAAGCAGAGTGAGCGGCCAGGCACGGCGAGAGCGACGCCGCGGGGCTCCGTCCCCGAGCGCGGGGCAGCCTGCCCGCCCGGCCGGGGGAACGCTGTCTGGCACAGGCAGGGAGCTGGCAGCGCGCTCAGCCACACATGGCTCCTCTCTCACCACTGCTATTTGCTCTCGGGCTTGCTGGAAGGCAGGTTGCCACAGAAAATAGCAGAGAGAAACGTTCAGCAACACACGCGACTGCCGGGCCCTCCACGGAGGTTTCAGGCCGTGGGACACTGCGGCGCGGAGAGCGCAGCTTGCCTGCGTAACGGATTTGGGGTTCCGGCCTCTAACCAGCTGAAATGCCCAGTAAACAGGGCAAGAGCCTCACCCCCCTCCTGCTCAGGGACCTCCCCAGGGAAGCCCCACACAAAGCACGAGACAGGTGGCCATTACCTGAGCTGTCCTTCGCCCCCACGGGTCTGAGCTTGGGCACCCCGCCTTGGAAGAGGCCACCCTTCGGCTGGATCGCAGCCGAGCTAGAGCCGTAGCTGCCGCCGCCGCCGCTGCCCTTGGGCTCTGAAAGGAGAGAGGCGGAGAGGTTAAGCCTGGTATTATCAGCTCCTCCAACGAGGAGCCGCCGGAAAGCAGACGAGTGAGAGCCCGGGAGCCACCCTGAAGGGCACAGCAGCACCCAGCGCGGGGCTGAGCACCTCCCGGGGCAGGCCAGGCGGGTACTCACTCTCTAGGATTGGCGCGCTCCTGTCATTGATCTGTGTCACCTTCTTTAGCTTGGTCCCTTTGCAGATGTCCTGCAGGAGAGCCCCCCGGCCCCGCTGCTCCTCCCGGCTCAGTTTTGGCGGCTCCGTGTTCGCCTGGAGACAAGAAGTGGCTCAGCAGCTCGCCCGTGCTCGCAGGCACCCCGACCCACAGCCCGACTCCACCTTCCCCCTTCTCCTCCGCTCAGCCCAGAGGCACCCCCAGCCCCCAGCTCTCTTCCAGACGGAGCGACGGGGCTGCCCCAGGTTACGCTGCTGTTCTACAGGGCGAGGGTCAGACCCCGTCCTACCTAAACCCAGCGTGCAGCTCAGTTACAGCCAGGTGCAAGCTCCCCTGTTCTCCCCCGCCCTGAGCCACAGTGGAGCAGAACACACGAACGCAAAAAAAAGCCACGTGCAGCCCCTTCAGCCACATACAGACTCTGCTGCAAGGGAAACTGAGGCACAGCCCACAGAGCTCTCGTAGGCTGGACTTGAGGAGGTCCAGAGACAACACAGGAGCTCCTGGCAAGTAGCACCACGTGGAGACAGGCCACCTCCCCACCCTCGAGCCAGCCCCTACCTGACTGAAAGTGGGAGGCGGCGGGGGGCCCGGCGGTGGCGGTGGGGGCGGAGGGATCGGCATCCTGGCCCGGCTCCCGGCAGCTCCGGCGGCTCAGCGCTGGGGGCAGGCCTGGTCACTCATGCCTGCGGGGAGGGAGGAAGAGGTCAGGGACTGGAGGGGAAAGCCACGGAGAAACATGGCCCTGGGGTAGTGTGTGCTAGTGCCCTGTGCCTGGAGCTCCTGCAGGGCTTGCCCACTCCCAGATGGCTCAAAAGGGCCGCCTGGTTCTCCCAACACCCTGGAGCAGCGGGACTCAGCGGTGGGAGCCAGTGTGATCCCCCACCCCAAATGGCCAGGGCCCCCAGCCCAGCACAGAGCCTGCAGCTGAAACCCAGGACATTTTTCACACGACCGCTTGGCTCAGCAGAGAAAACCCGGCCAAGCTAATCCTGCGCCATCAATCCAGCTCCTTTATCTGCAGCCGGGGGCTGCTCACGTGGAAGTGCGACAGGAGCCCAAAGCCTCCAGCCCGTCAGCAGGCACCGCGGCCAGCCCTGGCACGCGTCCCCAGCGGGCCCCTCCAGCCACGGACGCCGTTAAATCTGCCAGACGGATCACCGAGCAGAAGGCAGACGAAGCAGCGCAGTGCTGCCCCGTCGCTCGCACAAGGAGAGACGCTCCCATCCCCAAACAGCCCAGGCAGATTTTCCCAACCGCTCGGATCCCGCGTCGATAACCTCCCAACACTGACGGCTGTCTGCGCCCCTCTACTTCCACAACTCCCAAGCCCCCGCTGAAGCTGTCCAAGCAGGCAGCGAAACACGCCTTCCCGACATCGGTCCACCCCACCACAAGCCCAAAATGAACCTTTCCCACACCACGGCTTACCCAGAACAGCTCCCAGCCCGTGCAGCGCTTCGCCAGCGGGGCCCCGCAGAGCCCGGCAGCCCCGGACGGCACCGGAGACCGAGCACGGAGGAATTGAGGACAGGAAGAGGAGCCTGAATCACCGGGATATCACAGGACAGGCCCCTGGCAAGCTCGTGCCTCTGACAGCAGCGCGCAGGTAGGGCCGTCCCAGCAGCACCGGCTCAGGGAATAGGAATGTGATGACTGGAGGCCTCGCTCACCACCCCGGGAGTTTCGGGTGCTCGGGGCAGACCGAGAGGCAGGGGATAAATGCACCTCTCTGGGCCGCAGATGTCTTTCCCCCGGGAAAACCTGTTCCTTAACCATTAAAGAGGACCACAATACCAACCCCAGGTAAGAACAGGACAGTTTCACACCTGAAGCTTCCAACTTCCGATGCCTGACCTCTGGGGCACGCGACCAGAGAGGTCACAGACACATTCACCAGGACAGTGAAAGCTTCTTTACAACCCAGGCACTGAAATCCAGGTGCCCACGACCTTTGAAATGGTTTGTATCGGGTATTAAAATCCAGACCCCTTCTGAGACTCACCCACGACTAGATAAACTACAATTTACTGATGCCACAGTAAAGAGAGGCCAGGATGAGACCAGGTCTGTCCTCACGTGTCAGACATTCCCACTCCCTGTCATGACAGAGGTGTGAGAACAGGAAAAACGGACCAGCAGCATCACTGTGATGCCAGCGGCTCCCCTGCCCTCGAGCAAACCACCAGCTCTCTGCGGTTCAGGAAAATAAATAAATAAACTGCCTTTTAATTAAAAGCAGCTCTTCTACCAAGTGAGAAACTCCTCAACTACAGACACTCTCGTTGGGAAGATGTTCCTCCCTCTATCTTCTGGCACTTTCTAAGTCACTTGAGATCTCAAGTTCTCTGGTGGCACCGGCCACACCTCTGTGGGACTGGGAACCGCGCGAGCTCCAACCCACCCTGACCCAGCAGGTCCTCGTCCACCTCACGAGGGAAATCACCTCGCTGCCGCCTCTCGGCAGCGCACCCTCCCGACACGTGCGGTGCTGCCTTGCTCCAGCCTGAGCTCGAGGCCTTGCACAGGAGAGCCGACGTCTGTTGATTTCCCCTTCAGCCCCACCAAGCCGGGACGCTCCGCAGACTGGGAACGACGCCCAGCCAGCCCATTCGGCCTGTACTTTTCCCACCGAAGCAAGATCAGAGACGGCTCATAACGTGCTCGTCTGGGACCTGCCGGCGCTGCCAGGACGTGTTGCAACAGGAGCGTTTTTCCCCCGTGCTCCTTCCCACCCCACAGCGGGACCGCAGGGCCGGGACGGCGCGAGCAGCTGCCAGGGCAGAGCAGGACGTCGGGGGGACGGTGCGACGACGTCGCGGCGGGAGAGGATGGGCAGGAGAGCCCCGGCCTTGTTTGAGCACCAGCAGCTGGGGGTAATTAGCAGAGATAGAGCTGAGAAACGTGCCAGGTAATGAGACTCCTGACTCGGTGTCATGTGTCACAGGCCTGAGCCAGCGCAGGAGCGGTGCCAGCGCTGCGGGCCGTCACCTCCGCTCCCGACCCAGGAGAACAGAAACACCCACATCACCTCCCCGTTACGCTCCCGCTGGGGTTACTCACGGGGTGACACGTCCCACCCCGCTCTGCACCTCGACAGCACTCGGGGTCGCAGGAGTCTCCCTTCAGGGACACACCGCCTCGCCGTACGCAGACAGACGGACAGGGGTTTGTCAGAAAACATGTCAGTGCCACGTCTGCAAGGGAAGCAGGCTGCTCGGGACCCCCCGTTTGCCCTGCTTCCCCCCATGAGCCCTGCGTCAGGCGGAGCAGCTAGGGACAATCCCACAGCGATGGTAGCTCCTGTAAGCACAGCCAGGGAGGGGAAGGGTATTTCCACAAAGAAAACCATGAGTCATTATCTCCCCATATCTAACATGCCCTTAAAACTAGTGCTGCACCGAAACCCGCACTCAGATAAAGGCTCTGACCTAGAAGAGCGAGAAGGGGGGGAGAGAAGAGTTTAAGCTAAAGCAGCTTGAGGATAAACTGGAGCTGAATTCCCGAGAAACAGGTCATTTCGTTTCAGCACATGGCCCCGTTCAGGTTGTGGATTAACAGCAAAGGTCACATTGAAAAACCAAAATCAAGAGACACCGAACTCAGCACGTGGCGGCTGCTGATTATTTCATACCATGAGAAAAGCTGAGACCTCTGGGTGGGAACACTGGAGTGATCTGTGTCTGTCTTGAAAATAAAGCCTAGATCTTTAATGTTCACTAAGACAGACACAGCTGATAAAGATCAGGGAGACACAAGCTAAATCCTCCAGGAAAAAAAAAAAAGGGGGGGGGGAGGGGGGTTCTCCCAGCACTGCTTACCACCCCTTAATGTCTGGCGTATGCCTTACGGAAACCATGCCCTTTGAAACAATGCTGCTCCGACAGCCGACTTCTCTGCATTTCTTCTCCTTTGTTCTTCGTTACCAGGGATCCCTTCACCAAGGCAGATCTGAGCCTTTGAGAGCTCCATATGCCGCGGCGGCAGCTCGCTGCGCTTGCAGGGAAAGTGGTTTGAAAGACCTGAATCGGGGCAGCGAGAGAGAGACACCCACTAGATCAAAGCACAGAGGAGAGCTCATCTTCGGCTAAGCCAGGAGGGGCAGGTTTGCACATTAGCTTTCCTTTTAAAAATAAAAAGGAAAACCCAAGAAAGCTGTGAGAAAACCGGGAGGAAGACAACGTGTGAAAAGCGATGGCTCTGGAGGAGAGAGAGTTCACTGAAATCCAGGTGACCCTGCAGGCAGCTGCTTCCAGAGCTGCTGCTGCCCCCATCACGGCAGCACTGGCCACGGGACAGTCCTGCAGCAGTTCCAGTCAGCACTCCCCTGCCAACCCGGGGTTCAAAACATCATTAAAACCCAAGAACGTTACATTCAGCAGTTCCTGTCTCCCGTAAACCAGCTTCAATTAGCCAGATCTGGCCTGGACAAGACTACACGCCACATTTTCCAGGTGTTTTTCAAGTCCCTATTTGCCGTGAAGGGAAATGAAATGCCTTCTCCAGCAAGCAGCCCTGGATTCTGCTCATCCCCCGGGGGGGGGGTTTGCTTTTTTAGCAGGACAGGCAGCAGTGACCTTCAGACGCCGTAAGCGCGTTCCCGCGCTGTTCCGGGGGATTTGGGCGCTGTGGCGGATTTGTATTTCACAGCCACGCTCGCTGCCGCGGCGAGCCTGCATTTGCAAACCCGAGATGAAGCGCTTCATCCTCAGGGAGGCAGCGGCTTTGAACTGCAGATCAAGAGGAATTTCCAGCCCTCTGATGTCGGCTGCAGAATGCGGCTGCACCGGTTTGGGGACGACTTCCAAGGCTGGACCTCTCAAACACCCTCCCTCCCTCCCGCCTCCGCCTCGCTGGGCGCCTTTATCTTCCACTTCTTCCCATCCAAACCCTCAGTTCCTCGTTACCCTGAGCGCAGCCCTTCCAAATTCAGAGCCTGTCCTCCAAAGCCTGACATTTCTGCCCGTTCCTGAGGAGCGAGGGCTTCGGCAGCACTGAAGATGCAACATAAATAATTTATCCTGAAAGACAGCCATCGCAGGATTTAAGGTCATTCAGGCTTTTAAAATCGTATCAGCATGCTTTAAGAGAGCGAGCTGCCATCTCGATTTGGAGCGTCTCAAAGAGCTGGTGCATCTCTGCGTGCAGACAGACAGACACACTCCAGCCCCGCGGGACTCAGACAGTGAATTATTAACAACCCACGGTCACTGACAATGCATTTTTAACAAAACCCTGAACACAAAAGTTTCTAACGCCTCCAGGCCGAATTCCACAGCCCTCGGCGGAGCCTCGGCTCCCCCATCCCCAAGCACCGGACCCCCGAGCCGGGCTGTCCTTTAGCAGCTTTCCAGCCAGCTCAGCTCGGATCACTTGGCAGAGGAAACCTTTAATCAGGAGCGAGGAATCGTGTCCTGACATTAGGTTGCAGCAAAGCAAAGAGCAGGAAAAGCCCGTCCCGGGAGGGCCTGTAGACTTCCCTGCCTCTCCCCGTCCCATGTGCCAGGCGAGAAGGGAAAGGAAACCAGGGAGGGAGAGGTGGCACACGAGGGGACCGAGCAGAACCCGCTCTGAAGCCCCGCTCCCTCCGACAGACATCTCCGATTGTTCCAGCGGGAGGAAGCGGCGGGAGACACAGGGACTTCCCGGCTGCTTCGAGGGTGACCCACGGCTGGGAATAACGTGCTGCACGGCCCACGCCTCGCAGAGAACAATAAGCCGCTGAATGGAAAGTGGCTCCAGAGCCCGGCGGTGTTAGTGTTCAAATAAAAACGCCTTTTTATCAACTGCCAACGATGCACCGGTCCCCTCCACCGCGGGCTCCAACACTGGCTGCATATTTAGAACAAACGAAGCCTCTGCGCTGGAGCCGACAGAGCTGGGAGCTCCTCAAAGTGCAAGGGGAGCAAGAAAATATTGGTGGCCTGGGACGGGGAGCAGAGAAAGGCTCCAGCCATCTCTGAGAGCTTTTTAAAGCCCCCCAGCAGCAGCAGGGCCCGCTCACACCAGGCTCATTTAGGGGCAGGGGCTGAGGAGCCGCGTCTAAGGCTCTGCACAGCAAACCCAGCGCGGTGTCAGCCCTTGGTCTCTGCCAGGCTGCAGCTGACACGCTACCAGCGAAGAGCAACGAGGACGGAATGAACCTGCGGCTCTTCCGACCGTCACTCAAAACCGACAGCACGCAAAGTTATCTGTAAAACAGCACCAGACTCTCCCCGGCGCAGAGCTTACGGCACCAGCGGCCTTACACGGGAGCAGGCAGGCAGTCTCCAGCTCCAGCCTGCCACCCTGAGTCGACGCCGTCCGCTGCCGCAGCGTCTGCCGACGCAGGTCTGAGTCATGAGGCAGGGACAGCAAAATGCCCCGGTGAAACTCTCTGCCAAAAAAAAAAAAAAAAAAAAGCACATTAATTGGAGTTGGCCCCCGCTGAAGGCCACGCTTTTCATCCAAACCCCTGCGCCAAGCTTTTCTCCCAGACTCACCCCAATATCCAAGCGGTTGGCAACAAGCTGACCCCCCCCTCGGCAGAGCGATGCCAGGCCAGCGCTGAAGGTCTGACATTTCTGGGTCTTCCTCCTCTGCCCCCCACGAGCAGCGGCCCTGCCCCGGCGCAGGGGCCCAACAAGCAGCCTCTCTGCGAGAGGTCACCGTGCCACGACACCAAACGGGCTGTGCCCGTGTTTTAGGAGCGAAGTCAGTGCTGTGCCCCGTCCCCACCCAGACAGTTTGGTCACAACCGTGGGGAAAAAAGTCTCGGTGAAAACCCACGAGCTAAAACCCCGCGCTGCCTGGAGGCCTGCTGCTCTTGGGAGCCTGGACAGAGAATAACTGTGTCTTTAAAGTACACAGGGCTTAAACCCCTGTACCAGCCTCTGCCTGCGTTTAAACACTTGGCGACCCCACTGCGCCCCTGCAGCAGCCGCCCTCCCGCCCCGCCTGCGGTGCCTCGGCCCCTTGGCTCTGCAAGGCAGCACCGGGGCTGGGCTGGCCTCCCCTGCCCACCGGGGTCTCTCCCACCTCCTGCCAGGCCTCCCCAACACTCCCTCTCTCTTCCTCTGCTGTCGGGGCTTTCAGGGAGGCTGAGGACAGAGACCCCCAGCTCCTGCAGGCCAGAGGCACCGGGGCTCTGCCCACTCACCAGCCTCCCGTGACGACTCTTTTGCAAGAGCCGCTCCGAGCCGGGCTGCAGGACGCAGCCCTGAGCCGAGCAGAGCCGAGCTGGAGCACGAGGTCTCCTGCTGTTCCACAAAACCCGGCCAAGTATTCTCAGGGTTTTCCTAGGCAAAGGCCAAGCAGAGATGCGCCCATTCGCAATCCAGAATACACGGGGCAAGTAACCGAGGCAGAGTGCAAGTCGCTGGGTGCTGTCGGGAGGTGCCTGTTGGAAGGGCGCAGTCCCTGCCGCAGAATAAAGTCACCCCGAACCACCCCAAAGCCACAGCGGCCTCGCAGAAAGGAAGCAGCCACTTGCCAAACCATCGCTAACTGCTTCTAAAAAAATTTAATTGGCTAAAGAAATGCATCTTTCCTCTAACCAGCTTTGCAGTCAGAGTCGTTAGGAGAAAATTTACAAGCTACCATAGAATACCCAGCACTGAAGTGTTATTTTGGGATGCCCGTACACACTTGATGTTTGTGCAAGACCCTAAAGCTACAGAAACCTCACAAACGGGGCTGATCCATCCCGCAGGATGGACAGGACGGCGAGCAGAGCCCTTGCTGGGGCACGAGGCCGAAGGTGGCGAGGGCCCGGCGACAGCCGCAGCTGCGGGAGGTGTAAGAGCACGAAGGGAGCGTCTGTGCCAACGCCGAGGGGAAACCGAGCCAAGTCCCGTCAGAGCGAGTTCTCCGCACAGTCGGATCCACACTCGGCTGCTTTTCAGGTCGGTAGGTGCCAAGAACATGCTGCAAATTTAAAGCGGGCACAGAGGGAGAGGAGGGCTGGCTTTGAGACATGATCTAGTAACGGGGTGTGACAGACGGAGAGACTCAGAGCTGGGGTCAGATGGTCCTTGCAGATGCAACCCCGTCACTCCCAGCTCCCGAGAAAAGTCACCAGCACCCCCAAACCAGGCTCCAGCCCAGGTGAGGGAAGATTTGAGCCCCACACCTCCAGGAGGAAACAGCCCCGACCACGCAGGGAAGGTGCCCGGCTGCTTCAGTGAAAGCAGAGGGGCCCCGGGCGCAAGCAGGCGCAGCGCGGCGCTGCAGGAGCTCCGCAGCAGCGGGTCAGAGCTGACAAGGACACTCGGGCACAGCAGCAGCAGCAGCACCGAATCCCAGCACGCAGCGTCCCACGTCTCCCCACAGCCCAGACTGCCTGGGGGCCACGCTGCCAGCCAGCCCTGCCAGGCCGCCTCTGCAACTCCCCTCACCTGCTCCTGCTGGGAAGGGGAAAGCGGAGCCGCCTGCAAACCTCTGCACCCGCCCGGCAGCTTCTCCCCTTTCCCCGTGAGCATCCCTCCCGAGCTGCCTCCACCCCGGGGCACGGGGCTGCCGCAGCTCCGGCTGGTGCAGCCGGTCCTGCCGAGCAGCAGGAATTTCTGCGGGTATGGTATCACGTGTGGGAGAGACCAGAGGAAGGAAGGGGAATGGGGATGGGCCAAAGGAAGCAGAGAGACACCCGAGCCCCAGCACCACGCCAGGACACGCGGCCCCACGGCGCGGCAAAGGGACCCACCCCACAGCAGGTTTTCAACAGCCCCGCTGAGGCCGGTGATGAAAACGTTCTGGAAAGGACCATTTAATTTTTGAACCAACCTTGTAACATCAGAGCGAGGAGCAAGCCCTGGGAGCTGCGCTCGTTCCAGAGCTGCCCTGGCAAAGCCAGCAGGAGAAACCCAACACGCTCAGCCCCCTGTCAGGAGGGCACTTTCCCCCCCGCTCCCTCCTCCCTCCCACCTTTGCTTCCCAGCAGAAAGCTACTTCTTTGGCAGAGCAAATCTGCCTTCCTTCCAAGCAGCCAGATGTAAGTAAGTAGGTCAGACAAGGACCAGGGCGCCTCCACAACAGCACTTTAAAGCAAAGCGGGAAGCGAGCTCTGACCTGGAACATGCCCCCGTCACCTTGACGCTGGCGGAGAGGGGGGCTGGCACGCCTCACCTTGAAGGTAACGCATTCAATAAGAGCAGAAAATCCAGGAGCAGCAGAGGGGCACCCTACACAGCGACTCTCACATCAGGGTCTAACACCCTGCGGCCGCAGCAGCCAGAAGCTTTGCAGCCTCACACGTCTGTGGCAGCAGCCGGACGGCCACGGAGCGGAACCACAGACCTACTTTTAGCGGCAGAAACTAACTCAGCCAGACTCAATTCACTGGAAAAAGAAGCAGCAGCGGTAAAGGTGGCACCGGTCAGCCGCGCTCCCCTCCGCGCCACGCTCACGTCCCAGCGCCGGGCACGACACACGCTCCAGATGGCACCAGCTTGGCACGCCGCGGCCGACAGTTCCCGTTTGTTCACAGCGGGACGAAGCCAAGTCCTCCCTCGCCCCCCACGGCACAAAGAGGGGTCTGTGCTCCCGGCCCCGGAGCAGCCATGGGAAAACAGGCTCTGCTTTCGCATTCCAGCAACGCGACGCGGCCGCGAGAGCCGCCCTGCCGCCGCCTGGCAGCCCCCACCGGCGGGGAGCGCGGCCGCCGCCGTCACGCGAGGTGTGAAGAGGGGACGTTTCCCCCGGGGGGGCTGCAGCGGTGCTGGGACACCTTGGGGACACGACACGGTCGATGAGACAAGACAGGCAGGAATGTGAAAAGCAGAGGACGCGCTCGCCAGGTAGCTCTGCCCCTGAGAGCGTGTCCAAGCCAGAGCTGGGCGGATTCACACCTCATCTGCAAACCCAGCCGACTCCTTCCGCGGCAGAGACGGCGTCAGGTCAGATTAGATCCTCTCTGGCAACCATCAGCCGGGCAGCGACACTCCACACCAGAGATCAGGCCAGGCCAGAGCAACCCGGGTGGACACCCATCCGCAGCCAAGTCTGCCAAAGGTAAAACGAGGCCGATTTGGGATGGCGGCACCTTTCCAAGGGCTCCTGCTCAGCCCAGCACACAGGCTGCGGTTCATGGAAATGACTTTCATGCAAAACCTCTGCCTCCACCTGGCTCGAGGACGCTGCTGCACCGGCTCCTCGCTGCCACCTTCCCACAGGTCCCCCAGCCCACATTTCTCCTGGATGACAGGGCGGGGAAACCCGGAGCAGGGCAGTCACGAGGCGTTGAGGGCCGTCAGCTGAGGGTCAGGAGGCAGCCGGCATCTCCTCCCTCTGCATCCCACCCCACAGGCCCCAGAAACGCTGCCCAAGTCCAAGCAAGTCAGGGGGACACAGCCTGGCCCCCCCCCTGCTCGCCACAGAGGGGTAGCTGGAGCAGAGCTGTGGTTAACAGCAACGAGGACTTGAGGTAAACCCCCCAAAAAACCTGTCTCTGAGCAGTGCTTGGACAAGGAGTTGTTTCAGAGGATGCTGAGCAGTGCTGGGCTCACTGAGGCTCTGGCCTTCAGTGCCCCAAACCCACCCTGGCTCCCCCAGGCCTGGACTCACCATAAATTCTCCATAACAGGGCAAACACCAAAACACCTTGATGGGACCAGAGCCCCGAGGAGGGACAACTGGGTGTCCAGGCACACCAGCTCACAGGCACAGCCAGCCCGCGGGGCTCACCCCTGTGTAGCACACGTAGCCCAGCCTGAACCCAACCGTGTCCCATCGAGGCCCACGGGGAACCCCACGGAGAGCTGGGGTGGGCGAGAGCCGCTCGCCGGGGCGAGCCACGCACTCAAGGGCGAGCACGAGCCGCATCAATTCTGCTGAGTCTTCGTGGGGGGAAACGCTGCGGCTGCGTGTGCCACAGCGCTGCCACTCTCCCTCTGTCCCAAAGGACGTGCAGAAAACAATCAGCTACTTATTTCATTTGCTTACAGCCAGGGCTCTGGCGGGGTCCGCAGCGTAAACCCGCAGCAGGAATCCGGTCCTCAGGGCCGGGGCGCTGCCCGGGCCTGGTCTGGCAGCGCGGGCGATGCCATGCGGCGCCGGGGGCGGGGAGGGCGGCGGACCGGGAGCACGCAGCCGCGGCCGTGTTTACCCGGAGCAGACGGGAGAGCTCAGCCTCCACCGTGGCACTCGCAGCACTTCGCTGCCCGGCCATATGCTGCCCCGTGCTTGGGTTTTCGTAGGCAGAGGCTGCTCAAGCCGCAGTTTGCCAGCGCTGGGCCCAGAGAAGTGACCAGACTGCGATGCTGCCTTGGGGATCCTGGGCCTGGCCTGACCCTAGGAGCACTGTCCCCCCTAGAATGGCACAACCGGTCGCCCAAACCTCCCCTGGCAGCTGCCCACACGCAGACCCGGAGCCCTCCCTGCTCTCCCCAGGGAGCACCGTCGGAGGGAGGCGAAGGGGCGAATGTGACGGGCGCCCTTCCATGACACGGAGAGAAGAAAAGGGGGGAGAAGCGCTCCCCAGGATCCCCGCAGAGCCCCCCCGCCAGTGCCCTCTACCAACACCCCTCCAGCACAGTCGTTCCCAGCTGCACCAGTTTTGTCCCCTGGGAAACTCCCCACAACCTCCGCGCGTCCCGCTGCGCCCATCCCCACAGACCCCGATGCGCCCCTCGCAGAGCCCAGCGCCCCACCGCAAGCCCAAAGCGCTCACTGCCACCCCCCGCCCTTCTGCACCCCCAAAGCGCCAAGAGCGCGTCCCCCTCCCCAAAACAGGCCCCACAG
>ML997731.1:224972-239532 GCA_010365825.1 Otus sunia | reverse complement strand
GCCCCCCCCCCCCCCCCCGCGCTGCCTGCCAGCCCGGGAACAGGCCCTGCCGGGCCGGCAAGACCGGGCAGGCACCGGGGCAGGGCAGGGTGGGACGCGGCACCCGCCTGGGGCAGAGCCACCGTGCCCCCCGCCCGCTGGGTGCCCAGCACCCACCCTGTCCCGCACCACTGGGTGCCCAGCACCCACCCTGACCGAGCCCCCCACTCACTGGGTGCCCAGCACCCACCCTGCCCCAGCCCCGCTGCCCCTGGCCCCGCCGTGAGCGGCTGGGGAGGTGCCGAGGCCGTGTCCCACTCCTCAGCCCTCTGGGCATGACCAGGGTGGTGACAGCAACAGGGGGGACAGACCCTGTGTCCCCCCCCCAGTCACCCACCACCTGCCCAGGTTCATTCCCTGCAAACCAGCGACAGCCCCGCGATGGGACGGTGGCAGCGGCCGGGAGGGACACGGCGGGTGACCCCGTGACCCCTGCTGCGCCCCGCTGCCGGGCAGGGATGCCCCGGAGGGTTGGGGGGGGGCTGTGGAGGGACCAGGGGGGGTCCCAGCAGCTCCCGCTTTGTTCCCGCTTCGCCTCCACCCGGCAGTTGCTTGGCAACTCCATCCCTGCGGCCGCGGGAAAGCGGCAAATCGTGTCCCCACGTCCCCATCCCCGGCTGCACGGGCCTCGGTGGGACGGCACAGCCCCCCTCTGCCCCATGGCACCCCCCCACAGCCCACCCCGAACCCCAAAACCCTCCCACCCACCAAGCTCCCCCGTCCCGGGTGCAAGCGGGGCCGCCCGGGCTGCGGGCGCGGGGAGAGCAGCTTCTCCCCCCAGCAGAGGCCGGAGGGAAACTGAGGCACAGAGAGGCCGAGCGGGGCGGCGCGAGGGACCCGGAGCATCGAGGGGCCGCGCTCCCCCCCCGGGAAACGCGCCCCAGATCCCAGCTTGGCCCAGCTCCTCTCCCCCAGCTTGGCACGGACAGGGGGGGCACTGCTGGTGCAGAGCGAGTTATTAGCTTAATTAATTTGCTGTTATTTCTCCTAACGAGCTGGGATCTGGAGCAGGCGCTTCCCTCCCAAAGCCTGCGCCTCCATTTGCAGCCGCGTTGCGTTTCCCCCGCCCCGGCAGCCGAGCGGGGGGTGCGAAGCCTCCAGGCACTGCTCAAAACAGACCTTGTGTAGGAGGGAAAAAAATCACAGCGAGGGAAAAAAAAAAAAAAATCCCTCCACGAGCCAGCGCCTTAACCCACTTCCCAGCTGCAGCGTGGGGAGGGGGGATCTCAGCACTTGGGGGAAGGGGAGAACCCCCCCACTTGAGGGGCTTCTCACCTGGCAGCTCCTCCACGAGGTGCCTGCGATGGTCCGGGCTGGCCCCGGCTCACCCTGAGCCCTCTGCCGGGGGGAAACTGAGGCAGGGGGTGCTGAGGGCAGGGGCAGCGCGGCCGTGGGGGTGGGAGACCGATGGTTGCTGTCTCACGGGCTCCAGGACCCCAACCCGGCAGGGAACAGAGGAAAGGGGCTGGATGTGAAGCGGGGGGGGAGCTGCAGCCCCCTGCCCTCCCACTCCCCCTAAGCGTGGCGCTGCCAGGCCCTGCCTGCATCCCGCCCCAAGCCCCCGGCGGTGCTCCCTCCGTACCCCGCGCTCAGGGAGGGCACAGGGGGGGGTCTGCACCCCCCACCCCATCGCCGTGGGGAGGCCGAGGGCGGCTGCGCCGAGGCGGAGGGAGGCAACGTGGCACAGAAGCGCGCGGGCGGCAGCTCCCGCACCACCCACACACCAGTTGTTCCTTCCCCCGTAAGCGAGCGAGGAGGCTGCGGGGAGAGGAGGGGGCTGTGGCGGGGCAGAGCCGGGCTCGGGGACGGGCTGCAGCTGCTCCCTGGGGGCGAGGAAACGCTCTCCCAGTCCCCCCAGGAGCTCCTGGGAAAGCGACGGCGGCTCCCGGCCGCGGTGGAAGAGAAGAGACACCGTCCCCGAGGGTCTCGGCCCGAGGAAAAAGAGACAAGAGAGCCGGCTACTTTCTAAAACGTGTTCTCATCCGCGTGCTGATACAATGCTGGTTACAAATGTGCACTCCTAAGGGACAGGAATCAAATAAACAAAACCAAAAACCCATCACAGTGTTGTAAGGTCCAGGACTTCAGTCAGGCGACCGATATGTTAACGATACATTTCAGCCTTAAGGCAGAGAAACGAGTTACATTTAAAACATCAGGGATTTCTGCTTTTGAAACGGCGCTTTGACGTCTGAAATTAGGTACAAAAGGTCATCGAGTTACAAACGACAAACAAAGACGGGATTTCTGCTGGAGAGCGGGGCATGCAGGGGAAGAGCTCGAGCGGGGAGCGCGCAGGTGGGCCGCGGGGCCCCCTCCCTCGCCGCAGATGGGGCTGCAGAGAGAGGCCAAGCGGCCGCGCCGTCCCCGCCTCGCCGCGCCGGCAGCCGGCCCTGCCCCACGTCACCCCCGCGCGGGGCGAGCGGCCGCCGCTGCCAAGTTTCCAAACGTGATTTGCAAACGGAGGCGAGGACGCGGCCAAGCCCGAGCGCGGTGGCCGGGAGCCGGAGCCGCTGGGCCGGGACACGCGCTGCGGCGCAGCCGGGCACCCCCGCCATCCACCTCCGGATCCTTAACGGGGGGGCAGGGGGGTTGTGTGTGAAATAAGGGTGCTGAGGGCCACAGGGGGAGGCCAGTTGATGTGGTGGCAGGCGCAGGGCTGAGGCACTTCCTCCCGGGGCTGGGAGCCCAGGCTGGCTGCGTCGGGGCGGGTTACAACACCCCCTTCCACTTCCACAGCAGCAACACCCAAGCGCTCGGAGCAAATCTCTCCTCTGCCGGCCCTGTCTGGCTGGTTGATCCGCTGGCAGGGCTGCGCCGAGGTGCCTGGACGCCCATAAACCTCCCCCCTCTGCCGCCGTTTGGGTGGAAGCCTCCCCCGGTGGTGCCGGGAGCGCTCGCGGCAGCGGGGAAGGGGTTGCCCCGTGCTCCTGCACGTGGATTCCCACCCGACGCGAGCCCGGAGCGCGCACACGGATGGAAAGCGCCAACGACGCACGTTACCAACGGGGCTCGTTTGGAAAAAAACAAAACCACGGGAGGAGCTTCTAAATTAAGTGGCGACTGCGCAGCCAGCATGTTCCTGACAGACTCCTATGGCGCAGCTGCCCTTCCTATGCTTAAACAATGGCAGAAATAAACTTGCTAATTTAGAAAGAGAATTAAAAAGAAGAATTAAGTTATGGGCTGTCTCCAGGGCGGGCAGGGGATGCTACGTTCCGGTTAGCCAGACAAACAAATTCATAATACCCAAAAGAAACAAATCAGCTTTACTGAAGGAGCTGGTTCATTTCTTAAATAAAATCAGAGACCACAATCAAGCCAGTCGAGTTTAACACCCTAGAGAGGGAAAAGGGCAGACATTTAGTAAAATAGAGAAGTTGCGAGAACTTGTGGCCAAGGACCGACTCTGGGGGCTGATGTTTCGGTGACCTCTGTGCCCCAGCGAGGGGGGGGGAAGGAGGGCAGATCAGCAGCGGCGAGATGGTTTTCGGGAGGGCACCGGTGAAACCAGAGAGGGAAGGTGCCCGGCCCCGAGCACAAGACGGCGCAGCTGGTTTCATCCCGCTGCCTCACCTACGCGCAGGGAAGGAGCCTTTCCCGAGCCGCGGCTTCCTCCTGGCCGAGGTGCCGAGTCTGGCGTTGGGATTCCCACGGCCGCATCCCTACGTGTTGCTCCTCTCCTTTGATTTTTCACCTTTGTTGTCCTGGTGGGGAAGAGGAAAGAGAAGCAGAGGCTTAGGCTGCCCCTCCATCCATCCCCCCCCCCAAAACGCCGTGCGGGCGTTGCAGTGCTCTCGCCGGGGTCCTGCCAGCAAACACCCTCCGCATCTGGGCGCCGAAACGCAACCGCCGCCCGCCCGCGCCTCCGGCGTCCTCCGCGCCCGCTCCGGGCAGCAGCCGGCTCCCCTCAGCCGAGCTCTCCTCGTGCTCAAACACTTTCCAAAGGGCACCTCGATCAGACAAGCTCGCGGCGGATTTACAAACGCCGCCCGTTTCCCAGCCCTCTCTCGCGCCGCGTACGGGGAAAACAAGCGGCACACGCCCGCCCAGGTCCGGGCTCGCCGCGCCGCGGGCTCGCCCCGCTCCCGTACGCTCAGCAGGAGATTAAAAAGGAAACCAAACATACACGTGGCCTCTGGCACGCGCTCGCACACAGCTCCCAGTGCCGGAGAGAGGAAAGCGTTCCCAGCGCTGGGAAACGGCTCTTGTCTCTGGGAAGCCTTTAAATCGGGTGCCTGAATTATCTACTGAGGTCTCAACATTTATTCCTCCAGAGAAGTCACTGCCTGCTAGCTTAGGGCTGGGTTTTTCTCTCTCTAAGGTGTTCTGTTTTCTACCCTGAGCAATTTAAAAAATAAAAAAAATAAAAAGCAAGAGTCAACTTTGGACTTACTTTTTACGTGGGTTTAGTTTTAAAGTATTTAGAAACTCAAATTAACTGGAGCCCTGCTTACCACCTGCAACGAGAAGCTGAGGTTTGGGACATGTCAAAGATCAGACAGTTTAAGATTTCCTTGGAACAACACATTTTTGGGATGGGAGAGGGAGGCTGCAGCGTCACGCGCACCCCGTGGCACAGCATCACGCGCGCGCGGGCTCACGCCGAGGGGACGGTACCTCGGGAGGTGGCGGCTTGATAGTCACAGGCTGGGACGTCCTGCGGGGCGGAGAAGGCTTGGGCTGCACTTGCTGCTGGACAGTGTTGTAGTACGTGACCCCCCCGTACACCTGGGACTGCGCCTGCGTTCCCCAGAGAGCAGAAGCGTCAGCGCCCTCCGCGGCGGTGCTGGGAGGGCGCTCAGAAAGCTGCACCCCCCCGCGAGCACCACGTGTCTGACAGCCTTTACAGCATCCCCCGGGCTGCGAAAAGATGCCACCGCCTGCTCCGAAGGTGAGCGGCCACGGGGCGATGGGGGCTGATTCCTGCTGTGCCCCCCGAGGCGACAAAGAACAGCAGAGGACCCTCCCGCCTCCCCCTGCCCCTCCCCAGGGTCTCCCGCTCCCGGCAATCCGCAGCCAGGCCAACGGGCAGAAGGGTTTCCCCTCACCCCGTGTTGTCTCCCAGCCTGTGCTTTGCAACAGCAGCAGGGACCATTTTTCTAGCAGATAACAGTTCCCCTTCACACCAAGATCCCCTCCAGCTGCCCAGGAGCTTGGGATCTGCCCCAAAAAGAGGAAGATTCCCTGCCAGGGCAGCTGGGATCAAGCCCAGGGCAGCGGGGAAGGTCAGAGAGGTTGCAGGGCTCGGGGAGCGTGCACATCTCCTGCCTGCCACTGCGTGTCAGCCGTGCGCCTCGCACAGCCGCCGCGGGTTCCTCAGCACCATGCCCGCAGAGATCTGTCCCCACAGAGATCTGTCCCCACAGAGATCTGCCCCCCCGCTCAGAGATCTGCCTCCTCGCTGCCTGATACCGACTACGAAAAGCCACCCCTGTGCTGGTCACACCAAGGGCCTTCCCCGCTGGCACCCCAGAACAGCACCAGCCCATTCCCAGCCTCCTGCCTCCATCATCAGCAGGAAGAACTGCAAGGTGTCCTTGGGTTAGCTGGACTGGGAGGGGACAGAACAGTCCACAGGCTCCCGGTGGGCTCTTTCCCTGTTCTGCAGGTGAAGGCCTCGACTCTCAGATCCACCAATACACGTTTCATCCACTAGACTCTAAATTCAGGGCAGCCACAGAGCAGCCACGTCCTTCAGTTCCCCAAGCAGAGAGAGGGACGACAGTAAACAACCTCCCCCCACGGCGCAGCCCAGCTGCTCCGCATCCTCTCCCAGGAATCCTCAGAGAATACACCCCCACCCCAGAGGATTCCACCCGCCCTCCACGGCTCCGGCGCAGGCAGGAGACGGGCAGCGCAGCCGCCTTACCTGCGTGTTGGAATAGAGGTGAGGAGGGGGCGGAGGGGGCAGTGCTCCTGGGGGGTAGGGGTAGCCAGGATTCCCAAAATTCATGACTCCAGGAGGGGAGAAGTAAGTCGTTGCGAGCAGCTGCTGCGGCGGGGGCTGGCCCGGGGGCATGGAGACCGGTGGAGGGTACAGCCCGGGGTTTGCCATGGGTGCTGGCGTCTGGTGGGGGTGTAAACCTGGGAAGGGACAAAAATAAGCTGAACGGGATGTTGTGTGTAAAGTCAGCGTGTCCCGGGGAGGGCTGGGGCTGTTACAACACCAGCGGGCCAGCACGGCTGCAGCAGGAAGGAGAAGAGCTTTGCTCAAAGGCTTTTCCTGCAGCCACGAGGCCTCGGCTCCTGCGCTGGGGAGGGAAAAAGGGAAGCGCAGCAGAGCACGGCCCCCTCCCCGATGGGACCTCCCCCAGCACCCCGCTTCACCGGAACCGGACACAGCCCCGGTCAGCACAGCCACTTCAGGAAACAGTTTTTTTGTGGGTAAGACAGAGAACATGCCAATTCAACAGCTCTCGTTTCTGCTTTTCTGATCTGCAAGCAGCAGGGACTGAAGAAGCAGCCCAGCACAACAGCTGGCAGAGCCAAACACCCCACCGAAGGGGAAGCGACTCAGCCAGGAGGGTCTGCACAGAACCTGCAGGCATCCAGCTGGAGGCTGCCAAATCGCTCAGATCACTGCAGTCCTGCACTGGCTGCACGGGCCAGAAATGCCTGTTGGTTTTTTTTTCTTAAGATTTATATTGATTCAGCCTCACTGCATGAGGGAAGCAGATCTCTTCTATGTTGTAGAAACAAGGAAAATGGATTCCGCCCAGTGACAGAGCCTGTATAAAACCAGAGTTCTCCCTCCCCCAGCACTGGCTGGGCCACCTCAGGGCACAACCACGTCGGTACCAGCTGCCCCGTGCCCGGCTGGGGAGCTGGTTCCTCACCTGGATGAGGGAGGTGCATTTCTGGCTGTACGATCATCCCCTGGGGCGGCAGCGGGGCCGGGTTCTCGCTGTGGGTGTAGATTGGTCCCTGGAATTGTACTGCAACACACAACGGGCGGTAAGGAAAAGCTCCACCAAATGTTGTTCTACTGCAGCAAGCGACACGTGCACGCCCCAGCCGGCTACAAGACTCGAACGCGGCGCTGCGAGCTACGTTCCCGTCGGCACACGCCGTCTACCAGGCTCACAGATGCTACGTAATCCCAACAGAAAAGCCTCCTACTCCCTTTACAAAGCAGGAGAATACTCGGGGAGTTTCTTCTTCAACACTTTAAATGCTGGGTGAAATTCCTAATCGGTCTTGTTCTGTAATTCTCCCCGCTCTCAAATGTCAAAGACATTGCTCTGATTTCAAGTTAATTTTAATTCCCAGTTCTCACGAAGCAAAGCGCTGTCCTAGAGAGCCCTTGCAGAGGGAGGGGAGGTGGGAATGTGACCAGATTATAACTGCAGTGGGTTTAAACACCAACCAAGGAGGCTCAGAGCAGCCTTTTAGTTACTGTCCGATGCAGCGACGCCGTTTACAAAGGAAAGGGAAGACAAAGCCCCCGATGCTCCCGACCCCAACAGGAGTGGGGGGACTCCTGCTCCAGCTGCTCAGGCCCGAGCTACACGGAGCCTCGGGAGCAGGAGGGAAACACTCACGTGGGTCATAGTAGTGCCCTTCCATGATGCTGATGTGCATGGGGGGGGCAGGCTCCGGCACCGGTGGTCTCTGCCGCTGCGAGGAGTAGCGCTTCACGCGGCCCCCCGGCACCGCCTGGAGGAGACCGAAGGGATCAGCGAGGGGCAGGGGGCACCGACCTGCTGCCCCCGCCACCAGCCCCTGCAAACCTCTATCTGGGTCACACGGTGAAAAAAAAAAACCCAACAAACTACGAACAGCCCCAGAAGGGAAAGGCTGAGGTGTCACAGGCAGCCTCTAATTGCTACAACCCGGAAACAAACCCACGCCGGGCTCCCGCGCAACATGATTTACCATCTCCTCCATCCTGTTAAACTGAGGCGGTGGCCCGGTTCCCACGTGCATATGGTTAGGGATACCTGAGGAAAAAACAAACTGGTTATTATGGTTTGCATTTGTTCCCAGTCAAGAGCCACCTCACCCGCCGAGGTGGCACCCGTCGCCAGCCGTACGAGCGCCGGCAGCCTGGGGACATCACTGTGCTACAAACAGGCAGGGCTCGTGCTTTCATGACCAGAAACCTTCTAACAACTTCACTGCTTAGGTTACAATTTAGAATATTTCAGTACAAATTAGAAGCTGTTGTGCTGCTGTACAATTACCCACGCTGCTCAACACCTTTTAAATCTTGCTTAACAAAAAAAAAAACCTAAACCCCTTTCGTTTGAAATCCAGGTCCTGATCTCAGCTCTGTTCCTGCTGAGACAAGGGCCTCTCCAGAGCAGAAACAAGGACCCATGTGGGCTGGGTAAGCTGCAGTTTAAGCCTACTCCAGGGTGTAACCACTTTGATCACGGGCTCCTTTTAATACAAACAACAAAGTTAGGGCACACATTTAAAACCACGGTGCCAAACGGATGGCAGGCGATTCCAGCGGAGCAGAAGTGGACAAAACACATTGGAAGTGCCCACGGATCACAGATCCTGCAAACACACGTGCAGGCACACGTGCTGTACGTACAGAAGGACCCGACGGCTGCCTCCCCTCGCCAGCTGCCCCCCAGAATCAACTCCTACCTCCTCTGCTAGGAAGAAACAAAGGGACACTAATGTATCCTTCCTACACACAGAAAGTGGTCTCCTACCTGCAGCCTAGAGCTGTCTCACGGTAAATTTGTTCAGATGCTTTATTTTTAATCATAAAAAGGAAGAAAAGTAGATAATCTCAGCTGCAAATCCCAGCACTTCTGAACTGTCGGCCCACCAGCACGTTTAAAGCCTGGCTACTCGCATCCGCAGTCGAGACCAAGAGTCTGCTCACACGAAGGTTTTACCAGTCACACCAGTACGAGATGACTTACGGCTGCACGACCTAAACCTCAGGACACACTTATGAAAGCAGCAAGTCGCTTTCTTCTCCTTGCTCCAGTTTCATTTCCCTCAGGAAGAACTCTAACGCTCCCCAGAAAAAGATTCTAATTCTGCAAAGAGATAATTATACCTGGCTGACCTCCCGCACGGCTGCTCAGCTAGAACTCAGTCCTTTGCTCGCGCAGGGGGAACGCTGCGGACGCAGCAGCTTCCTCCTACCAGGCACCAACCCTGGCCAGGCCGTAGCTAGTGCCAACCAAACCTCAGCGCCAGGAAATAAGCTGATAAACAAAAGAAAATTACCTCCTGCTCTTAGCAGGAGGTGACAGGAGCCCGATTACTCCTTGCCCTCACCTGCCAGCCGAGCGCAGGGCTCCTTATCTCCCAACCTCTGGCTCCCACTGCAGCGGCCGCTCTCCCTGTCATTCCCTCCGCACAAAGTCCCTGGGGCCCGTCCCACACAGGGGCCTCCAGCTTCCCCAGAGCTTCCCCATTCTCAACCCAGAACAGGGCACAGAGAGGGAAAGGATCTACTCTTGCATCCTTCCCAGCCCTAATTCAATAACCTACACTGGAATGTTTAACGTCCCCTTTTTCTCTTGTTTTCTCCCCTCCAGCAGTTTCTCGGCGGCGCCGTTTCGCCATCACGTACCTACCCTGGGACTGGACTAAGGCAGAGACAACTCCGCTCCGACCGACCACCCGAAGGCAGAACTGCCTTTGCCTGGGGCTGCAGTGGAAAACCAACAGGCTGCACCCACTTACCCCTCAGCTCCCGGGGCGGTATGAACTGAGACTGCCCCGAGGTCCAGTTCTGCTCCGTGAGATTCATTTGGGTCATCTCTTGCTCGAGTCCATCCAAGCTGGATTCTACTGGCGACTCCCAGTTACTGCTCTTGGCTGGTGGGGGGGACGTCTCGGCTTGCACGGGTTTTGGAGGCGCAGGAGCCAGCCCTTCCGAAGCGGGCGCTTCGTCTGCCAGCTTCCCCGCATCCCCAGCTTTGATTCTGGTCCTTCTTGCTCGGGAATAAGACTTCTTTTCAATTGGTCTGTCTGGCGGTGGCTGTGCAGCATCAGCAGCCGTGGCTTGGTTTTCCAGAGCAACCTCGTCCTTCACGGGGCTGCCGTGGACATGGGCCGCTTCCATCTCGGGGGACTTGTCTCGCGGCGGGGTTTGCTCCGCACGCTTCGCTCGGTAGTTGGTCTCCTGTTTAGCTTGCTCGCCGTTTCGAGACAGATGCTGGACGTTTGCATCTGAAGCTCGGTAGCTTGGACGGGTGTCTTTGTAGCCTCCCATCCTGGGGTAGTTCCTAGGCGGGGGCATCCTCCCGGTACCTGCAGAGCTCCTGTTGGTGAAGGTTCGTGGCGGAGCCACGGTGCTGTCTGCGCCTTGGTGCCTCGGGGGTTTGTTTGGCCTCTCATTGGACCAGTTTGGGTCTCGCTGAGGAGGACTCCCAAACCTGAGGAAGAAAAATAGTACAAAGGACTAGAAAGAAATCCCCGGGTGAGAGGTGCTGCTGTGCCAGCAACCCCCTCCCCAGGACATGGCATCCAGAACTCCCAGGACCAAGGTCCCACGCCGGGGCCAGAGCCAAGAACGGGGCTTCCCCCCTTTCGGGGCTTCGGATCTGTCGTTTGAAGCTCCTGGCACGAGGGCTGAGGGAGGAGCCAGGCTCTAGTTTTGACTTTGCTGCTCACCGTGGTTTGCGCATCCTCCTCGGCTTGATGTCGTCGGGGTTGTGAGCTGACCTGATGTCGTAGCCGTAAAGCGCGATCAGCTCCTGCCTGGTCTTGGGGGCCTGCTCATCCTCCCGGAATTTGTCGTGCTCCCAGCGGCCCTCGTCCTTCCACAGCTTCCGCTGACGACCCTTCGGCCTGGAACAGTTACAGAGGAAAGATCAAGGAGTTGTTGCAAAGCCGAGGAGGTGTGGCAGCTTCAACCAGCCCCACACACAGACCGAGCATTTCTCGGGCAGGGTGTGCACAGGAGCCAGCACCTCTTCTTCCTCCCACTCTTCCTGCCCAGCAGCTGCTGGTCTACCCACTGCTATTTCTGCAAGAGGCTTTCCTTGCAGTTTTATGTTGCACCACCCTCAGTCTCTCCTTCAAAACAAAGAGCTAAAACGCCCTGGCAGGACACTGTAAGCAGGCAACCAAAAGCACAGACCTTCCCGCCGAAGCAAGGAGCTGGTGCAGCCAAACGTCGGCCGGGAGCCGGCCTCAACCTCCCGGCGAGGGGCAGAGACGGGGGGACGCTCACATACCTGACCTCCTCCTCCTGCGTCTGCCCTCGCAGGTCGTGCTCGAAGAAGAGCCCTTTGCGCGGGATGTAAGCCGGGTTCTTCCGATCCTCATCGTCGTCCAGGTGCTTGGGAACTTTCTTCCCAACCTTATTCTCAACAGGTTCAGTGCTCTCCTGTCGAAACCAGACAGCTCTTACCACTGCAGCAGTCCCTCTGCGAGAAGCCCCCCACGGCCCAGGGAACGCATGTTTAACACCTACCTGCCCGTCCCCGCTTTGCCTCTCACCAGTTACAGCACCTTTGGAGTCAGGTTTCTCATCCCCTTTCTCTGCTTTTGCCGCTGACTCACAGGAATCATTACTATCCTGCTTCAGCTCCACCTTGGCACTTTCCTCCTCGCTGTAATCCTCTTCCTCTGCCTGAAAGAGCCCCAGTTGCTCAAACACGCACCTTTAGCAGCAGGTTCCCCCAGGAATTTCCCCACACGAGTCCCCAGAACTGGAGTCGGATCCCTGTTGTTAGAGGCCTGGCCCTTTCAAACCAGAGGATTAGCTCTCGAGGCTCTTCCTATCCCTGTACTTTTATGGAAGAAGCAAAGACTAAACCCAACGCTTCTCCCCACCAGCGACATCAGATCCAACCATCAGGCTTTGCAGAACAGAGCCAGGACCAGCTCCCCCACAAAGCCACAGCCTCTCACCGCTCTCAAAGGGAAGGGCTTGCGCAAGCCACGGGGACCAGCGAACAAGGGCCCTCAGACAGTCCCTTCCTTCCCACACTGAGGGCCCGGATCCAGCCAGCGCCGCGTTTCCAAATTCCCTGGAGTTACTCAGCTGACTCACTCGGAGCACTCTGCTCGCAGGAGCGTGACCTCGTTTCACCCTCCAGGAGCCTGCAAGCCTTGCTTAGGCTGGAACCGACACTAAAAATAGCTCGGCGTGATTAACAAAAAGACTGCTCTATTTTTCTCTTTCAACACAGCGTATTTGCACATCAACTGCTCCTTTTGTTTACGTTGGGGAAACCCAGACCGTGGCATTATTTTTAGGCACAGGAACAGAGTCATCCTGGCACGTCAGTGATGCAATACCCCCGCTGCTCCACCCGCCCGGCGCGCGCCCGCGGCGCCGAGCCCCCGGGGAGCCTCCGCGCAGGTTTCCAGGCCTGAGGAGCTGCTGCACGGTGAAGCCGGGGAGCTGCCCCTCACCCTCCACGCTCCTTCCTCGCTAACGGCAGATTAATTCACAAATTAACGGCCCCTACGAGCTTCGGTTTCATCTGCCTTGTTGGTTTGTGTTTTCTCTGACCGCTGCCCCTCGCAAGATCCCCAAAACCGTTGCCTCAAGAGAAGGGTCTTTCCTAGAAGAGCTTCACTGTAATCATTAGGACCAGAACCTCTCTAAACTTCCTGGAAATGTTAAATTTACAGTTCCAACTAAAAATCCAAGGAAACCTACAGCCACAGGCCACTGCTCAGGCGCAGGCAGAGGGTCTCAGCGCAGGTGGGATTTTCTCAGCATGCCCCCAGCACAGAGCTGCTGTTGCCCCTCCAGCTGCCCTGCGCAGAAGACGGGGACGCTACCTGGGACGCTCCCAACCCAGCACTTAGTTTTTTTTCATTTCAACCAATTAAAACGCGACTAACATCCTGCACTTCCTCCCACACCCTTCTCGGCCACGGCAAATCCTGCTCCACGTCTGAGGAGTCAGACGTTCCCCCTCAAAAAACCTTCCCGGCCCTACAGCCACCCCCAGCAGCACGGGCGGTTTCTCCGCAGGGGACCGTGCGCGAGGGAGGCGCCCGGCGAGGGGCTCGGGCTGCCAGGGACCATTTTCCACCACGGCGGCGCCAACACAGCTGCAGCGCGGAGCCTCCGCCCGGCTGGCGCGGGGCACGCGAGCTGCTGCCTCGAGACAAAGGCGACGGTGCCGACGGGGTCAGCGGCAGAGAACGACGGGCACAAACTGGGTTTTGTGCTAAAATTCTGCGAGGTGCGGTCACGCAGCAGAACCCTTTAAACGCCAGGTCAGAGACTCCTCTTACCTCCGAGTCTTCTGCGCTTTCGTAATCTGAGAGTACAGCTGCGGGGGAGAAAAAGGAGTTTGGTGTCAGGGCAGAAGCAGAAAGGCAGCTTCTCTCCGAGCACAACGCGCCGCGGGCGAGCGCTGGCAGAGGCGCAGCCAACGGCCCCAGCACGGGGCCAGCACCAAAGATCCCCAAATAATCCCCTTGCCAGGGGGAAGCAAGGGCGAGTTTGGGGTGTGCTGCCCCTGCAGCCCCCATCTGCTACTACTGCGAGGTAACACTGGGGGTAACAACCACCGCAGGACGATTAGAAAAGGCATTTTGTCTGTTTTTTTGCAGACAAACAGCAGTTGCAAGGCCAGCGAGTGGTTACTCACCGTCTCCTTCGATGCCATCCTCGCTTTCCTGCGGAGAGAGGGAGAGAAAAGCGCATTAGCAGAGGGGAAGGGCCGCAGCCGGGTCCCCGCGGCATCCTACGGTCCCTGACACAATTCCAGCAAGGTTTGGCCCCGGTCCTATCGCATCTGTCCTTGGAAGTTCAGCTTCAGTGACCGAGAAAAAAGAAACAAATTCAGGGCTCCCAGGACGTTTCTCTAAGATCCTTCCAGAGCGAGCTACGCTGGGGGATGGCAGCTCGAGGGAAAAAGCACAAAGTGTGTTCACTGGTGGGGGGCTTCGGAGGGGAAAGAGCGGCCCTGCCTCGCTAAGGGAGAGCCAGACAGCGGACTCGGGGAAGCACAAGAGGATTACTTAAAGCAGGAGCCCGGGAATAACGAACAGATGCTGAGCAGGCCCGAGCTCGGGCAGACATCTGCTAGAGACCGTGGCGACACAAACACAACCCCGCGCCCAAAAACCGACGCTGGATGAAGCGGAACAGCTCAAAACGGGGAAAGTTTCTAGTAAAAGCACAGCCGGATCGAACTGTGCGGTAAAAACAACCTCAGCTCCAAAATAAAACCGGCCAACGCACCAACGAGATAAGCCCGAACGCCAAAACAACCGAGCAGAGATACGCGGCGCTTCGGGGGGAGCTGGAAATAACCGGCACGATAAACCCACACCGGGACAAAACTGCGCCCAGCGGCCGGGGGAGGAGAAGGACCCGCAGAGGGGGGGGCAGCGCCCCAAAGCCCCCGCGCGGGGGTTTTTAATGCCCCGGGTTCAGAAAAAGGCAGCTCAGGGCCGACAGGGCGGGAGGCCGGAGCAAACCCACGCCCCGCGCCCCGCTGCGGCTCCCCGGGCTGGGGGACGGGACGCGGCAGCGGGTCCCAGGGCGCGGGGGGAGGCCCCTGCCCGGTGCTGGGGGGCGCAGACCCCCGCTCCCCCCCCCGCGGGGCTGCCCCCGCCCCGCTCC
>ML997731.1:157571-189839 GCA_010365825.1 Otus sunia | reverse complement strand
CCCCGGGGACAGGGATTAGCCCCCGCGGTCGCAGTTCCCCCCCCTGGCAGCTGCGGGGAGTGGGACCCCCCCACCCCGGCACAGGAAATCCCTCCTCATGAATAGGGGCCGGGGGGCCCCCCCCGGGCTGTGGGGGGCCCCTCGCCCGCCTAATCCAGCCCCGGCGCGGGGGGGATTTGCAGCGCCCCGACCCCATGAATGATTCACCGGGGGATTAAGGGGCCTCGGAGCCCCCCCCAGAGCCCCCCACCCCCCCTCCCCCAGCCCTCCTGAGCTCCTGTGGGTGGGGGGTGCTGGGGGGCTGCCCCCCCCCATCGCCTCGCTCCCCATCCTCCCGTTGCCGTGGCGATGGCTGGAGGCAGCCGTTGGGATATTTTTAGCCGCTGGTACCGCATGGAGGGGGGGGGGGCGCAGCCCCACTGCGGCCTACATGTGTGCACACACACACGTGTCTGGAGCACACGCGTGTACACACGTGTGTGTGTACCAGTGGTACCTGTATACACCTGCCCGTGGGCGTCCGTGTCCTCACAGGCGAGCACACACATGATGGGGTGCGCCGCTGTGTGCACACGAGTGTGTCACACGTGCAACACATGTGTGTCACGTGCACACACGCCCCGGCACACGCGTGCAGCCCCCCACCTGCGTGCACACGTGGTCCTGAGCGCACCCCCCCACCCCGTGTTTGCACACCCGCACGTGCAGCCCTCCCTGCTCGCACACACGCGCTCGGTCACACGCCTGCGCTCACACGTGTGCGTGCACAGACACACGCCTGCGCTGCTACGTGCATGCTTGGACAACAGCGTGCACACGCATTCCGGGTGCACACCCGTGTTTGCACACCGGCACGTGCACACCCCTGGGCTCATGCCCCTGTGCCAGCACCCCCACGTCTTTGCACACCCCGCCAGCACCCTCACGCCTTTGCACGCTCACGCCTTTGCACACCCCGTGTTTTCACACCCATGCATTTGAGCACCCACACGTTTGCACCCTCACGCCTTTGCACGCAGTGTCTGCACACCACCTTTGCACACTCACGCCTTTGCACGCCCGTGGATTTGCACACGTCCTGTTCACACTCCCACACCTTAGCACACACCATTTGCACACCCACACTTTTGCACGCACCAGGTTTGCACCTCCACGCCTTTGCACCCCCGTGCCTTTGCACGCGCCGTTTGCACCCCCAAGTGTTTGCACACCCGTTCATTTGCACACTCGCGCCTTTGCACACACCCTGCTTGCACCCCCAAGTGTTTGCACACTCCCTGCTTGCACCCCCAGCCCTTCGCACCCCCACGGTTTTGCACCCCCCTTCATTTGCACACTCGCGCCTTTGCACTCACCCTGCTTGCACCCCCAAGTGTTTGCACACACCCTGCTTGCACCCCCAAGTGTTTGCACACTCACTGCTTGCACCCCCAGCCCTTTGCACCNAGCGCCCGGCTTGCTGGCAGGTGCCAACATGGCGGTGCCCAGGCGGTGAGGGAAGCGCTCGCCGGCCGCCGCGGTGCCGGGTGAAGGTGAGGGGCGGCGAGGGGCGGCGGGGGGCGGCGGGACCGGCGGGGGGACCCACGGGCACACACACGCGGCCCCGGGATCCCCCTCCCCTGCCGCGGCCGCGGCTCCCCCTTCCCTCAGGAGCCGCCGGGCCCCTCGGCCTTTCCCCTCGGCGGGGGGGGGAGTGTGTGTGTCATAAACCCGTCCCCTCTCCCCAAAAACCCGTCCCCTCTCCCCAAAAACCTCTGAGCCCGGCGCTGACCCCCGCAGGCGCGGCCATGAAGGTGGTGAACCTGAAGCAGGCCATCCTGCAGGCCTGGCGGGAGCGCTGGAGCGACTACCAGTGGGCCATCAACATGAAGCGCTTCTTCCCCCGAGGGGCCACCTGGGACATCCTCAACCTGGCAGGTGCGGGCCGGGCCGGGGCAGAGCAGGGCCGGGGGCTGTGGGGCTGTGGGCTGTGGGGCTGTGGGCTGTGGGGCTTTGGGCTTTTGGGGCTTTGGGGCTTTTGGGGCTTTGGGGCTTTTGGGCTTTTGGGCTTTGGGGCTTTGGGGCTTTGGGGCTTTGGGGCTTTGGGGCCTTTGGGCTTTGGGGCCTTTGGGCTTCGGGCTTTGGGGCAACTCACTCTGCTGCCACCCAGGGTCATCCCGGCCTGGCGATGGACCCGGGGTTAAGCTGGCCTAAAGCTCAGCCTGTGGCGGAGGGCTGGCTTGGTGGGGCAGCCAAGCAGGGCTGGGCCGCAGCGACGCTGGCTCAGCACTCCGGCCTCGCGCCGCTCCCCGCCCCACACTCGCGGCCTCCGTTCCCCCACCGCGAGGGGATAACGGCCCCGGCTGCCCCGAGGGAGCGACACCGCTGCGAGGGAGCCGGGTGCTGCTCCCAAGGCCGCTTCCCACCCCCGGCTCTGAGGGTTTCTTTTCCCATCCCTATTCAAGGGCGTTTGACACAAATCCTGCCAAGCGCTGGTACCTGCTGAGCTCCACGGTTTAAAGATTTGCCAGGCTTTTATGCCAATTATAGAAACTTGTTGCTAGGTTGTTTTTTTTTTTTTTCCTGTGCAGCAAGCGTGTGTTTGCAGGCCCTGGATAAATAAACAGAGTTCTGCTCCAGGATTGCCGCACCGGGGGATTTAAAGGGAAATAGCCCCGGCGCAGGCAGCCGCGCGCCTCGCCCCACTGAAGGGGGGACCTTTCCCTAGAGGGTCTTTTTTTCCTCCCTCTGTCCTACCGGTGTTTTTTGGCAGCGTCTGGCCCGCGATGGTGGGTTTTGTCCAGCCGCGTCCTCGCAGCTGAGCTCCTCAGGCCGGGTTTGTCCCCGTCCCGCTGCGGCCCGTGGTGGGGTCAGCGTGTGGATGTGCCCAGCCCCGCGGCGATATGGGGCTGGAGGAGCTGAGCTGTGGGGCCTGGCAGTGGCGGTGGGGTGACAGATTTGCTTGGGGGGGGATGGTTGGCTCAGGGGCCAGCCCTGCCGCCGGCCAGCTGGTCCCCGGGGCTCCCTGGTGCCCATTCCCAGCCCGACGGGACTGGCTCCTGCTGCGCTCGCTGAGGCAGTGATGGCCAAGCTTGGCACAGGCCCATCGGCGTACCCCTGAAATTAGGGCTGGAGATAATCAGTCTCCGTGATTTCTATAGAAACAGGTTTCTCCTGGCCAGCTCTTAGCCAAGGAAAGGCTTGTTACTCGTGGGCTTTGCTGGGGGGCAGCCCCCCTGCAAAGAGGGAGCAGGGTCCCTTTTTCCTCGCTGCTAAAAGGAGATTAAAAAGGAGGATGCTGACACCACCGCAGCTGTGGGCACGCAGGGAGGCTGTTCCCGAGGCCCTGACGGCTGGAACAGCCGCTGCCTCCCTCGCCGCAGCCCTCGAGCCGTCCTTTCCTGAGCTCGTGCCTTCCAGATTTAAACTACAAAGGAGGAGAAGCTGGCACGAGCTGCCCGGATCACGGCGGTGCCCAGCAAATCTATGCTGACACGCCTGCAGTGGGTAACAGCGTGGTGCTGGCTCGCCTTGACACTCCCTGATTAGATGGGGAGGGGACGGCTGCCATTAGCCTTCTGTCCTCGAGCTGAGATGCTTTTGGCCGAGGTTTCAGCCTTCGAGCGAGACCCAGGGAGTCTCCTGCTCCCGCAGTCGGGATCCGGCGACGGCTGCTGCTCCTCCTCCTCTTTGGGGCGACAATTTCCCAAACGGCTGCTGCCCCCTCTTACATCTGGGCGCTTTGACCTACTTCCAGGCCGTGCTGCAGCCCGGGGCCTGCTTTTGGGAGGTGGCTCCTGCTCTCTGCCATAGTTCAGATGGTCAATTAAAGGCTTGACTGAGCAGATAGGACGGGCAGAGCCCCTCCAGCGTCCGCAGGCCGGTGCTGGCAGGCAGCCGGTGGCAGGGAGGGCCAGACGTGCAGGGCTGGGCCCAGCTGAGAGGGACTGTCAGCCCGGAGTTTGGCCCCAGGTGCCAGAGCAAAAATCACTCTGTGGAGGCTGCAAGAGCCTCCTGGGCAGGACGTGGGAGGGAGGGGAATGTGTTTGGAGAGTGGCAGGCGTTGTTTTGGGGCCAGGGTGCCCGGGGAGAGCTGAGTTAGCAGGAGGCTGCTTGTGCTGCCTGAATTATTTACCGGCTTTTGCCGTTGGGGATTAGAAAGTTGTGGGATTCAGTTAATTTCAGGGAAGAGCGGGGCAGAGTCGCTGCGGTTAGCACGATTTGTCTTTGCCACCTTTCCTGTGGGATGGGGGAAGAGTGGGCGAGTGTCTGCGCTGACCTGGGACCTCCGGCCCCTTCTCCTTTGCTTGCAGAGGCTCTCCTCGAGCAGGCCATGATCGGGCCGTCACCGAACCCACTCATCTTGTCCTACCTGAAATACGCTATCAGCTCCCAGGTAACGAGCTCCTGCCTGCTGCCTCCCTGCCTCGCGCTGCGGGCGCTGCCGGCTGCCGCCCCACAGCCCCAATTAGCAGCCGGGCAAAGAACCCGGGGCGCGGAGTCAGTGGCGGGCAGACACCCCGAATCTCCCCCCTGCACCTCCCCTGGGCTTGGGCGGGCGGTGGAGGGCTCGGCGCGTGCCCGAGGCGGGGGTGTTTCTGTAAATAACCTCTGCCCATCGCCCGGGTGGAAATCCTGGCCCTGCGTGAGCCTCTGCGCTTGCCGTGAGCTCTGCGCTTTCTCAGCGCCGCGTTTTAATATCGCCTAAAGTTCGTGTGAAACGAATCAGCCATCACCTAAAAATGTCTGTTTGGGTTTGTGCCGGGTCAGTGCCCCAGCCCCGTCTGTGGTGACAGGCAGCGGGGCCGTGCCCTGACCTTGCCGTTCCTCGGCAACCAGCGCCGCGCTGGCAAACGTCGCCCGCTAACGTGCCGCCGCGCTTTGGTTTTGTGTTTTGTTTGTAGATGGTGTCTTATTCCACGGTCCTGACGGCCATCAGCAAGGTACGGCTCTGACGGGTGCTGTCTGAGGTTTTTCTCTTTATTTATGACCCACGTGTCCATTTGCCTCCCCACAACTCTCACCAAATATAGGTCAAGTGGAAAACGACATCCTCTGCTGAGTCAGCAGCGGTCAGACAGGGCAGATTAGTGCCCGAGCCCGTCCGTGTCCCCCCGGGGACCAGCTGCCGCCACGCCCGGCGGGTCCCGCTCTGGTGTTGGGGACGGCCGTGGGTGTGAAAGCCTCGTCCCTCCGTCGTGTGGGGCCTGGCCGGCTCCTGCCCCGCAGCGCCCTGCGCGTCAACCACGCCTCAGCTGCCGGAAACCACATCCCTCTGCGGCTGGCGGCGCTGGCAGCGCCGCGGGGATCCGGAGCTGGCGATGGGAGAGTAGCGCCGTTCACCCGAGCCACGGGGCCGCGGCCGCCCGCCCTGCTCGGCCGGCTGCCCGCAGGTGCTCAGCGTCCCCGCGCCGCTTTGCTGGGGATGAGCCCTCTGCGGCCACTGCCCTCGGCGTTTGGGGCTGCTCCGTGGGGAGTAACACCCCCTCGGAGGCTGCGTCGGGCCCCTCACCCTCCCCAGGCACCAGCCTCGTCAGGGCGACTTCTGATCTGAAAATAATTTAAGGAAGAATAATTTCTTTCCTCCCGCCTTGTGGTTATTGGGGGGTGGGAGGAGAAAGGTGCTGGCGGTCACGCGATGCCGGTGTTGTTTTGGGGTGCTGCAGGCTGAGCTCGGAGCTGCGCCGCAAAGCCCCGGTGAGGGTGGGGACCCCTCCCGCGGGGCTCAGCACCGATCGGGAGCGGTGGGCGCGCTCCCAGGGGAGGGTAGAGCCGGCGTGCGGCCGGCTGACGCCGAGCACAGCACCAGGTCTGCTCCGAACGGCGCAGGCTCGTCGCCATCCCCCTGGTCGCACGTCGCTGCCCGTTCCGGCAGGGCGGGCAGAGAGCTGACCTTGAGAGCCGAGCCTTCCTCCTTCAGATCAGCGTGGGCCGAGAGCAGACCTGCGGGCTAGCTCCGGCCCGGCGGGGTGGCCCCATCTGCTCTGCGAGGAGGCAGGGAGCCGCACTTCTGTGCCCATCGTCCTCCTGGCCCCGCGGCCAGCCGGGCTGTTGGCGTGTGCTCTGCCAGCCCCGCCGAGCCGGGCTTGGGGCTGGCACCGAGCCACCGCTGCGTCGAGGCAGCCGGCGGGGAGCGGAGCTCAGGCCCCCGCCGCTGTCTCGGGGAGGCTGCGGAGAAAACCCAGCCTCGTCCCCGCTGCTGTGGCCCGGTTGCCTCCCGCAACCCTGGGAGGGCACGACCCAGCCGTCCGACAGCCCTGACCTAGTTCTCATTCAAGTGGCTGCTGGGCAGCTGCCAGGGCGAGCGTCCTGCAGCCAGCAGCGCCCGGCCCAGCCCGTGGAGGAAGGGGTTGAGTTTATTTTTGGAGCTGCTGGAGCCCAGCAGCCCCCATTTGAAATCCCTCCTTGTTCCCCTGCTCTAGTTCGATGACTTCTCCCGGGATCTGTGTGTCCAGTCGCTCCTGGAGATCATGGACATGTTCTGCGACCGCCTCAGGTACGGCGTGGCCCTTCCAGCCCTGCTGCCTCGGCCCCAGGCTGTGCCGCGGGCGGTTCCGGGAGCCATCGGGGCCTGGCTGAGCCCGGGGCGCTCTCCCTGGCACAGGGAGGCAGGTTCCCCCCCAGCTCTTGCTGCCCCGGGCTGGGCTGTCCCACCAGTGTCAGCGTGGGGAGAGCTGTGGGAGTCCAAAACCTCACCAGCTTTGTGGGAAGCTGCAAGAAACCCACCTATTCTGGGCTAAACCTCTCCACTGGGTATTCCTGCCCGGCTCAGGTAGATGGGGTGGGTGTAAGCCCTGTGACCTGAGGGTGTCTGTCCCCTCAGAGCATTTTTGTGTCTCTTGTGTGGCCTCTGCATCTTCCCAGGGCCCCGGCGACGTGTCCCTGTCTGCCAGTGCTCGCCGTCCTGCCTGCGCTGCTCCAGGCAGCTGCCTTGTTTTGCTTCGTGCTCTTCCGCTGGTGTTGCAGGACCCAGGGGAATCCAGATAATTCAGGCCACAAAAACTTTTTTAGAAAGCTCAAAAATCTTCCTGTTAACCCCTGACAGCCTCTTCTGGGAGGCCGGAGCAGAGAGCACGCAGCGGGGGGCAGCGGAAGGAGGAGGAGGAAGGCTGAAGGTAGCAGCTCTTCAATTACATGAAATGAAGCAGCAGCAATGAATATGCATCAGTCACAGATGTTGACAAGAAGCTGTTGCTGGCCAACTGCAGAGCCGGCCACTTAATCCAGTCCCTGCCTAATCTGATCCTCTGCTTAATTTGATCAAAACTTCTGGCCTCAATGATTTGTGCATCAGGAGGGGAAAGCGTTCACCTCTCACAGCACATTGATCGATGCTGAGCCTCTCTTAGTGAGATAATTTGATTAGAGGCTTGGAAAGTTTCCCTGGAGTAGAGTGGCCAGCGAGGAGGCAGCACTGGGGAGGTGTTATTTCCCCAGGCACAGCGGGGACACTCGCGGGCTGAGCAGGTCGGGATCTGCGGCGGAGGAGTCGCGGGCAGGCTGGGCTGCGAGCGCGGGATGTGGGTTTGGATTGCCCAGCCTGCCCTGTTCCCCTGCCTCAGTTTCCCCGGGGGCAGCAGCCCAGCCCACGGTGAGCGTGGTCCCGTTTCTCTCCCCATCCCAGCTGCCACGGCAAAGCGGAGGAGTGCATCAGCCTCTGCCGGGCGCTGATGAGTGCCCTCAACTGGCTCCTGCGCTGCGCGGCCTTCTACACCGAGAAGGTGAAGGAGACGCTGGAGCAGGCGGCAGCTGAGAGCCAGCTGAAGATGTGTCTGGAGCGGCTGGAGAAGATGCTCAGCAGCACCAAGAACCGTGCCCTGATCCACATTGCGAAGCTGGAGGAGACGTGTATGTTGCTGCCCCCGCCTGCCCGCGGCCGCTGCCCCCGCTCCCTCCCAGTCGCTGCTGGCCCTGGGGAGATGTCACTGCCACCTCTCCCTTCCCCCTGCCCGGCTCCTGCCGCATTGTCCCTGCAGCTCCAGGCCCATCCATCTTCCAGCCCTGTTGCTGTAACCGTCTCCTCCCTGGCTCTGTGCCACCCTCTGCCCCCTCCCCTCGTGCTGCCCTTGGAAGAGGAGCAGAATTAATGGGAAGGCTGCGTGAGCCGTTCCCGGGCGTGCGGCGGGTCCTGCGCTGCGCCAGGGTGCCTGGCACAGCTCAGCACCTTGGGCTGGTGCCTGTGTCTGGCCGAGAGGCTGTGCCAGGCTGAGCCCAAAGCTGGAGCTGCTGGGTGGGATGCAGACCCTCGCCTTGGGTTCGCAGAGGTGCACCGACTTCTGCTCACCGCGGGGCCCGGCGGGGAGCCCCAGCCTTGGCAGGGCTCTGCGCTGCTGTGGGCCTTGGCCTGGCTCCTCAGCCTGTCACTGTCCCCCCACTAAGCGCCTGCCCTCCCTCCCCAGCGTCCTGGAGCACCGTGGAGCAGTCCCTCCTCAAGCTGGGGGAGAACCTGAACAGCCTCAGCAACTCCCCACTGCGAAGCCAGGCTGACAACTGCGTCTCCCTCATCAAGAGGTAGCTTTGTGCTGCTCCCTCCGCGGGCTTGGAGGGTAAAATGGCTCTGAGCCCTGTGCTGGGGGCTGAGAGCCTCCTGCCTCCCTCCATGCTGCCCCTCTGCTTTCCTGCCCCTTCCCAGCTCAGACCCCCGCACCGGCAGTGGGCTGGGGCCGGTGAGAGGCCCTGGGTTAGGGGCGGGGATGGGGTTAGTGGTGACTTGCTGCGAAGGAGTCTTACCCAGGGATTGTTCCTTTGGTGACCCTGGGGCCTCTCGCTGTCCCTCAGCTGCTCTGGCCACACCAGAGCTGCCGTCCCTGCTCTAGTTTCCCCCAGAGCTGCTCCTGCAGCCACGCCTGTGCCTGAGGGCTCTTCTGCAGGGCACGGGAGCTACAGGCTGTCCTGCCCCAGAGAGATGCAGGACAGCAAAGGTCAGGGGCTTGGCCAGGAAAGGAAAATGGGCCAGGAGGAGCAAGGATCCCTCCTTGCAAAGCTCCAGTGACCCTGTGCTGTTGTCTCCTGCCCAGCATCCCCACCATGCTCTCGGTGCACTCGGAGCAGCTGAACAAGACTGGCTTCCCCACCGTGCACGCCGTGGTGCTGCTGGAGGGGACCATGAACCTCACAGGAGACACCCAGCCACTGGTGGAGCAGCTGATGATGGTGAAGAGGATGCAGGTATAGAAAATGACATCTTGTTCTCCTGCTCAGGGTGACCTGGGGCTGTGGGACCGGGGCCTCGAGCAACTCTGGGCTCTACCTCCCCGTGCTGATCCTGGCCCAAGGGTACGGGTGGGGAGCAGCGGGAGCCCACCAGCACCTTCATGGGGGGCTCCAGGTTTGGCTGAGGTTGGGGGAGGCACTTTATTACGTTTCCAGCACTGGGGGTGGTTTATCTGTGTGCCCCACAGCACATCCCCTCCCCGCTCTTCGTGCTGGAGATCTGGAAGGCCTGTTTCGTGGGCCTCATCGAGTCCCCGGAGGGCACGGAGGAGCTGAAGTGGACAGCCTTCACCTTCCTGAAGGTAGGGCCCAGCCCCGGACCTGCTGCTGCTCTACTCCGCATGCCTGGCCCCTGCTGAGCCCTGAACCCTGGCAGGGCAATTAGTTCTCCTCTCAGCGTGGCCCCTCAGGGTCCCCCCACGCCCTGGCCGAGCCCACGGCCGCCTGCTGAGCTGTCCAGGGCCTCTTCTCAGCCCAGCCCCACTTTGTTTTGCCAAGTGACTTTCCTGGGATGTTGTGGGGGAAATCGTGGCCTTTGAAGGATGCCACAGCAGCCGCGGGGCCTGCACTCCCAGAGCTCAGCGGTGGGCAGCCCCGGGGCAGTCTGCTTCACCTCCTTTCTTTGTACCAGACAAAAGGGATCTGCGTGTAGTTTCAGGCCTGACACATGCTCTGGCTCCTCCGCAGCCTCATCCCCTGCCTGCCTGGCAAGAGGTGGCCGTGCCCTGGGGCTCCTTGGGCTGTGGAAAGATGGTGCAGAGGGAAGACAGGGACACAAAAGTCCCCGGGGCGCACAGGCTGCTCCTTTCTCTGGGCTGGGAGTGCAGCTGTTTCGTGTGGGCCCCTGCTGCCCGTGTTGCTGGGAGGTCCTGACTGCAGATCGGGCTCTGCCTGGGTCAGTCACGTCCATGCTCTGTGTCTTCCAGATCCCCCAGGTCCTGGTTAAACTCAAGAAGTATCCCCAAGGGGAGAAGGTGAGTCTCGAGGGATGTCGATCACGTTGTGTTTGTCACGATGGTGCTGGTGCCTGGCCAGAGCTGCGTGGGGGTGGCTGGGGTAGGAAACAGTCTGTGTCCCAACAACCTTCCTCTAACGGGACAGGGCAGCATGGGAGGGGAGGGTGGGCTTGTGCTGGCCGTGCTCTGAGCTGAGTGCCTGGCTTTGTGCACAGCAGGACTTCACTGAGGACGTGAACTGTGCCTTCGAGTTCCTGCTGAAGCTGACCCCGCTGCTCGACAAAGCAGATCAGCGATGCAAGTGAGTGCTTGCCCTGTCCGGGCCTGACCACCAGCACTGGGAGCCTGTGGCCACAACTCTCTGCGGGGAGCCGCCCTAAGGGTGGCCAGGGCAGCTCCTGGCAAGGCTTTTTTCATTTCCGATCTAATTTCTTCTTCCTGAGAACCTGATGCTGCCAAAGGAGCAAGGCAGCGAGTGTCTGCCAGCTGATGGGCGGGTTGGGAATGCTTTGTGCTCTCTGGAGCTGCTTGCATTCCTGCAGCATCCTCAGGGGTGTGGGAGCAGGGCCGGGAGGGCTACCCAGGAGTCCCCCTTGCCCTGTGGCACAGAAATGGTGGCCCTAAGGCTAGTGCTTTCCTCTCTCTTCCAGCTGCGACTGCATGAGTCTGCTCCTGCAGGAGTGTGGCAAGCAGGGGCTGCTGTCAGAGGCCAACATGACTAACCTGACCGACAAACGGTACCGCCCCCTCAAAAGTCTGGGTAACTGAGTGGGGTTGGCACCTCATCCCGCTGTCCTTCTTGTGAGGGGGGGAGCATAAAGGACCAGCTGCGATGTCCTGCAGCTGGGACACTGGCCTGGAGGGATGAGGCTCTGCTTTTGGTGACAGACTGAGTACAAAGTCTGTCCTCTCGCAGTGGCAGCTGGTGGTGGCCTTCCCTCAGGGAGTGCCGGTGGTGGAGGTGGGTGGGAGGTGACGGAGCGTGGGCAGGAGTGAGGCAGGTGATGGATTCCCGCTCACTGGCTCCTCTGCACGGCTCCCCCAGGACGGAGGACAGAAAGCACGCTCCTCGCTTGAAATCAGCAGAGAATGCCAACATCCAGCCAAACCCGGGGCTCATCCTGAGGGCCGAGCCGACTGTCACCAACATCCTGAAGGTGAGTCCTCTCCTGCGTCTGTGCTGCACGGGGGGGGCTCAGCCCCAGTGCCTGTTTCCAGCAGCACTGGTCTCACCAGGCAGCCGGGGTGGTTGGGGGGTGCCTGACCTCCCCCTGCGTGGGGGTGGAGGAATGGAGGGATCACTCCCAGCCTGGCCGCTGTGCCGTGGGGACCGGGAGCTCCCCTCCTCCTGCCCGGGATGCCGGAGGAGCCATCCTGCAGCCTGTTATCAGTGCCAGCAGCCCCTGCCCAGCCAGCTCTGCCCGTCCTGTTCTCAGCCACGTCCCTGCGTCCTCCTCCCCCAGTTCCCAGGGACTCCCCCGTCCCCGCGTCACCGGTTGCCTCGCCGCTGCTGAGCGCTGGGGGATGTTTTGCTGCTGGTTGTGCTGCTGCCCTGATGTGCTGCAGCTCTCCCCTGTGCCGTGCCCTGTGGTGCCTGCGGTGGGGAGGGCTCCGTACCCCTCCCCGAGCCCTGCGGGTCACTGCTCACCAAGGTCAGCTCTGCCCCTGCGGCCGGAGTGTTGCCAGTGCTCTGTAGCACCCCTTCTCCCTGACATTTTTTTTTTTCCCCCTCTGTTTTTTTGTAGACCATGGATGCGGATCACTCCAAGTCCCCTGAGGGCTTGCTGGGGGTCTTGGGTCATATGCTGTCTGGGAAGAGCCTGGACTTGCTGCTGGCAGCGGCAGCAGCGACTGGAAAGCTGAAATCCTTCGCTCGGAAGTTCATCAAGTGAGTGTCCACCTGGAGAACACTGTCCCTGGTGTCTGGCGGGGCTGGGGTGAGCGGGCAGCCCCCCAAACTCCCCCAGACAGGGTTGGATGAGCCTCTGGCCCTGTGTCTGTGCAGCGCTGGATCCAGCAGAGCCCCGGGAAGGGCTGGGATCTCAGGGGAGCGGTGTCCCCCCTCCCAGCACCCCATCTCCTTTGCTGCTGGGTCAGCAGGGCAGAGGATCCAAGTCAGGTTGGTTTAAGGGTATTAAGAGAACTGAAAGCACCGGCCCAGCCCCACATCCAGGGCACTTGCTCTTCAGTCCCCCGACGCCGGCGTCCTGGTTCGAACACGCGCCCCAGCACGCGCGGGGCTGCGGGATGTGATTCCTCGAGCGGGGGAAGCCTGAGGCAGCTCCAACCCCGCCAGCCCGGCTGGGCGCCTGCCCCCGCCGCGCTCGCCCTGTTCAGGGGTTCATGCTGCTGCGGTTCGGAGGGAGCCGTGCTCTGAAATCCCCAGGCAGCCGGGCAGGGCCGGCTCTGGTGAGGGGACGCGCTCCAAGGCCGGGCTGAGTGGGTGTGGGGAGCAGCAGCGTTGCTGGACCTGTTTTGCTGCAGGGGAGCAGAGGCTGAGGGAGGAGGCAGCTTGGCCCTGCTGTGCCGGAGGGTGTCTGTGGAGCTGGGCCCTGCCCACCCCGCATGGAGCCGGGCGCTGGGGTGGGGTGCAGGAAGGGGTCTAGGGGAAGGGGCAGCCCCCCGCCTGTCTCGGGGGTGGGAAGGGGCCCGTTTCACGCGATGGTAACGCTTCGCTGCAGCTCTCCCTGCTCCCCTCTAGGCTGAACGAGTTCACGAAGCACATCGCCAATGGAGAAAGCTGTAAGTGCGTGCGTGTCCGTGTGTGGGGTGGGTCGGGCTGTGCTCCCCCCGCCGCCACGTGCTGGGACACTGCGGGCCCGGCTGGATTAAGCTCAGACTGGCTGCGGCGCCAGAGCAAGCTCGGCTTTACTGGGCCTGCCTGGGGGCTGTCGGTGGGGAGCCCGGCACAGGGGCACGTGGCTGGGTGCCAGTGGGGATCCAGGCTCCTGCGTGGCACATGCGTGTCCGTCCCGAACGTGGGGTGTTCCCTGCTGGTGGGGGAAAAGCTCCTTCTCCCCAGCCCAGCCCGTGGGGCCCCTCGGGGCCGGCTCTGCCTCCCTGGAAGGGGTGATGTGTCAGCACAGAGCCTGAGATAAGGATTCTGACGGCATTTGCGTGTGATGAAACTCACCGAGTGCTCTGACCTTCCATGGTGCGGGGTGGGGGGAGCCCGGGGATGGGCTGGGGCTGCCGATTGGGAGGCCAGAGCGGCTTTGGGGGCTCGGGCAGAGAGAGTTGGGGTGGAGGGAGGCGCTTGGCACATCCCCTGGAGCCCTCGTTGGCACACAAGCACTTGGGGTTAGAAGAGCTGCCTGGAGGAAGCGGGGTCCTGGCCCCCAAGCTCACAGGGCTCCTTGTGCCGCGGCTGGAGATCCCCAGGGTCTATTTTTTCTCCCCCTCAGCCAAAGGAGCCTCAGTTCGGGCCCTGCTCTTCGACATCTCCTTCCTCATGCTGTGCCATGTGGCTCAAACCTACGGCTCGGAGGTGAGGATCCTCCCAGGGGACCGGGCCGTGACCTTGGGAGCGCAGTCCTGTGCCGCAGCCTGCCAGCCTCCTCTAGTGGCCACCCTGCCGCTGCCACTGTCCCCATTGTCCCTGCAGCCACCCCCCCGTGGCCTGGGGTAAAGCCTTTCACCTGGGGTAAAGCCTTTCACCTGGTGCAGGTAGAAAATCTGTCCCTTGTGGGGTGTCTCAGTGCCAGGCGATGGAGCGGGGGTGGCTGCGGCCTTCCCCAGGGCTTTGGTTGGGCTCCTGTGACGGTACCGCGGTGTCGGTGCGAACGCTGCCCCCCCCTCCCCATCTCCCCTGACTTTTCCCAGTATTGCCCCTCTGGTATGGTGCTGGCTGGCTTGGGGTGGGGGGGCCATGGAGCCAGGCTGAGCATCAGCCCTCCCCCATCAGAGGAGGAACTTGCAGCCCCGCTCAGGAAACAGCGTTTGGGTTGCGTGAAAATTTTCCAGGTTTCGACATCTGTGTGTGTTGGGAAGTGAAACGATACCGAAACACCGGGAGGGAGCGAGAGGCGGGAGGGGTGGGGGGGTCCTGGCTGGAGTCAGCTTGGAGCGGACGTGCCCGGGGGTGTCTGATGAGGTCTCATCCCCCCCCCTGAAGTCCGGCCCAGAGCGACTTTCCTGACCAGCTGCTGCCGAACAGATGTGCAAAACTTACTTGACCGAAATAGCATCCCCTGGGTGACGGCGGGCTGCAGGGAGGAAGCGACGTGCGGGATTCCCAGCTCGTGTGTTCCCCCCCCAGCCGAGAGCCCTCCCAGCTGGCTGCCAGCTGGGCCGTGCCCTGACCCCGCGGAGCCCCCGGCCAGCCGGTGCTGGGGACCCTGGGCACAGCGCGGGGAGGGGACAAGCGGCACGTTCCGGGCAGGACGTGGTGACCCCGCTGCCACGCGTGGGGCTGGTCCGGGCCTGGCATCTCCCCGGGGGAAGCTGTTGGATGGGCCGTGGTCCCCTGGGGAGTCTCTGGGAGTGGGGGGAAAACTGCAGCCCACACACTTGAAACTGGTGCCTTACTGGGGGCTGACCAGTGCCTTACTGGGGGCTGACCAGTGCCTGCCTTTCTGTACAGACCACAGGGCGGCGCTGTTCTGCCAGCCATGAGCACCCCAGGGTGGGGGGGTCCCACCCCAGGGGGGGGGTCCCCAGCAGGGCCCATGTGGGACGCAGGCCGCGTGGCAGACCCTGTGCTGGTTCCCTTCCAGATGATCCTGTCGGAGTCGAGCCCGGCAGGTGAGGTGCCCTTCTTCGAGACCTGGATGCTGACCTGCATGCCCGAGGAGGGGAAGATCCTCAACCCCGACCACCCCTGCTTCCGCCCCGACTCCACCAAGGTGGAGTCCCTGGTCGCCCTCCTCAACAACTCCTCCGAGATGAAGCTGGTGTAAGAGCTCACCCTGCCTGCACACCCCACCGGGCAGGGGCAGGGTGGGAGGGCAGCACCCATCTCATCTTCCCCAGCCCCACGGCTGCTCTGCACGAGTGCCTGAACCCCCCCCGCCTCTTCCCCGGCAGGCAGATGAAGTGGCACGAGGCGTGTTTGAGCATCTCGGCTGCCATCCTGGAGATCCTCAACGCCTGGGAGAACAGTGTCCTCACCTTTGAGTCCATCCAGGTGGGCCTGGCGTGGGGCAGAGCAGGGGCAGCGGCACTGTGCCGTGTCCTGAGGGGGGGGCAAGGCTTGAGCAGGGCAGGGGTCCCCTCTGCTCCTGCCCTGAACGCTCCTGCAGCCACTCTGGAGCTCACTGGCTCCTTTGTGACTTGGGTGGGCAACCAACAGGACTCCAGCCCCTCAATTCTGCCCCAGATCTCCTTGTTGGTGGCAGTGGGGCTGGCAGGGGGGACAGGTTTGCCCCATGGAGGTGGGAAGGACTTGGACCCTGCAGTCAGGACCCACAGCCCCGGGGGGGTGGTGCTGAGATAAAGCCTGTGCATCCACCCGTCTGTGCTCACCCACCTCTGCTCCCACCTCCCCTCCTAGAAAATCACAGACAACATCAAGGGGAAGGTGTGCAGCATGGCGGTGTGCGCGGTGGCCTGGCTGGTGGCCCACGTCCGCATGCTGGGCCTGGATGAGCGGGAGAAGTCCCTGCAGATGATCCGGCAGCTGGCCACCCCCCTGTACGGCGAGAACACGCTGCAGTTCTACAACGAGCGGTGAGCTGCGGCGCGCCGGGCCCTGGGCCGGGCCCCTGCTGCCCTTCCTGCGTTTCCCGGGGTGAGCCCGTGTCCCTCTGCCACAGCGTGGTGATCATGAGCTCCATCCTGGAGCACATGTGTGCGGACGTCCTGCAGCAGACGGCCACGCAGATCAAGTTCCCCTCCACGGGCATGGACACCATTCCCTACTGGAACCTGCTGCCCCCCAAGAAGCCCATCAAGGAGGTGTTAACGAGCATGTTCACCAAGGTGCTGGAGAAGGGCTGGGTCGACAGCCACTCCATCCACATCTTCGACACCCTGCTGCACATGGGGGGCGTCTACTGGTTCTGCAACAACCTGGTCAAGGTACGGGGGGAAGGAGGGAGGTGGCTGCGAATCCCAGCGCCGTGACTGGGTGCTGAGGATAGAACTGGGGGTCAGGCCCAGTGCTCCCAGTGCCCAGCAGTCCTGGGTGTGGCTGGGCTGGCTGCTGTGACAGTCCCGGGTGCTGGAGGTGAGCGGGGAAAGCCCAGCCGTGCCCGTGCCTCCCTCAGCTCTGTTCCTCCGCCTCGCAGGAGCTGCTGAAGGAGACGCGGAAGGAGCACACGCTGCGGGCTGTGGAGCTGCTTTATGCCATCTTCTGCCTGGACATGCAGCAGCTCACGCTGACCCTGCTGGGCCACATCCTGCCCAACCTGCTGACAGACTCCTCCAAGTGGCACACGCTCATGGACCCGCCGGGGAAGGCTCTGGCCAAGTAAGTCCCCAAACTCCTTGGGGGCGGGTGGGCTTGTTTGGGGAGATGCTCCGGGATGGGAGGGGGGTCCCAGCCACCCGATTCCCACTCTGGCCCCGGCGCAGCGCCGGCAGGAGCAGCTGTGCTGGTGTCCTGGGAGTTCCCTGCTGCCTCCTGCCAAGGAGGGACCTGCTGTGTCCTACCCTGGCGCACGCTCTGGGCTCTGCCATCTTCCCTCGCGCGCGTGCCGTCGTCCGGGTGGGCCGGCAGCACCTCGCAACGTCCCTTCTCTATCCCCAGGCTCTCAGTCTGGTGTGCCCTGAGCTCCTACTCCTCCCACAACAAGGGCCAGGCGTCCGCCAGGCAGAAGAAGAGGCACCGGGAGGATATTGAGGTGCGTCCGGCGTGGAGGGGGGTTTGGTTGGAGGCTCTCGGTGTGTGAGAGTGGGCAGTGTCTGCGGGAGGGGCGGGCAGCTGAGACCAGACCCTTTACCCAGGTTCTCTGCGCTGCCTGAGGTCCTTTGACCCTAAAACGCGTGGGTTTCCCTTCTCTTTTCTGGGGAAGGGGGGATGTAATGAGATGGTCTGTGTGTGGCCGTCCTGGGCTGAGCGTCCTGGGCCATGGGGGCTGCGCGGAGCCCAGGGTGGGTCATCAGCCCCAGGGAGGGGGTCCAGGATCTCCCCTCAGAGAGGGGCTGGTGGGGCTGAACCCCCTCTGCCCCCCCAGGATTACATCAGCCTGTTCCCGCTGGATGACACGCAGCCCTCCAAGCTCATGCGCCTGCTGAGCTCCAACGAGGAGGACGCCAACGTCCTCTCCAGCCCCAGTAAGTGCGGGCGGGGAGGGCGACTCCTGGGGAAGGCACCGTCCTGCCTCGCTGCTCGTTTTTGGGTGTAAAATGTGTATTGGCCCAAAAAGGCTTCTCTTCCCAAGCTGGCCAGGTGAAGGTTTAGAGCGCTCGAGTGTGTTTTGCTGAGGTACCCTGGAGCTTTTGCACTTAGGAAAGGTCAAGTTGTTTATTTCTCTGTTCAAAACAACTTAGGAAAGGCAATGAGTTTACACCTTCCCTCCGTGACGTTGCCACCCAACGCACGAGGGGCTCGGGGAAGTTTCCTTAGAGCCTTGTCACCCCCAGCCAGCCCGGGGGGGACCGAAGAGCCGATGTGCCGCAGCCAGAGCGGCAGGAGGTGACGCTCCTGGTGTCTGTGGCTTAAATCCTGAAATTCCACTGTTGTTAATAAGGCAGCGAGCGGAGCCCATGAGTCCCCCCAGTCACATCCCTGTGTCCCCCCGCCGCCCCGGGCCGTGTGTTGCGACAGCTCCGGCAGGACGTGCCGGGGGTGTCCGTGCCCCCCACGGCGGGTGCTGTCACGACTCCCACATACATTGTCTGGACTCCGGGACAGTGAGTCAGGATGTTCCTTGGTCATTGTTTCTCCTGATGCCTTTATCCGAAGTGACTCTTTATTTATTAGTTTTCAACACATCCATCAATCTGTGGTTTTTGTTGGTTTCATTATTGTTGAAATATGGGGTTTTCCCTTTATTTCACTATCTTTTTTTAACTTTTGAGGCAGTTCCACCGCTTTCCAGTGACACTCAGGACTTTTTTGGGCTGTTTGTTGCAGCGATGTGGAAATGCTGCTTCCTGCAGCAGCCACGTAACTCATGTGATTCCATGAGAAAAGTGTGGGAGGGTTTTCTTATTTTGGTGAGCATCTTCGGGAGCAGCACAAGGTGGGTCCCGCTGATTTTGGCAGCAGCTCTGCGCTGTGGGGGTCTGCCCAGGAGCCTTCCCGGGAGATTCCTGTCCCCTTGGACCGGAGACGGCTCAGTTCCTGTCCTGCAGGAGCACCCAGGGGTGCTTCACGGCTCGGATCAGATCAATCCCCTTGCTCTGTCCTAAGATTTGCTGCTGGTCCGTTGGACACGCCCCAGCTCTGGGAGCTGGATTGGACCCCGAGAGCGAGGTGTGAGTGGTGCTGTGCAGCTGTTGAACATCTGTCTGGCTCCGCCCCGCCGGCTGCGCTGCGCCTTGGCCGAGCGCTGCCCTTCTCCTCTCCCGATCGTGACGTTGCGTGACACCGCTCGTGCCCTCGCGGGGCGTCAGGGACGAGTCACTGCCGCAATTAAACCCGAGCGGGGAGGCACACTCACGGTCTCACTCATCCTTACCCCTTGGAGATACCATTAAACTTGGTCACGCTCGGAATAAATCTTGGCTTGTGCAAGAGCCAAGTGTCACACCCCGAGGGCAGCAGTGGCAGCACGTGGAGCCCTCCCTGGGCTGCTGGGCTCTGTCATGCCTGGGGCATGTGTGGGCCTGTGCCCGCTGCCAGGGCTGCCTGTACTCCCTGTGCCCGCTGCCAGGGCTGCCTGTACTCTCTGTGCCCCTGCCAGGGCTGCCTGTACCCCAGCAGAGTGGGACAGTGACCAAGGGTGGCTGGGTGCCTGCTGCCCATCTCTGGTGTGCCTGAGCAGCACAGACTCTGCTGATTTGGGTACGGAGGGTGCCAAGGACCGTGGGCCAAACCTCTCCCATGCCATGGGGTAGCTCATGGTAAAGCCCCTCCTAGAGCCCAAGGGCTGGGCGAGCTCAAATGGCCTGAGCTGGCCAGGGTGGGCACGCTGTCATGGCCGAGAGGGCCAAGGGGTTGTGGCCTCCCTGCAGCCTGATGCCTGTTCTCCTCCCCAACAGATCGCTCGATGAGCAGCTCGCTCTCCGCCTCCCAGCTCCACACCGTCAGCATGAGGGACCCGCTGAACAGGGTGCTAGGTAACGGCCCTGCCGAGACACGGAGGGGGGAACCCATCCCCTTGGGCCACCCCCCAGCCCCCCTGAAATGGCCTGGCTTTTGATACTTCTCTGTCTCCACAGCAAACCTCTTCCTGCTCATCTCCTCCATCCTGGGGGCCAAGACGGCCGGCCCCCACACCCAGTTTGTCCAGTGGTTCATGGAGGAGTGTGTGGACTGCCTGGAGCAGGGCAGCCGCGGCAGCATCCTCCAGTTCATGCCCTTCACCATGGTGAGTCCCGCGGCCACGTCCTTCCCCCGCCCCACGGGTGCTCTGGGGCCCCACTGCACAGGCACGTCCAGGGCTGTCCCACTGCCCGGCTCCCCTCTCTCCAGCGCCGCTGTGGGTCAGTTGTGTTTCTCCTCTCTCCGGGCAGGTTTCGGAGCTGGTGAAAGTGTCCACCATGTCCAGTCCCAAAATTGTCCTGGCCATCACGGATCTCAGCCTGCCCCTGGGCCGCCGTGTCGCTGCCAAGGCCATCGCTGCGCTGTGAGCGCGACCCCTCCCTTCTGCCGTGCAGGAGGGGGCGGCCGGGCAGCCCCCGGGAAACCCGTGAGAACCTGGATGCGGGGCTGGGACTGGGATGACTGGGATGACTGGGACAGCCTCTGCATCCCTGCAGGCTCAGCCCAGCCCTCCCCGGGTGGCTGCTTCCTTCCACCTTCGGCCTGTGCTGGGCTTTTGGAGACTCAGCGAAACCCCCTGCGTTTTTTTTCTATAATTAATTCAGTGCTTTTGTAGAACCAGGTTTTGCTTCATTTCTGTTTGATTTCCTGACTGCAGCCCTGGGACTCCCCAAAACCCTTATTTTGGGGTGGGGTTGATGGGAGAGTAAACGGCCAAGGCCTGCGCTGGGCAGGGGAGGGAAACGGAGCCCGGGAGGGCGATGGGCTGCGCGGGTGCCTGCGGCCGGGCTGCTGCAGCTGTGTGGTGGGGTGGAGCGGAGCTGCTTTCCTGCCATGCTCTAAGCTGCAAGCAAATTCTTGTTGGAAATTCCTCCACGTGAGCATGAGTTCACCCCACGTCCCCCGCCAGGAGCTGTGGCACCCAGGGGCCAGTGAGTAACCGCGGTCTCGCCAGCCTCGTGCTGGGAGAGGCTCCTCCATGGGGCTGTCCCAGCACCCAGGCAGCTGCTTCGGCGCTGAATCTGCCTGGAACTGTCACGAAACCCTGACCCTGAGGGGGTGGCAGGGCCGGGACGCCTTCGCCTCTGCTCCTTTCATTTATGTTTTCAGCTTGACTCACGAGAAAGGGGGAAGCAGTGTTTGGGGTAGCCGGGCACCAGCCTTCCACTTGGGTGCTTTGGTGCATCCCTGGGGCTGGGCTCTGCCTCCTACCGCCCTTGGCATTACCGGGGTTCACAGCCCCTGTTTTGGGGACTCAGAAGCGAGTGCCAGGGGAGAGGCAGCGCAGGGAGGCCCTGGAGCAGTGCTGCAGGGTTTGGGTCAATGGTGGCTGGGGAAAAGGCGGCCGGGTGGTGACTCAGGGCCTGCCTGCTCCCTGCCTGACCCCTGCCTGCTCTCTGGACTGATCTCAGCTCTTGGCTGCTCGGGGGCTTTGCTGGAGGGAGAGACCCCGGCGCGGTCGGTGGAGGAGCCTTGTCGTGCTCAGTGTGGCTGCGGGTGGTGGCCGCTCCTTGGCCATCGCACACCCCAGCGTCCCCCTGCGAGCCCGGCCCTGCGCTGGCAGAGGGCTGGCACCCCCCGGGAGCGGGCTGGCACCCCCCGGGAGCAGGCTGGCACCCCCCGGCAGAGGGCTGGCACCCAGCGGGAGCAGGCTGGCACGCGCCAGGAGCAGAATGGCACACGCTGGCGTGCGGGTCGCACCGGGGCGGGACGCAGCATGGAGGGCTCGGTGCCCGCGCTGTGCCGTGACCGGGCCTGACTCAGGTGTGAGTCCTGTGCTGAGCTGGCACCGACCTGCCCAGGCACCTCTGCCCTGGGCCGGGGGCAGCTCCCGCTCACCCAGGGGCGGCTCTTTACCGTTAGCTCAGAGCAAAGAGCAGGACCCGGCGCTCTGTCAATATTTGCCGGCGACAGCCCCGCTCTCGATGTTGGCGCCCGGTGCTTCACCTTCCAGGAAGGGGCTGGAGCAGGAGAAGGGGTTTTCTGTAAGCGCAGATAAACCGGGGGAGGAAGGAGCGATGGCTCTGCCGGTCGCTCTCCTGGGAGCCACCACGGGCACCGTCTGTGGCCAAACGCGCCTGGGCAGCGGCTTCCCCACGGCGGGATGGCAGCGACGGTTTGGGATGGGGCAGGGGGCAGCAGTGGGGCTCTGGCCTCGCACCTGCCCCTTCCCAGGGCTGGGAAATTGGGGGAAGGCAGGAGTGGGGAACCCCCCTGGCACCCACGGGACCCCCTGGCACCCACTGGAGCTTGGCTCCATCTCCGCCGTGGCTGAGTGCAGCGCGGGGATGCCAGCGATCACAGGATGCGACCAGGGGAGTGGTGGGTGGAAGCGGGGCTGGTGCAAGTCTGGGAGCACAGGGAGAGCCCGCGCTGGCCAAACACCCGTGGGGGAGTGGGGAGAGGCCATGGGGTGCCTGTGGGGGCTTCCTGGCATCGGGGGAGATGCCCGGCTCTTCCCCTTGCAGCAGCAGCAAAAGAGGGAGGGCTGGGCCCCCCCCGCCACCAACCCCAGGGCCCCTGGTGAGGGCTCAGCGCCCAAGGGCTCAGCCCTCCTGGCATGGGACGGGGGTACGGGGGTGCTCTGCACTGCCAGGGTGGGGGTGAGCCCCCCCCCCCCATCCTCCCCCAGCTGATGGCGGGTCCCGGTGCCAGGGCTGCTCCCCGTGGCCCCGAGCTGCCGCCCTCAGCTCGGCGCTGCCGGCACAGGCGGGCTCCGGCGCTTTCTAGGAATCGGCTCTTGCCCAAGCGGCGCTGCCAGATGTGGGAGGAAGCTGCCACCCCCGGGCAGCCGCACCCGCCCCCCCCCAGCTGCTTCCTGGCCCTGGGGGGGCCGGGGGTGCTGGTTTCCACCGTGACTGGGCACTGCTGAGCCGGTGCCAGCAGCCACTGCCCGGCTCCGAATGAGCCCGTTCCCCTGGGCCCCGTGTCCCCACACCCCGTCCCCTCCCATGCAGGCAAGAGAAGGCAGACAGCCTGGCCGCTGGAGCAAAAATAGAGTTTATTTCCATTTTTATGGCATATAAAAAAATAGCATGTATTTCTCTGGGGCTCACCCAGCTGCAGCAATAACTACAGTACAAAACACGTGGCTCGAGAGCCCCCGCCGGGGCGGGCTGTGAAATTTCCAAGACACAAATATGGTTGCGTGGGCCGGGGGGAGCTGCCGGCGCAGCCACGAGAGCAGGGGCTGTGCCAGGGCTGTGCTGGGCTTGGGGTGGCCGAGGTTGTGTCACGGTGGGTCCCGCTCGCCCCGGCTGGCAGCTGGGCCCAAATAACTTAAAAATGTAATAAATACGCTGAGTTTAGCTGGCGGAGCGAAGCCGCAGCCCCCCCAAAGGTGTGGGGGCTCCCCTGGGAGGCTGCTGCGCCCCTATGGCACCTCCGTCCTCCCCTCCCTCCCTCTTACCTAATGGCTAATAAATATTAATTAATGAAATGATGCTGAATAGAAATAACACCCGTCGGACCTGTCCCTGCAGGCTGCAGCCCAGGCAGGGGGATGCTGCTCTGAAGCCTCTTCATCCACGGATGAAGACGGTTCCCCCATGGCTGGGGGGCTGCTGTGGGGGTACCCGCAGCGCCCCGTGTGAGCCGTGGGGAAACTGAGGCACACACAGTGCCCGGGGGGCTCAGCCCAGCTCCGAACCTCATAGCAGAGATACGCTTTTGTTTAAATATTAAACAAGGGTGATGCTGCGCACAGATACCTGTGCACGGATGCCACGGCAGGGCCGGCCGCCCTGCTCGGGGGCTGATGGGTGGGGGAGCATCCCCAGCCAGATAAATATTAAATAGCGATAAATATTAAATAAGCGGAAAAACCGGACGCTCCCAGGAACGGGCGCTCGGGCTGGACGTAAATAAATAGGGCTTGGTGGTGCGGGGCCGGGCATCAGAGGCGGGCGAGGTGCCGCAGCGCCCGGTACGCCGTCTCCAGGAACCGCTGGAAGTTGGCCAGGATGAAAAAGCCGCCGACTTGGTGGTGGAAGCGGGAGGAGAAGGCGGGGAGGGGGCCCCGGGCCCCCGTGGGGTACGTCACCGTGGGGTACGTCACCGTGGCCAGGCCCAGGTCCTCCATCTGCGGGCGGGTGGGGGTGGGATCAGCTCCGGACCCCGAGGTGCCCGGCAGCATCGCGGCGGAGCCCGGGGACACCCCGCTGTCCCCCAGGAGCGCGCCCTGTCCCCCCCGTGTGTCCCCCCCTGACCTGCTGCTGGATGTTGGAGGAGAGGTTGGCAGCGTCCAGCTGCAGGGTCTCCACCAGGCCGGCGTGTCCCGGCAGCAGCTCCAGGACGGCGGCGAGGGAGCCGTGGTAGGCGCGGAGCCCGTCGCGGATCTGGCTGAAGCAGCCCTCCTGCGGACGGGCACGGCCGCGCTCAGCGGGGCTCGGCTCGGCACGGCCACCGCGAGGCCGGCGCGGCTGAGCCCGGCCGGCTCGTGACAGGGATGGGCCGCCGGCACTCACCGTCCGGAAGGCGCGGCTGTGACACTGCTCCAGCGGTGCCTGCGCGATGCCCAGGTCCTGCCGCACCAGCAGCAGCTCTTCCTCCTGGCACAGCTGGAAGGTGTCACACTGCCGCCGAGGGGGACAGGGTCAGGGTGGCCGGAGGACCCCGCTGTCCCCCGACACCCCGTCCCTGGGGGTGTGGGACCCCCCCACCCCACAGCCAGGAGGAGGGAGAGGATGGGGAAGACCTGCCGGGCGGTGAGATGGGGACGGGACCAAACCGGGACGCGGCTGCCCCGTCCGGCGCGTGCCCCGGGGGGGTCCCCGTGCGTCCCCGAGGGAGCAGCGGGGCCACGCGCCATCACAGCCCCAACGGGTGCCCCAGCACCCCGGGGGTGAGCGGCGTGGGGGAGGCCGAGGCGCTGGGGACGCCGCTGGCTCCCGACCTTGCGGTGCCGATAAGGCCGGGGAGGGGAAGGTCACCTTATCTGTGACCCCACAGCGCCCGTGGCCACCGTCCCCCCCCGCCGGCCGCGGTCCCCAGGACTCACCACCACACGCTGCAGCGCGGCCACGTCCCCCTTGATCTTGCGGGTGAATTCGAGGTTCTTGTGCAGGAAGAGCTGGAAGTCCTGGTCCCCCGAGAGCTCGGCCAGCGGCGCCCCGTGCAGCGCCCGCCACGGCGCCCACAGCAGCGCGCCCAGCAGCGCCAGCGTGCCTGCAGGGACAGCGGCTCAGCCCCGGGGACACCCCTGTCCCCACCCCAGCACCTGGCCCTGGGCTCGGGGCCCCTGGGATGGCGGCACCGACGCAGCCTGGGGAAAGGGCAGGAAACCCCCCAAAAGGGGGAGAGGGACGGGGTGCTCTCTGCGTCCCACCAGCCCCACGGAGCCAGGGCAGCGGGCTCTGGGTGTGCAGCGGGTGCAGCAGGTGCTACAGGTGGGAGTACTGGGAGCAGCAGGAGCAGTGGGAGCACTGGGAGTCGAGGGGGTAGCGGGAGCAGCAGGAGCAGTCGGAGCACTGGGAGCACTGGGAGCACTGGGAGCGGCGGGAGCAGCAAGAGCAGTCGGAGCACTGGGAGCACTGGGAGCAGCAGGAGGAGTGGGAGCACTGGGAGTCGAGGGGGCAGTGGGAGCAGCAGGAGCACTGGGAGTTGAGGGGGCAGCGGGAGCAGCAGGAGCACTGGGAGCAGCAGGAGCAATGGGAGCACTGGGAGCACTGGGAGCAGCGGTGCTGGGGCTGCGGGTACTCACGGCTGAAGGAGCACATGGTGCCCGGGTCGGCGTCTCCTCCGCTCTGCGGCGTGGCCCAGCCCGGCCCAGCTCCTGCCCCGGCTCTGCGCGGCCTCATCGATCAGGGCATTTATAGCGGGCGCCGGGGATTCACACCGATGTGGCAACCGTGCCGATTGCCTCATTGTCTTAATCACCAACATGCAAATCTTGGGAGCTGGGTGCTGCGGCCGCTGCCCACACCTCCTGCCCGTGGGGCTTTCCCGGGGGCCGGCGGGCAGCGGTGCCCCTCGGCGCGGCCGGGCCCTGGCACTGGGGTGGGTGCCGGCTGCGGGGACGGCGCTGGTGGTGGCTCGGTGACTCATTAACTGGCTCATGGGGCTCCCGCCTCGCTGGCCGGTGCCCAGCGGCCACAGGGTCACTCGCAGGTGGCCGGGCGAGGGGATGGCGGCTTTCCATGGCCGGGATGGGCACCACCCAGCCCGCGGGGTGTCGTCTGTCTGTCTGTCTGTGTGTCTCTCCCCCACCAGCTGCCCAAGCCCCTCACCCTGGTGTCAGGGCGGCCACCGGCCGTGTGACCCTCACAGTGGTGGAACCAGCTGGAGGTGGCCAGGGTGAGACCCCGTCCAGGCACCTCCCAGAGCCACGGCACCGCGGCTCAGCACCCCAGGGCCAGATCCTGCTCTGCTGGCTGCTGTGGGGCCGGGCTGTGCTCAGTGTCCTCGTGCGCAGCACCGAGCACCCACCCGCATCGGGGGGTCTGAACCGCCCCCCCCTCTCTGCCCCCCCCCTCCAAGCTGCTTCGGGGAAGCAGCTGCCAGAGCAGCCCCGGGAGCGGGGCCGGCTGCTCCCTGCCCCGCCGTGGTCCCACCGCGATAACGGGGGAATTTTGGCTCGTGCTGGTTCCCGCAAGCGCTTCCAGGATGATCCGCTGGGCCGGTGCCAGCTGGGCCGGCTCCTGCCTGGCACGGGCCGGCTGGGGCACGGGGGGCACCTGCCTGACCTGCAGCCCTGGGGTCTGGTGGGGGGGGTGTCAGGGCAGGGTGACCCCAGGGCAGCGCTGAGCTGGAGGGGTCTCACTCTGCACAACTGACCCCCAGCCTGCGCCCCATCACCGCCCCCCTGCAGGCTGTGGGGAAGGGGACAGAGACGGGGAGCCCCGTCCTCGCACACCCCGGGACAGGCCGCACGGCCGGCGGGGGTACAGCCCGCGGGGTACAGCCGGCAGAGCCGCCCCAACCCCCAGGGAGCTGCTCCCGCTTCCAGCTGGGGAAAGGACCCCCCCGGTGGCTGCAGCCAATCCGTGAGCACCAGCCAGGGTCCCGCCCGGCACAAGGCAGGTGTTAACTCTGAAACCTAAGGATGACTTCCCTTCCAAGGATGTGGCACTGCTAAGTGTTCTGCCCTCAGACTCTGTGAAAGGACCTTGGCAGCGGAGCCTGTTTATGGGATTTCCTAGGAGAAACCCCCCTGGCTCTGCGTGTGCCTTCCCCGGGGCTGGGGAAAACCAGGGGCCCTTCCAGAGCAGGTGGCCATCGAGGGGGCTTAGCATGGTGCCCCCGAGGGCCGGGGGATCATCCTGTTCCCCAGAGCGGAGCTGCCATCTTAGCAGGTTGATATTTTCAGGAATTGGGGTAGGGGTGATGTGAATCAGCGCCTGGTGGAGCCCAAAGCCCCCGTCAGCTTTCCAAGGAAGGAAGTGGTTGACCGGACCCGAAACCCTGTGGGTGTTGGGGCGCGGGCGGCAGAGCTGACCCAGCACAACCCCCTCCCTGGGCCAGAGCTGCCCGGCCTGGCCCTGGGGACTGTCCTGGGCATCCGCCCCGCTGCGGTTCTGCCTCGTGGCCACCCTTCCTCCGCGCTGGGCACCGGCCTCTTCCTGGCATCTGCCAACGAGCGAAGGCTTCCAGGGGGTCCCTGTGTCCCCAGTGCCAGATCCGGCACCCCCGGGGCTCTCATTTTCCCAGGGGACCCCAGGGGTGGCCCCGACACAGGGCCAGGCTGCGCCCATCACCCCCCAGCAGCCCCGTACTTGACCCCCAGCCCCTGGCCGCCGGCCCGGGCGCGCCTGGGACATTCCCAGATTTCCCCAGAGGAGCCCAGCTGGTCCCAGATGCTGGTGGGACCCGCTCTGGAGGGGGCTGTGGGGCCCCTGCCCCCTTCACTCCCCAAGGCTGTGGGGGGACACACAAGGAGGAGACAGCCTGACCCCCCTGTGCCTTTCCTGTCAGGAAGAGGGGGGGTGGTGGGGCTCAGCCCTGCTCTTGGGCCCCATGATCCTGCTCTGGGCTTTGCAGCCCCGAAACAGAGCGGTTTTGGGGAAAGAGGAGCCCAGGATGGAGCAGACGGGGGCCCAGCACTACGAAGTGGGGCCAGAGGTGGCCCCAGCTCATCCCCAGCCCTGGGGAGGGGAGCAGGTAACAGAAATCATCCCCCCCCAACGTATTCCCCCTTATAACAAACCTACGGCAGGAGCAGGCCAGGCTGGTGGTTTTTTCAACTTTTATTTTAAAAGTCATAATTGAAGCTTAACAAAGTTTTGACCCCATTATTGTTGTGAGAGCTGGGGGGGACCCGCGGTCCCGGCGGAGCTGTGCTCCTGGGCCCCCCCCCACCCCGCTGCCGCCTGCCCCGGCCCTGCTGCCCCAGGAGCTCCCGATTCAGGGGCTCGTCTGCGCCTCCGCGGGGGCTCAGCAACGACCGTGACCACAAACAACCTTAAAATAACGTTTGTTTATTGGGGAAGGGGGTTCCCGCCGTGGGGGGGCAGGGGGACGGGAGAGCAGGGCCTGTGGCTGGGGGCCCAGGGAACCCCCGTGTCCGCCCCCCCCGGTACAGACATGCAGGTATTTATAAAAGAAGGAGAGACTGGGGGGACCGGGGCTGCATGGGGGAGCTCCGCTCAGACAGCATCTTCCCTAGGGACAGATAAAAAAATACAGCCAGGCCAGAGGCTCACGGGAAACCGTCGTCATCGTCCTCTGCCATCTCCTTTGCGAACTCCAGGTCCTGCTGCTCGCGCTCCCGGCGCTCCTGGAAGGCAAGGGAAGAGGTTGGTGGCAGTTGGGGATGGGAGTCGGGTCCCTGCAGCCGTTTCTGGGAGCAGGGTGCGGAGCCCCAGCTGAGATCTCTCACCTCTGCAGATTCCAAGTCCTTGTTGTAAGATTTGGGTGGGAACCTCATGGCCTGGAAACAAAGAAAACCAAAAAAAACCAAAGGGAGAGGAGGAGCTCCGAGCTGAGAAAAGGCCTGGAGGCTGCCCCGCCCCAGCCGGGCCCCGCCGCGCTCACCTTGACAGACATGTTGTGGATGTCGAGACAGAAAGAGATGCGCTGGTGGAAGGCCAGCTGCGGCTCCCGGGTGGAGTAGATGTCGATCATTTCCTTCGACTGGACGTAGCCCTTCTCGTGGTTAATGCTGGCCTCGATCACGCCGTCCCGGATGGCCTGCAAGCCGGAGGGCACGTGGTCAGGGCAGCCGCTGGCTCCCAGGGCTGAGGCAGCGGTTTGGGGTGAAGGGGGGAGCTGGCTGCTGCGACAGGAGCGGGGGGCTCAGGACACAGCACAGGGAGAGGGGACTTGGTGCCCTGGGTGGCCTCAGCACCCTTGGGAGGGTCCTCAGAATCCCAGAATCATCTGTGTTGGAAAAGCCCTTGAAGCTCCTCCAGCCCCACCATGAACCTCACCCTGACTGTTCCCAACTCCACCAGATCCCTCAGCGCTGGCTCAGCCCGACTCTTCAACCCCTCCAGGGATGGGGACTCCCCCCCTGCCCTGGGCAGCCCATTCCAACGCCCAACAGCCCCTTCTGCAAAGAAATCCTTCCTCAGAGCCAGTCTGACCCTGCCCTGGCGCAGCTTGAGGCCATTCCCTCTTGGCCTGGCGCTGGCTCCTTGGCTCAAGAGACTCCTCCCCCCTCTCTGCACCCTCCTGTCAGGCAGTTGCAGAGGGCCAGGAGGTCTCCCCTCAGCCTCCTCTTCTCCAGACTAAACCCCCCCAGTTCCCTCAGCCACTCCCCATCAGACCTGGGCTCCAGACCCTGCACCAGCTCCGTTGCCTCAACCTAAAACCAGCGGCTGCCCCAGAGAGGGAGCGTTATGGGGACGGGGGACAGTGCAGGAGAGCGCGGCCGGCTGCCAGAACCAGGGGCCCAGAGGGACGGGACTTCCCACGGAGCTACCTTGGCGACAATGAACTCCGCATCCTCTGGACTGTCCAGCTGCAGCTTCTGGGCGATATCGGCCAGGGAGATGCGGGAGTAGGAGAGGCTGATCATGCGGACGCCTGCGGGGGAGGAAGGAGAGTGCAGCCGCCCGGGCCAGGCAGCCCCGGGCCCGCCAAGCCTGTGGCTGTGACGGTCTCTTACCCGTCTTGATGACATTGTGCCTCAGACGAATGATCAGGGTGTAGGTGCCATCGGCCTGGAACTTGTGCCCAAACTGATCGAGGACTTGGTTGAACTTGGCCAGGTTTCCGGTCCTGACGGCTGGAGGAGAGAAGCTGTTAATGGGGGGAAGGAGTGAGGGCTGGGGCGTGGTGGGGACGCAAGGAAGGGCCGACTCCCAGGCCTGTCCTCTCCTCCCGGGAGCTGCTGCCTCGGGTCCCAGAGAGGAGCGGGGGCCACAGGAGGGGAGCGGGGGCCACAGGAGGGGAGCGGGGAGGCCACGAGAGGCCCCAGTCGTACCCTGAGTCAGGAGGAAGTAGGGCATGAGCGACCGCTTGAGGGAGGGCTGCCTGAACTGGAGCCTGTCTGGGATCTCCCCCAGCAGCAGTTCCACCACGATGAGCAGTTTGTGAACCTTGAGCAGAAAGCGACACGGTGAGACCCCGCGGGGCCCAACCCCCAGACAGTGTCCCTGGGGCCCCAGGAGGTACCGAAGCCCCACACACGTCCCGTCCCCGCTCACCGTCTGCTTGAAGCCGACAGCCGTGTGCTGCGGCGCCTTCCGCAGGGCGTTCGTCATGGTCCTCCGCGCCTCCGAGTACTCCAGCTGGATGGCCTTGATGCGCCCTGCGGTCACACGGGGCGGAAGGCGTTTGGAAAAGCCACCGAGTGAATCCAGCTGGATTCCACCCCGACGGGGCTTCAAATCCTGCCTGGAAGCCCCATCTCCAGCTGCTCAACGGGGTTCTCCGGGGAACCAGAGCCCTTGATCTCGGGTGCAGCCCAAGCTGCCAGCGCTGTGCGGGACTCTCTGCATCTCACCTGTGTAATAGAGGTACCGAGCCCACTCGTTGTTGTTGGCCTGCTCGGGAAACACGGACTTGGAAACGAGCTTTTCTGCTTGGTCGTGGAGGTTGTAGTGGAGATAGTTCCTCAGCAGCAGGTTCAAGAGCGTGGCCTGTCCGTCCGCATCGTGGCGCAGCGTGGCCGTCCGGAGCCGGGCGTGCAGGAAGCTGCGGGAAAGGGACAGAGCGTGTCAGGGAGGAGGAAAGAAACAGCCTCGCTCACCGGGGTGGGGGTCAGGAGAGCCCACACACAGGACCCACCCTACCTCCTGACCACGTCGAGTTTATTCAGGAATTCGTAGATGCGGGAGTGGTAGTAATAACATTTTGCCACCACCAGGTCAAGGGCGCGGCGGTTTTGTGAACTGATCTTCTGCATCAGGTCGNGGAGAGCCCACACGCAGGACCCACCCTACCTCCTGACCACGTCGAGTTTATTCAGGAACTCGTAGATGCGGGAGTGGTAGTAATAACATTTTGCCACCACCAGGTCAAGGGCGCGGCGGTTTTGCGAACTGATCTTCTGCATCAGGTCGTCGGACACTTTCTGAGCCTACAGGAGCGGAAGAGAGGTCAGAGCAGAAGAACTGCTGCCTGGGAAGAGCAGAGAGGCTGCCAGGGCTGCAGGACTGAGCCTGGCGCTGCCTCCAAACACAGCTGAAACAAAGGGAAAGGGGGGTGCTGCAGGCGGGCAGGTCCCCGATGCGGGAGCAGCACACGAAGAGCTCAGCTCCCTCGCTGGCAGCTCAGGGAATCTCACCTCCGGGTATCGCTTGCTGTTCATCAGGTAGATGACGAGCAGCAGTTGGAGGTAGGTCTCCACTTCTGGCAAGAGAGGGGCTGAGGCCGCTTTCCCCGTCCGCGGGCGGAACTGCAGCTCAGCTTCCGTGTCCATGGACTGGAGGGGGGAGAGAGACGTGCTGGACCCCCGCCCCTCCCGCGCTCCTCACGCCTCCACCTGTGGCAGGAGCTGTCCCCAGACTGTCCCCAGTGACAGCCTGAGGTGTGACAAGAGCCAGCCCGGGCTGCTGGCACTACAGTCCCATCCCTGCAGCGACTCATCCCATCTCCCCCATTATCCCGAGCAGCCGGGCTGCGTGTCCGAAGTGTCCCCAAGCCCCTGCTCTTCCCGGTGCCCTCCCGCCCTGCACAGCAGCGTTCCGGAGGCTCCTCGGTGTGGCAGCGGTGTCCCCCCCGCAGCCGGTCGCCTCTCCCCGTCCCCTGCTGCCGTACCTCCTCCAGGAAGCTGAGGAGAAAGTCCCGCATGGCGCTGTTGGAGGTGAAGAAGCCGTTGATGGCTTTGTGAAGCACGTTGGAGTTGAGGCGGCGCGAGGTGGAGGGCAGAGCCCGCAGCGCACGCAGGACGTAGCGCGGCTCCTTCCCCGACACGGCCTTCTCCAGCTGCTTCACGTGCTCTTTGATATCTGCGGGAGCGCAGCGGCCGCGCCGTCAGCACGCGTCGCCTCTGCCGAAGGGCGCAGCAGAGGGAAGCCGGTGCCAGGACCCCTCCAGGCGCCCCGTCCCGCTGCTCTCGGGTCCCTCTGTCCGCCCGTGGCAGCGGGGCTGCGCGGCCTCGGTGTCCCGAGTGACCTGACCTGACCCCGCGGCCATCCCTGCTCGGGGCAGGGGCTGGACGAGACCCCTCCGAGGGTCCCTTCCCTCTCGGTGGGCTCCAGCCTCCCGCTGAGCCCCCGCCGGGTCCCACCGCACCGTTTCTGCGGCTCCCTCTGCCCGTCCTCACAGGGACCCTCCGGGGGTTCCCCCACACACGCCTCCCACCTCCCTTTCCCTCACAGCCCCCCCCACCTCCCCTTCCCCACAGAGTCCCCATTCCCAGCACCTCTCCCGCACACCCCCCCCCACCTTCCTCCCCCCGCAGGCGCCCCCACACTGCCCCCTCCT
>ML997731.1:138617-153622 GCA_010365825.1 Otus sunia | reverse complement strand
CTTTAAGGTCCCTTCCAACCCAAACTGTGCTGCGATTCTGTGATATTCAGGACCTATTTCAGCAGTTGCCTCTGCCCTGAGACCTTCTTTCTGTGTGTGGGGATGGAGACCAGGCAGATGTGCTGAATAAGGGATTTTTGGATTGACAGTTGTGGCACAGGAGAGATGACTTCTGGGGAAAGAGGGATGATCATGGCTGTCTCTGTATTTATAAAGCCTGGCAGTAAGGAGAACTTTGCTTACTTTCTGGCTCAGTTCTTGAAAGAGGTTCCTGTCTCTCATCACAGCTTTGATGGCTTTTAAAAATATGACGCAGAGATCAGAAGACAACTTTGAGAGAATTGTCAAATTCTGTCCAACTTCTACCTTCAGTGCTCCTAATTTTCCTTGTGAGAAACCTGGAAACAAGAGAGTCCAAATATGTCACTTCTGAACTGGACAATCCCCCAAGAAGTTCACTGGCAACCCTGGATTTAGAATTTGAAACATTTCTGTGAATATTTTCAAAAGCAATATGCGATTCTGAGTTGGACGGTGGTCACGTCTCGGGTAATAGGCAGTACTGTGCAGTAAACACATCGCTTTTGGTGGTTTGTGTTTGTCCTTAATGGCTGCACTAGGTGATCTTCAAGGTCTTTTCCAACCTAGATGATTCTGTGACCCTGAGAGATCCCATCTCACCCAAAGTGGGTAAAAGTAGTGCAAGGAGTAGTAAAATACATTGCTCACCATCAGATGCGAAGGTCTTGGAAATGTCTCCTGGGAAATATTCAAGATCTGCAACAGGATAAAAAGGGCATTACTGATGTAGAAAAATACTTAAAGCTGGATGGTGTTTGTTTGTTTTACCAGGGTGGTTGTTTTTAAGTCTGAAGATACTGGTATCCCGGTTCTGAACTCTCATGTGCCAGGCGTAGGTCAGGCTGCTGCTCCTACTCTTCCCCGGTGCATCTGTCCTCTGCCCGTTCATTTAAAACTCGTTATTCCCAGACCTCATTCCCTACTTCCACCTGCCTTATATTGGCCAGTAAGTGTGTTAAAATACGAGTAAATTAAAATGACAGCTTATACTCAGTGGGATCCGTGCGGGTGTGGGAAGCACAGAGCCCAGGGGAAACAAGCCAAACGTGGTCTCTCAAATCCTGCAGCGGGTTTTGTGGATCTCAGTCTCCTCTTTCTCTCCCTATCCAGGTTAAGTGTCTTTTTACACCAGTCTTCCCTCGGAGGGGTCAGCCGCCCTGTGCTTCTCCCTGGCTCCTCTTCTGAGTAGGGAAAGAAGAGAAAAACCTCTGCCCTCTGTGCCATTTTTCAGCAGGAGCTCTGCAGTTTCTGAAATTCAGAGCTGAGACTTCAGTATCGCCCTTTCCTTTCTTACCAAACACCCCCGAAACCGCATCTCTTTCCCAAGTAGCTCTTAACTTATGCCCCACACACGGCCTTTTCCCAGGCGATTTCTGTCACTCTCACTGCATCCGTGTCCTTGCAAATGAGCTAAGGGTGGCCGTGGGGCTGAATGCTGTTCAGAAGATGGTTTTCCTCTTCTGCGTTGTTTCCTGCATGGAGGCCTTGGTGGTTTCTGAAAGTTACTTACCCCACGATCCGTCTGTAATGGCCAGCTGGATTGCCCTGAACGCCAGGGTGCAGCCCTTGGGTATGATTATGCTTTCACTGCTCTCTCGGGTGCCCTGCTCAGTGAAAAAAAAAACAGTTACTAGGCCTGGATGGCGTTTGGGAAGGAGACTCCTGAGCCTGAAGAGAGATCAAACCTTCGCACAAAGCTCGGCGTAAAGCTGGGCCGCGAAGCCTCCGCCTGCCTTGGTGGATTCCTCGAAGCTGGTCTCCTCTGAGGTTTCTATTGTTTCATGAACGATGTATAAATTCTGGCCTGTTTTCCGTAGTTGTTGAATGAAGGAGTGATTCACATTCACTTTTCTAAAGGAGAAAAATGATGCGATATCCTGGCTAAGTGTCTGTTTTTCTGTGAGCTGTGACAAAAGCACTGTAGTCCACTCGGAGCAGGAAGCCTTCTGCTCACATCCCTCCTCAGATTACACGAGTACGTGTAAATACCACAATGTCGGGAGCTTCTGGGGGAAAAAAAGTGGTGGAAAAGGGGCTGCAATACTTGCTGTCCTCAATGTGTTCCCCTTCTATGTCTGAGGGGGGCTGGGGCGGCCAGGCTGTGGCCTGGCAGGTCGTACAGGTGATCTGTCCTGCTCTACATGCTCCTCTCCAGGCACAAAGCCTGGGAAGAGATGGCTTGGCTCCATGCTGAGTTACAAAGAAATCTATAAGCATTACAAAGCCGTGTAAGGAATCTTTATCACCTCTCTTTCCTGTCCTCCAGAAGTATGCACGCTTAGGGGGAATGCACGCTCTTGGGTCTTAATCTTGGGTTTTGGCTGTTGAAAAACCCTTGTGTGACCTGGCATGGGGTAGAGGAGGGTGACCCGAGGGCACGTTCTCCCTTTGTGTCTGCCTTACCTTTCTGTTCTCAGTGCATCGAGTCTTGGCATGGGGATGTGGTTCTTCTCCAGCTTGATGGACCACCCTTTGGACAAGGAGGCAGCTCCTTGCAGCTTTACTCTTGTAGAGTCAACACAAAGGCTCAGACTCCCGTCAACTTTGTCACTGAAGCTTTTTTTGACTGTAAATTGCCTTGGATCTTGACCAGCTTCACTGAGAAAGAGGAGCTCTGAAATAATTTGATGCGTTAGCTTAAGCATGATTCCACAGACTCAGTGTTAGAACTATTGCACGCACAAGAAGGATGAAACATAGAATTCAGGCACAAATGATCCAGCTGTTTTGTCTATGGAAATGGAAAACTTAAGGATGGTAAACATGGGCTTTACCTGTGCTTTTATCTCCTTCTCTAGGCAGCAGCACGTCATCGAGTCTGTAGCATGTCCGTTTGTAGCGGGGAGATGGGCGGAATACGGCTTTTTTTTTCCTTCTCACGAGGCAGAGGAGTCTGAAATGTTCATGGTCTAAGATGCTGTGAACTGGGACCAGGTCTCCTTTTGGGTCTATCTGATTTACTAGGGATTGGGTGACTTTCTTAAACATTCTGCTGCGGCCGGATGGATCTTTGAACCAGAGCGAAGTGTACCTGTGCCTTGGGAAAGAGGCAAGACAAGTTAAGCAAAATGACTTGAAATACAAGCAGAAGGTTATAAGAAAATATCTGTTACTTTTAATTACTAAGAACTTTTCAAAAGCGATGGTAACCCATAAAAGGCCACGTTAGCACAAGGACACACCTCTCAAGGGCTGTACAGGGAAGCATCTGGAGGGGTGGGAGTACGAGCTGTGGTTTGTTCAGACTCATCCCCCTTTCTGACGAACTCCCAGTGGGGACGGGGGAGGCAGCTCTTTCCTTTAAGATATTTTATTGCATAAACCAGTACATACCATAATCATTTTCATTACTAAAGTAGACATTTCTCCTTAACCTAGGACCTATCACAGTCCTAAATGCTTTAATCTTTAATTCATGCGTTGCCCTGACGTAAGTTTGAAAAGAAAAGTGCTTGAGCAACTTCTTGCTGGTTTTGCCTCTGCGTTGCCCCTGTGCATCCTGTTGCCTGGCAGGCAGGAACGGCTTCACGTTGTTTTGAAATGGAGCATTAGGAAAATGATTTCATCAGCATCTTACTGCAAGGAAGTGAAAGTGCTGAGAGTTGAATAGTGGGTTCAGGGGGGAGGTAGGAGAGCTTGTTCTATGGCAAATCTCCCCCAAATATTAAAAAATAAAACCCATCCCAGCACAGCTACCTGGGCACGCCCTGGTGCTCTCCCTGTATCCCCCGCAGAGGAGGCAGAAACGAAATGACTGTTGGTTTCCTGTGGCAGCTTGGTTTTTACTCCAGTTTGTTTGGCTTCTCGCTTCAGTTGCCATATGTGAGGCGTGATGAAGAACGACTTTGATCTACAAACGAAAAAACTTCCTGTACTTACTGAGAAGAAGAGCGTGCAGGTCTCTCCCCTCTTCTGCACCTTCTTGCTAGAGAAGAGACGCTGCTCCCCGTGTGCAGTTCAGATGAGCGAACAGGGGGGAATCTTCCCTCTCCCTAATGTCCCGCAGGGGTCTGAAAAAAGAGACTGACTTAGTCTGATTCTTCCAGAAAGTAGAAGGACTGCCACGTCACAAAGGATGGGGTGTTGCATGCGGTGGAGCTGGGGAGCGGAAATAGTCCTGTGTGCTTAATGTGGGAACATTTTTGTCATTCCTACAGGACTCATTCCCTTGGGAGACTTCAAAAAGAAAGAAAAACTAAACAAGAACAATTAACAGACAGTTTGCTCCGCCCCAATTTTGTACCCAGAGCTCTTAAAAACGTACTTGCCTGTTAGTGGGGTGCCTGGCGGCTCGGCCGCTGTGGGTGGGCGATGTGTGGGGCAGCCCGCTGGGCTGCTGGAGCCCCGTGGGGCCGGGGCAGCGCGCTCTGCCCGCCCTCCTGCCGCCGCAGCCGGAAGCATCTGCTGGGTTGGGGCATAGAAAGGCTGTTGCTTGCGTAATTCTTCCTGCAGAAAGTTTCACTGACCTGAGTTGAACCTCTGTTGACACAGTTAAATCTCTGCTGATCTGTCGCAGCGGCTGTGGGTAACTTTAACTTCTTCTACGGATGCATCAGTCCTGTAAGATTTGTTTAATTTCTGGCATGGTTCTGGCTTTCATTTGTACCTCTGATCTGTTAGGATGAGGAACGGTGTGTTCTGGCTTAGCAGGATTTCACCAAACCTGCGAGAGCGCTACATGATGAGGTGTGGTGTAGACAAAGGGCCAATATAATGTATCTGGAGGCAGAATTTATTAACTTTTATTGACCGGTGATGCACAGGTTTCCATGCTTTATGGCTCGTTGTTAGCAGCAGAGGTTTGTGTGGCTCAGCGGCGCGGGGATCCATGCAGTGGGCTGCAAGCTCTTTGCTTTACAGCAGTCGGTCGCTTGGTGGGCTTGGAATCACCAGGGAGTATTCATCTGCCATGGCTGTCTAAAAGCAAAACCTGTCCATGTGGGAATTCAAGGAATCAAACACAAGTTTGTACATGAATACTTACTTTATTAGTTTCTCTTAGAATACTGTACAAAGGAGTAATAAAAATATTCACACTTTGTTTTAGAAAGTTCTCTACATGAGACTTCTGTATACACAGCAAAAAGAAGGGCTACTGGGAAAAAAAAAAACAAACCCTAAAACTTTGTACAATATCAGAATGTTCCATTAAAAAAACCCAACTAATTTAGCTCACTTAAACTGATCCAAGGAGGATACGTGTACACAAACACTCGCATGCTTAAAAGATATTCTAGGCAGTGATAGAGCAACGTAAGTCACACTGAGAAATACTAATGTGTTAACAGTGGTAACCAGCTGCTGTCCCCTTCTCAAGGGCCAGTACCATGCTTCTATTAAAACAAACAAAAAAATTAAACAATCATTTTTTTTTAAAAAAAAGTACTCAGGAATTAAGTAGCCCTAGACCTCAGGTTTGTTTTTTTTTTTTTAAAGGCTTTTTCCTGCAAAGGGCTGGACTGTGTGACATGGGGTGAGCTATGTTAGATCGCGGGGCAGGATCCCTAATTCAGAAGCATCAGGCTGTTAGTGCTTGATTGTTTTCTGCCTTGCCTGGCGCAGCGGCTGCCACTCGGGGTGAATATCTGCCTGGTCTTGAGAGTGGCTTGGAAGAGGCTTTGCCCCGGACAAGATGGGGCAGGGGGAGGCTTCTGCCAGTGTCTGTGAATGGCTTTCAAAAGCTTTTCTCCTTTGGCATTCATTGCAGAACAAAAAAAGAAAAGCGTTTAAAGCATTTTAAGTACCTACTTATCCCGTAATTGTTTTTCAGTCACAGGACAGACCCCACCTTTAAGTGGCCCCAGCCTCTGTACAGGAAGACAGTACAAGTTTGAGAGGAAAAGCTGTCAAGTGCAATGCGATCAAAATCCCATTTAAAATCAGTAACGATCCATTATCTCCTTGACACAGGTACTTGGGAGAAGATTCTACAGTCCAAAGGAAGGAATGGACAGTCCTTGCACTCACAGTCTGGTTCTCCACACAAAAGGTAGGCTTCACCCTTGGAACACTGTGGTGTCACCTGCAAGTACACGGCTGAACATCCCTCCTGCCTGCGCTTCCCCATCTCCCTGTTCTCAGAAATCAGTTATCGCACGCGAGCTCCCGCGTTTTGCCTGTGCTCTGTGTGTGCACGAGGAGCCTCCGAGTGCTGAGCTCACTCCTGTCTGAATTTAACAAACACAAAGAAACCAGAAGCGATTTCAGGACAGAGTTCCAGGAGCCCCAGGACTGCGCCCGTTCCTCTCGCACCGCCGCGGTGCTGGTTTCCAAGTGGAAACTCAGTCGGGTACTGCTGGCCCCGGTGACACGGACGGGAGGGAGCGGGGTGACTCGTGTACGACCCAGAACTCTGTCACTGAAAGCCACCCCGGGTACACCTAGCGAGTAGCAACTGCAACTGTGGTTTAATTACAATTAACTTATGGCTTCTTTTCTATTTTTGATTAATCCTGATACCTACCCTTAAGATGGGATCTTAAGGAAGATCGTATCAGATGTATAATTGTTCAAGTAATTATTAATCTTACATACTTAACACACCACATTATTAAAATGAAATCTTTTTTCAACTCTCTCGCTTCTTTCTGTACTTCTCCAGTTTTCATTTATGTTTCCCTTGATTGGATTAACTGTATGAGCCCAAGTTAACTTCAGATATTTGGTGGCAAAAATGCTGTCCCTGTGTTGTAAAGAAAGTCATTTGCCACCTGACACCTCTCCCTATAACGGCACATTCAATCATTTCGGTGTGAACAAGGTACAACAGAAAAGCTTACTTTTATAATTAAGGCTTTGCCTAACAAGAAGTTTTAGACTTTAGGCTTTAAAAACTGCCTTTCTGAGAAGTTTATAATCCCATTCTGTTTCACAGTTGATCTTTAATTTAACAAACAGAATCAGGTGTCCACAGTGTCAGTTAACAGCAGAAATAACGTGTTCAGATCCTCAGCTCTTGTAAGCTGAGGCCTTCGGGGAAACGCTGCAGCGTTGTGCTTCACGGAGAGGAGCTGAGCCCACCCTCAGTTTATACTGATGCTAGAAGTATCCAAACTGCCTTGACTTTGTGTAACGTGCATATACTTAGGAATAATCAGTATATGTCTGTCTATATAGGAGTAATGTTTTTAAGCATATAGTGACTGCTTCTGTCGCAAAAAAGTTGATGTTTTCCCCCTTGTTTTCTACCAAAATAAGTAGTTTTCTTTCCTCTGGAGATTGATCCCTGGCAGGTAAGTGGTGTCTGCGGGCAGACACTCAGATCAGTGAAGCGAGTTGTGATCGAGGGGTGGAGCTGCAGCCAGTGGAGCTGCAGCCAGCCACGAGGGCAGCGCCCCGGGCACTCACTGCTCCTGTCTTAGGCATTTCAAAGGTACTCAGCTGATTGATGAAATATCTCTGTTTTAAAACCACTATTTTTTTTTTTTTTCAAAAGTCATTGTCTAGTAGCTTAAAGAGTGTATTAGCTTTAGGGTATATAGTACCTTAACTGAAGCAGCAATCCTTACGTCATGGGGGTTAAAAGTTCAAACCCCCATCCAGTGAATTGCGCCTCTGTCAAACCCCCTGGCTGGAGAACAGCGCTCGGGTGTCAAGCCAGACTCTCTTCTCTTTCTACCTTCTTGAAAACTTCCTTTTCACTTAAAATATTTCCATTTTTCAAACATATTACGTACTGATTCTCTGTGCTTTCCGGCAGCCCTCTGAGGTACACTAAATGCTTGTCCCTCCTCTGCAGCAGTCCGATAGTAAGTCTGAGACAGGGAAGTAAAGCAACGTGTCTAAAACTACACATGGAGTAGTACTAGAGCTTATGTGCAACTCTGAAGTTCCCCTATCCATGTCCTATGCTCAGACCATCAAGCAGAACTCTACAATATCCACTATGACCTCTAAAGCTAGAATTGGCTAAAGCGGGAACAAAAATAGCATATTTAAAATGTTTTATACCATTGTCAGAAATGTGAGACAACAGAAGCACTAAGACAACAAAACTACAGGCTTTCATGAGTTTACGGGGGAAGCATGAGGAGAACCCCCCTTCATCCAGCACGCAACCCAAAAGAAAAACCAATTACTCTGAGCAGTGGAAAGCGATCTCAGCCAGGAAATCTAAACCTGCAAACCTACTTTATTTAGGTGGTAATTTTATGGAAAAAAGGCTCGGTTTTGTTCCTATACTAAATAATCTATTATCTTCAGTGACCTGCTGTTGGTCGCTGCAGTCTGCTGCGCGTTAGAGTTGCTCTCCCGTGCCCGTGATCACCCAAGGGCTCGGGGGCTGCTGCCACAGCACTCGTGCCTGGAGCTGAGTGACAACTTCCAGGCAAGCCAGAAATCAAACGCTCGCTCGCCTCGAGTCAGATACTGAGCAAGTCCACTGGCAAATCCCAGTAACACGTACACAGACTTAAGAGACCAAGAGCTGGGCTGAGGAGAAAAATGCCAATATAGTGGCTAAATCACGGCGAGCAGCCACCCGCCTCTCGTTTGGCCTGCACCAATCAGTCTTTGCTTCCTCCCGTGCTCGTGCAGCCTCCGGGTACCGAGCAGCTCAGTGGTGTTTGTTGTCAATCACTAAAATAACCTGCACCCCAGCCCTTCATCCAAATGCTGCGCCGCCCGGGCGCTCAGAGCGCGCTTAAAAATGAGCGGTTTGGCGTGGGGGGCGGAATTACCCTGAAAATAACAAATATGATTTAGGATCTATTGACCTTTTTCCTGAACCACACGAATGGTACTGTAGAAAGCTGAAAGCTTTGTCAGATTGCAGGTCATTCCTTCCTGTACTGTTTATAGTAAAAGAACTTCCTTTTTCAGTGGCGTAAAAGATTGCAAAATAAAAATCTGTCATTCTCTTCCCCCTCCCACTCCCCTGCCCAAAAATGGAACTCGAACCCCGAAACAATCAAGTATTGGGAAAGCCTGGCTGTATCCTTTTGAATTTCCCCCACACAACGCTTAAAGCACCCAGCTCAAAAAGGGAAATATATTTTAAAGTGCATTTACCACAGCAATAGTACCAGCACTAAAAGCTTTTCCCCTCCATCCCTATTCTCATCATTCAGTGTCCGGGACAGATGGCAATCTCTCTCCTTGTACCTTGAAGTCTCAGTGTATCTGCATCTAGTGATGGCGCTGGACTAAAGGGAACCCAGCGCCACGCATCCTGCTCTGCACTAAACTCTACTCTGGAGCTTGTTTAGATTTATTGGGCATGAGGATCCAGCATGCGGTATATGTCTATTGGATACTGCACTTAAACAGCCGCTGTGAAACTATATCCCAATGTGCGTGGGGATGAAGAAACAGGACTAGAGAGAAGGAGCTTCCCCCTCTCCCCTGCTCCTCTTCCGTTCGCTCCAGCCACGCCGTTCAGTACTTGTTGATCCCAAAGATCCGGACTCCGTGAAACTGAGGCAGTTTGGGGATCAGGACGCTCATAAGGGAGATGGTGTTGATTATGAAGTGTATCCGGTCATACTTTGTGTAAAAGCTGGTTAGAAAATACCTGGAAGGGCGGGGAACAGAGAGAGAGAGAGAGAGAGGGAAACCGAATTACAGCGCTTCGTGGGTTTGTTTCCCCGGAGAGCAGGTGCAGCGGCGCGTGAGGCGGCTCCGCCGCCCCGCAGTACTCACAGGACGATGGGCATGATGGTCAGGAACTTGCGCGACGCCGTGAACTGCACGCCGTAGTCCATCTGCTCCCAGTGCGTGAGCAGCCGAGCCTTCCCCTGGTCCGGGGTCTCAAAGGGAGTTCCCTTCACGGTGTGCAGGAAGATGTACATGCTCTGGAGCGAACAGAAAGGCGGCGTGAAGCGCGCAGAGCCCCTCGCCTCCGCCCACCTTCGGCTCCAGCCAGCGCGGGGCGGCGGCCGGAGCTCGCACCAGGCGCGCCGCTCCGCTAGAGGGACGTGCTGGTGCTGCCGGGACTGCAGCGGCCAACGAGGCCACGAGGCCGCTAGCCGGGGCTAGCTCGGGCTTGGCTCTTACGCGTGAGGCCTCCCGTTCGGCTCCTGGGCGTAAGCCAAGAAGGTGGTTGCAAGATTACAGCCCTCGGATCTCTGGGATCGGGAGATTAGCGGGGGCTGGCTCTGCCGCGCAGCAGCGGCACTGACGGCTCTAAAAAGCCCCGGTGGAGCTGTAGGCTGAGAGGGGCTCAGGCGGGACACGACTCGCAGATAAACAGCAAGTGTCTGGCTGCACCATCTCTGCTGAGTATAGCCACGGCTGGCTTTAGCCTCCTCTCTGTTCCCAGGACTTAGATTGTTTAAGCTGCCAGAGCCAGGGAAGGAGCTGGACGAAAAGCAGGCAGCCTGTGAACTGAGCCCCGAGCAGCTCCAGGGGGTGCTTTGGTGGTGGTTTTGGGCTTTTTTTTTTTCCCCCACTAGAGCTGTGCATAATGTCAGCGTGAGGGTCCCCAATAAGGGTGTCGGGTTTGCGTCTGGAATATTCTCGGGCTGAGATGTTATTTAAAATACAGGATACCAAATCACTTGCTGCATCTCTGAAGCATTTTGTCCCCTACGCCCGAGGGCGAGCGGCTGCCCAGAGCTCTGCAGGCCCCGGGGGCACCACGCGGGACGGCAGAGGCACAGAACCGAGCGGTGAAAGGCGGCGGCTCTGGCAGCACCGGGCATCCGTCACACGCTGAGCCTGCCCCGCGCCCCCGGCACGGTGCTCCAGCACTCCTTCCTTCAGCACCTGATCCCTGCAAGGGGAAAATCTCTTCCTGGACCAATCTTTTGCTTTGCTTTTGTTTATTTAACTCTGATGAGGCCAATTCAGATTTTATCAACCCAAGGCTGTTGTGCCAGCCTCTGTGGCCTCTCGCAGCTATTCCTCTCTTAAGGGGGAGGTGACAAAGGGCCCTGCCCTGCAGGCAGATGAATTCCGTGTCCCCTCTGAGCAGCCTCACCAGATGTTTGCTGTCTGATCGGTACCTAGGCTGGATTTAAATATATGACCTAGAGGCAAAGGTGCAGTCTGAGGGGCGGAGGTTGAGTAACTTACCCAGCGTCTTTGGAAACACAGAGAAAGGAATAGTTGCAACAAGCATCTTACTAGATTGCTCTCAAAAGACCAGCTGGTGCTGGGAGATTACCTTTCCGTGCCCCGGGGAAGTCAAGCCAGCCCCCTTGTTCCCTTACCATGTTGTGAATGATGTTGGTAAGAGTCCAAACCACCGGGACGCTGAAGAAGGGGATGCTCAGGAGTACGACGTGCAGCAGGCCGATTCCAAGGACGTAGGACAACCAGATGCCCCGGCTGTTCATGACACGGGTGTTGGGATTCACCTCGCTGTGTGCTGTTCCCACGTTCATGGTGGCTCTTGTGTCCAGCGGGCACCCCTGAAACTAAAGCAGAGTTGGGTCAGTACTCGCATCGCGGTTGCCTCCATTTAAATTACTCGGGTAAGCACAGTGGAGGTCGAGCACTGTCTTGCTCTTAAGCAAACCTGAAATCTGTTGTTTGCTATAAAAACCACAAGTCAGTTCACTTCTCTGCACCTCGTTATTTTGTAGAGCTGACGTTTCTGAGCGGAAGCTAATTGCAGGAGCGGTTGAGATTTGGGAATCGTGTGTGGGAAGCCCGTCTGTGACAGAAGCTACTTGTGATCTGCTGAAATGCTTTTCTGGAACCAAGAAGTCAAGGTTCAATCCCACGACTGCCTGACTAGACTCAAACAAATACTTCTAAGCGCTTTTTAAGTCCTCATCACAGCGTTAATCATGGAAGCAGTCGGCACATGAAGCTCCTTCTGTGTTTACGGGTTCAGCTTACCTTAAACTCGAAAAGAGAACACAAGTATTTGCAGAGGAAAGGCACGGCAGCTCTGTATCAACAGATTTCCTAATTAGTTCAACTAAATTAACAGGGTTCTGCACAGCTCTAGAGGCTTGCTCGTCTCCTGGTCTGGCTTACATGTTTTGCCTTCCAATTTAAGACTTATGAAGGGGGAAAAAAAAAAAAAAAGAAGTAACAAAAAAATTCCCCTGCAGGGAAGGAGTGGGCTGCTGCTTAAGGAACATAAAAAGTTAGAGATAACAAGGAAAAGTGCATTGGGAGGATATTTTGGTAGCAAGAGCTGCAGAGGAGATGGCTCTTCCCCTACCTGGAAAGAACAGCTGCCACGTAGGAGGAATACAGAATGTTTTTCTAAACAATACCAGGAAGACAAGGAAGCAAGACAGTGTCGTCCTCTCGGAGAGCAGCTCTTTGGAGTGGTGCCCTACGGACCTCGCAGACGCTGGAGCGGCTTTCTGGGCTGCTGCGCTGACAGCGGCAGCAGGTACCGGTCAGCTCTTGGGCTTTCTGGGAAGCGAGAGCTCTGGTTTAAGTTTCCAAAGATTACAGGAAACAGCCCAAATCAGGACTGATGTAAAGCTGAGTATCTTTACACCGAGATCAGGGAAGTTCTTGCATAAAATCATCTTTGCCCGCGTCCCATGGAGATGTGGTTTTGTCAGTAACGGGGTCTGTCCCTCCCTGGACGAGGACCCAAGGCCGGGGCTGTTTCCTGATGTGTTTTTGCTGCTTTGGTTCCCACAGCTGGAAGACGCCGTTGCTGTTCCCCTAGCGCTCGGAGTCTTCGGTCTCAGGAGGCGAGTCCGAGCCAGATCTAACATTAGGCTCTGTACGTGGCTGCCAGCTGTCCCGAGATCCCTCGCAGAGTGCTGGGCCTGGCTTGTTTCAGACGCTGGCGCTCTCCCCTCTTCCTGCCCAGGGCTGGGACACAGCGCGAACGCTTGGCTCCGTGGCTCCTGGGATGCTCACTCCAACTTCCAGGCCTCTTTCAGGCGGCTCTTGCTCGGTGCTCCAGGCAGCGCTGCTGGGAGAGCTGCTACCCAGGTGTCAGTCAGGGGGGCTCATATCTGGAGAAGGGTTTTGTTACCAGAAGAGGGGCTTGCAGCGCTGTGGAGTGCTCGTTTTCTTGTCACCCATCTCCTGGGTGAAAGGATATCAGATGGGCTACTGGATATTCCAGAGAAAAGCCCGAAGCTTGGTCTGGAAGCAGGACCTGGAGCCAGGGTTCAGCTCTCCAGTCCTGGCAGGGGCAGCAGCTCCATCCTTAATCTGGTGCAATTCCTGAGGGCTTTCAGAAGGAAATCTAGGGGTTGCAGTGAAGCATAACAGGAGTCAAACAAAGTCATATTGTTGCAACAACAACAACAAAAAAAAGCAAACACCCCTGTGGAATGCATAAACAGGAGTGCTGTCTGCCAGACATAGGGAAAAATTCTCCTAGATACTGGTAAGGCCTCGGCTGGAATACTGTCCAGTTCTGGGAGGAGCTGGAGGGACTCCAGGGGAGAGCAGTGAGAATGAGCAGAGGTGTAGGAAAAACATGACCTGCAAGGACAGATGGAAAGAAACGGGTTTGTTTAGTCTAGAGGACACTGGGGAGAGGTGCGAGGACTAGTCCTCAAACACTGAACAGAGCTGCACTGAGAAGGGAGACAAACTGCAGCGGAGTTAACGGCACAACCGAGGCTCAGAGCAACTGGGTAACGCAGAAGGACGGGTGTGGGAACGGACTGCCCGTGGCCAGGGATCGGTGGCCTCACTGGAGGCTTTAAAACCAAGTTTCATAAAGTTAAAAAATCAAGATTCCTCTTTGGAGTGGGGGGTTGCCCAGGTGGCCTCTTCAGGACCCTCTTTTCTCGGGACGACGCTGTATCGCAGGCTGCAGAAGCGGGCAGCCCTTCCTCACGCCCTACAGCTAGAGGTGTGCCCTGCCTGCGCAGTAATAAAGTGGAATTTCCATTTGAGGACAACCCCCAGTGTAATGTTCAAACACTAATAAGCAGCTTCTACTTGGTCCCCTCTGCCAGTGAGGACAGTTGCAGACCTGCAGCTGGGTGGCAAAGGGCCAAACTCAGGAGCCGTACGTGAAGCAATTCTCCTCCCTGTGCCTCAGTTTCCTCGTTTGCAAAAATGAAGATTAGACGGTGAAATGTGAGAACGAACCAGAGGTTAATTCATTCTTGCTGGATACGGAGGTGTCAGGCATTCGGCCCTACGATGGGGATAATTCAGCGTGCTTCTCCAGTTCTTCCCCAGCTTAAAAATATTTCACCTGTGGATCTCTTCGGTGGCTGAACTGGTGTTTGCAGCCCTCGCCCAAGCGATTTGTGCAGACTGCAGACGCAGCCCTGCGCAGTGTTGCAAAAGCCTGGCTGAGGGAGCGGGAGCCCGCGCCGCTCCAATCCCTGCCCCCAGCCCAGACCCCGTGCTGTTCGCTTTCTGATTTCACACCGGGGATTTGTTCACCTGCAGGAAAAACGAGGCGAAAACACACCAGCGGGAGGAACTCCAGCTCCCCCCGGAGCGGCTGGCCGCGGAGCTCTGCCTTCCCACTTGTGCAGTGGTTTCTCAGGACAGAAAAGCTTTCAATGTTTCACCAGACAGAGTGTGAAGGTCGGGACTGCGCTGCCGTTGGACGGTGTCCATCCAACGAGGGGAAAAGTAACTGTGCTCGGAGGCGAGCGGCAGGCCGTGATGGTGGAGCCGAGCCCTTCCTCTGCCCGAGCCTTCGCCTTCCCGACGTCCCGCCCGCTGCTGCGCCCTGTCCGTGGCTCTCCTGGGGCAGACGCTGGTTCTGGGGCCCGGAGTAAGTGTCGGGGCTGACGCCGTCTCCCCGCTTCTGAGGAAAGGGGACACAAAACCGCCGCAGCAGAGAGTCTCCCGCTTGCTTTATCATCCCTCAGCTGCTGAAGGACCCGCAGCCATGCCGCCGGCGCCCCAAGGCGCAGCTCCGTCCCACCTTTGCCTTCGCCCCCGAGGAGCACGTCCCAGGATCGGGACCCAGGCCCTGCACCCCGTTCTGCCCCGGGCCCTGGCAGGAGCCACCCCAGCGGGGCCGGCGGAGGGAAGGAGCACTCGGTGCTTATCTCGGCGTTCCCAGAATACAAGCGATGTCG
>ML997731.1:119242-134802 GCA_010365825.1 Otus sunia | reverse complement strand
GGCTCCGGGCCCGCCGCGCTGCGCGGGGCGCGGCCGCTCCGGCCCGGGGCGCGGGGCCGCTCCGCCGCCGCGGGGCTGCGCACGGCAGGTGAGTCCGCACCGGGACCCCCCCGCCCCGCTTTACCCCCCCCGCGGCCCCCGGAGCGGGCAGGGCTGGAGGGTGGGGGGCTCTCCCCGGCAGCGCCGCGCCGAGCTGAGCTTCCCCCGGGAAGCACCGGGGCTTCCCTCGCCCGCAACGCCTCCGGTACCGGCGGGAACCCCGGGCATCCCCGGTTGCGTCGGGCACACGGCGGGTCCCGGTGGCCACACAGCCCCGCCGGTCCTGCCCCGGGGCCGGGCTGGGGACCCCCCGTGCCCTGCTGTGGGCGGGGGACCCCGGCGTTGTGGCGGGGATGGGGGGGGCTGATTGCGCCCGTCCTCGTCCGGAGCCGTGGCCAGGGACCACCCGAGCCCACCGTGGGGGTCCCCGTGTCCCGTGGAGGACGCACCCCCCGTCCCGGGTCACCGGCTCCCGGTGGTTTTCCCGCCGTGCCCGGGGCAGCAGGGGGGTGACCCCGAGGGGCAGCATTTGCCCCAAGTTACTTCTGGCAGACTTGGGGGGCCGGTGCCCCCCCTCCCCGCGGTTCCTGGTGCCCTTCGGCTGCTCTGAGCCCTGGCGGGGGGCGCGGGGGTCCCCGGCAGCGCAGGGCCGGGCTCCGCACGGGCGCGACCTTGGGGTGCTCAGCGCGGCTGTGCTGCATTATGGGGCGCCTCGGTGGGGACCCCTGGTCAGCACCCAGGAGAGGGTTTGCCGGCATCAGGGTGCTCCGGGGAGCGGGGGGGTGGCAGGACCAGCGGGTGCCGGGGTGCTCAGCACGGGGCTCGCTGCTGCTTTGCCTGACGGGGTGTCACGGGGTGCCCTGGGGTGCCCTTTTACGCTGACATCTTTAATCCTGGGATGGTGGGAGAGCGCCCGCGTCCTGCCTCGATGGCTCTGCTGCCGCGGCTCCGCTGGGGACGGGCTGGGGGCCCTGGCCGTGGCGGGACCCACGGCAGGGAAGGCTGGGCAGCGGGCTCGCAGGGCTCCGACGTGGCCCTTATCTGCTGCCGCCACCCTGGGAACTCGCTCCACGCTCAGCTCCTGTGAATTTCCTTTTTCTGTTTTTGTTTCTTTCCTGCTGACGTTTTTCCCCTCCGGAATAAAGGGCTGGATGAGGCCCATGGTGACAGGGTGGTGTGGGCAGCCCGACCCCGTGGCCGGGGTGGCACCGGGCAGGGGACAGCGGTGCCCACGGTCCCCTGGAAAGGGGAAAACGCGGCGTGTGTCCGCGTGTGCCCCGGGTGCTGCCGGAGAGCTGAGCCGGGGAGCGGGAACCTGCGCTGCCCTCTGCCCTCACACGTTCTCCACTCGCCCGCAGCCAGGGCTCGCTTGCCACCGCGTCCCGCCGGCCGCCGCCGCAGGATGTATCGGCCGCCTGCGAGCGAGCGATCAAACCGCCCGTGACCTTGGCGGGGCGGGAGCTCACCCCCGCCTCTGGCTCAGCCCGAGCTGTCTCCGTTTGTTACAGCCCAGCTGCCGGCACGCGGGAGACGTGCCGCCGCTCGGCCCCTCGGGGCCTGATCCTGCCCCGAGCGAGGCCGGGGATGGCGGGGGCCGGGGGGGATGTGTGCGCCGTGCCGGCTGGCCCTGGCCCCGTCCCGCTCCCCGTCCGGGGCAGGCTAACGACGCTCGCCGCTGGTGCAGCGGCGGTTCTGCCTCTCGACACCCTCTGACGCTGTCCCCTTGCTGTCTCCGTCTCAGATGCGCCGAGTCCAGCCGAAAGCACCGCGGGCGAGAGCCGCCGGGCCGGTGGCCGTGTGACTAAGGCGGCGCGGCACCATGCCCACGGCAGAGCGGGTCCTCCTCCGCTCGGTGACCATGTGGCTGCTCCTGCAGAGCCTCCTCCTCCTCCTGGCCTCCTGCCTCCGCTTGGCCGCCGCCTTCCCCAAGGGCTGCTACCCCTCGGAAGAGGAGGGGCTGAAGACCTTCCGCTGCAGCAACGCTCAGCTCACTGAGGTCCCCAGAGACATTCCCAACGACACCAACAAGCTCTACCTGGACTCCAACCGAATCCCCTTCCTGCCCCGCGACGCCTTCCGGGACCTGCCGCTCCTCCTGGAGCTGGATCTGTCCCACAACGCCATCGCCGGCGTCGAGAGCGGGGCTTTCCGGGGCCTGACAGACCACCTGCACTCTCTGGACTTGTCTTCCAACAGGCTGGTGTCGCTCAGCAAAGACACTTTTAGCAATCTGAAGGCCAAGGTCAACCTCTCCGACAACCCCTGGATGTGCGACTGTCGGCTGCAGGAGCTGATCCGCACGGTGGACCTGGCGGCCGGCTCCTCGGGCGGCATCGTGTGCGAGTCCTCCGTGCAGGAGGAGCACGTCGGCAAAGCTTTCCTGCAGGTCATCGCCGACACAGACTTCTGCAACGTGTACAAAAAGACCACGGACATCGCCATGCTGGTCACCATGTTCGGCTGGTTCGCCATGGTGATCTCCTACCTGGTCTACTACGTGCGGCAGAACCAGGAGGACGCTCGGCGGCACCTGGAGTATCTCAAGTCGCTGCCCAGCAAACAGCGGAGGTCGGAGGAGTCGTCCACCATCAGCACCGTGGTGTGAGGCGCCGGCGTCCCGCAGGACACGGGGACCCGCGGCGCTGGGGGTCGGCTGCTCCGCGGGCTGTGGGAGCTGTCACGAGCCGCCGGCGGCGTCATCGCACAGAAATAGTGGTGGATTTGTTCTGTTCTCCTCGGGGAGGCGGCGGCTGGCAGCGGGGCCCGCGCACGGCTCTGGCACAGCGAGGGCCGAAGCGGCTGCGGCCGGGGGCGCTGATCGGCCACGAGCCCACCCGCTGCCTCCGCGTGGTGAAGGACCGGAGAGACCCCCGGCACCCCCCCGGCACGCGGCCCTTGCTCCGACCGACCCGGACGTTCAGACTTCATTTAAAATTTTGATATTTCCTTTGCAGAGATCCCGCGGGGCATTAACGAAATCAGCGGTTTAATCCCTGCCCAGCTTACCCTCGGCTGCCCCAGGGATGTTCCCGGCAGCGCGGGGCAGCCTGGGCCTGGCTCCCTGCCTGGACAGGCAGCGCTGGGCCCCGGGGAGGAGCGGTACAGCCGCGAGGCCAGTGCCCTGCCGGGTCGCTGGCCCTTGGGGGGGTCACGGGCTTGTGAGCGCAGCTCGGTGACACCGAGGGACGGGGCGGGAGGTGGGGACGCGTCGGTTGGGGAGGGCAGGAGGCAGGTCTGGGGGTGCTGCGCTCCAGCTCTCGTGCCGGATGGTGCTGCTCCATCTCCCCTCTCAGCCCCTGGCACCCCCGGGCCAGGCGGAGCGAGGGGTGTGGTGGGGGGGGTCCTGCTCGGAGATGGGGCGGCAGGGGGGCACCCCCTGCCCCCTCGGAACGCGCCGTTCCTGTGGGAACCAAATGGGGAATAAGAAACAAATGGGAAATGAGCCCCCCCGGGGCTGAGCCAAGGGCTGCGGGTGCTGGCGGAGGGGAACCGGAGGGGTCCAGCCCCGCTGGGANTGCACGCCAGCCTCCCAAGCTTCGGGGTCCCATGCCACCCCGACCCCCACCCCCTCCTTTGCCCGGCAGCCCCCCGGGGCCCCCCCCCCCCCCCCCCCCCCCACCTGCCACTGGCACAGAGCTCCCACCTCTCGCTCAAGGACTCACAAGCTGCCGACCGGTCACTGTGAGGGGAGGCGGCGATGGAGGGAGCTGCCGCGGCTCCTCCGCCCTCTCCCCGCTCCCGCGCCGCTGGCAGGAGCCTGACTCTCCCCTAAAATGCCCCAATGTCCCTTCTTGACCCTTCCAGTATTGGGCTGCAGGTTCCTGGTGTCGGTAGGCAGAGGCGAGGCCGGGGGCCGGCGTGGGTGGGGGTCGGGGATCACCTTTGGGCGTGCAGGGACCAAGCGGCGACTCGGAGCAAAGCCAGAGCAGAGCCAGACTCTTCCAACCCAGTGCTGGCCCCTGAGGGAGCTGGTTTTGCTGGTTTTGCCCTTTTTTAAAAACCAACTGAAGCTAAATTGCCTTAATTCACCAAGAGCACCAACCAAAGCTGCTTGAACATCCTCTGTACCGGGCCAGACCCAGCTCCGGCCTCAGCCCCTGGCGCAGGCAGGGCCCTGGCCCCGGCTGCTGCCCGTCCTCCCGCGCCCCGGTGCCGGGGGGAGCGCGGCGCCCGTGCCCGTCCACAAGTGCCTGTTCCCCAGCGCAGAGCGGGGGCTCTGCGATGCACAAGCGCCTCAGCCCCAGCTCCACCCCGGGGCCCCACGGCAGCTCCCCCCCAGCCCCCCGACAACCGGCTGCAGAGAAAAGGGGCTGGGGGGGACCGGACCAAGCCACCGGCAGCGGCTGCACCGCGGCCCCGGGTGCTGCTCCCCCACGGGCACCCCCGGGCAGCCGCTCTCGCACCCGCGGCGTGTGGGGACACCTGGGACCATCTCACCCAATACGTGTTTTGTTTAAGGGACCTTCTACGTTCTTACTTTATATGACAATAAAGTTGGGTTTTACTTTGGAGCCCGTGCGCAGCGTGTGCTGGTGTGTGTCCATCCGCGGCGGGCACCAGGCTTTGGGCCGAGGCGGGTGGCCTCCCCCCGTGCGGGGGATGCCCCGGTGACACCCTGGCCACAAAGGAAGGACAAAGGGCATCTGCTGGCCCAATGGCTTCCCAGAGCCGCGTCCGGCTCTGCCGGGTGCTCCCGGCTGGCGCTTTCCGAAACGCGATACCCGGTGCCGCCGGTAACCCAGCCTTCGCCTTCAGTAAATGAACACCCCGCGGCGCGGCTCCGCTCATGGCACGGGGCCCTGCTCCGCCTCCCGCCCCGTCCCCGGCCGGGCATCGCGTGGCACACGGGCAGGACCACGATGCCCAGCGGGGACGAGCCCTTCCCGATGCCGCCGGTCGCCCCCGGTCCCCACGAGGCCCGTGGCATCCGCGGTGGCCCCGTGCTGGTTCGCCGGCACCTCTCCCTGCGCGGTGCTGCAGAGGGTGAAACCTGGGACCTAACGCGTGGCGACAGCTCCGGCTCGCAGGACACGAACCTCGTTTGTCACTCGAGTGTCTCCAGACGCGGCCGTGACAGCCCGCAGACCCCGGACTCCCGAGCAGATGGCTGCCACCCCCCACTCTGCTTCGCTCCCCGGGGACCCTCCTCCTGCGGCCCCGGGAGCAGCTGGGGAGGGCCGGGGGATGCAGCCACGTGGGCAGCCCCGGCTGCCACCCCCTTGGCAGGGCTGTGGCTCCCCCGGGGGGGTCCTGCCGGTGTCCCCCCATGGGGCTGGGTAACACCAAGTCCCCAGGGGCCAGCCCCGCTCCGGGAGTTACTCGGAAACCACGGGGCTCGTTACTGCCCGCACTAACGAGCGCAGGGGAAAGGAGGTGGATTCCGCTGCGAGGGAGGACGGCTGGTTGTGGAACAGCCGCTGGCCCGCGTGGATGTACGGGAGAATAAAACATATAAGAAACCTCGTAAAAATCAGCAATAAGCTTCAGGAAGATAACTTGGTCTGGGGCGGAGTGAATTGCATTGGATTTATGCTGTTAATAACACCGGATAGTTCATCGGGTGCTGCAGGGAATGGGGAAGAGCAGAAAATTGGGATTAAGGGAATATTTCCAGGAGGTGCCTGCGGCCGAGCCGAGGTGCCAGAGGGGGCCCGGGGGTCTGGCTGAGCGCAGGAGGGGGCCTGGGCCGGCAGCCTGCCAGCGCCTCGCAGGGCTCGTCCCAGGAGGGATTTTTCTCCTCTCGCTCTTTACTCTCCAGCAGCGAGTTGCGGTGGGCAAGTTCCTGCGGGGAGCTGGGGGCCGGCGCTCGGCCTCGGCGGGTGCGGGGGGCTCAGCGCTAAAGTCAACACTTTTCCTTAAGCGAGGAAATATAATAATCCGTGTTAATACTGCATTTCTGGGTAATTCATTTCCTGATGTACTGTAGGTTTATCTGCTGGGATCAGCAACGGCAGAATTAGCAGCGTGACCTCCTTCTGTAGCGTTCCAGCGTGCCGGTGAATCTCTGCAATGAATTTCCCAGGTGCTTTGCCCGCCCGTGCGGGGCAGTAATTAACGGGCCTGCCCGGGAGCGTCGTGCTTCCCCTCTGGGCTGGAGGAAAACCTGTCCCAGGGTGGGAGTTAAGATTCGGGTCCTCATGGCGGTGACGCCTCTTCTGCCCCCGGGAGCCCAGGGACCGGGCGCTGCCGCGGGGGCCCCCGGCTCTGCTGGATATTCGATTATTTACTGAAGTCGGTGGCACCCGGCTGCGGGTCCGTCCCTGCAGCAGCGCTGCCGGAGGCTCTGCTCCGCGCCGGGGGCGAGCGCTCGCTTTTGCAGGGGTGTTGTGCTGTAGGAGAAAGGCAAAGCAATATTTTTCTCAGGCTGCGAACGAAGCGTGTTCAGCAGTTGTGGCCCCAGACCGCATCCTGACCTTTTAACTGATTAGATTTGGAAGAGGGAAGGAAGGATGTCTAATTGTTTAATTTCCACAATTATAAAAATATTTATAAATAATTAGAACTGATGGCAGCAATTACACTGTGATTAAAGCTGGTCTACACTTCATCAACAGCCCTTCAGTTATGTAGCCTTATTTATTTATTTTCACCACAAAAAATCCATTTACAGTGGCATTGCTGCCAATAATGAATCACACTTATTCACTGCCTGCAAAGGACTCATTAATCCGATGATGTTGCCTGTTACAGGACCGGTGCTGCGCAGAAAATGTGGTCACTGGACTTGGGCAAGAGGAAATTTAATTTCAGCGGATAGGAAACCGGAGCAGGGCTAAAAAACATGACAGCTCTTCCCGTGTGTGGGGTTAAGAGCTCAGCTTTTCAGCCGGCCACACGCTCCCCTCCTGACTCACCGTTAATTTTCTCCCCCATCCCTCCTGCAAACTGGGCATCGCTGGGCAGCGGGATCGTTTTATTTAAGACGAGGTTGTGCCTGGTAATAAAAGAGGGCGACCTGCAAAGCTTCTCCTCTCCAAGGGAAACGTCTTCCCAGGCCCTTTTCCTGCCTCGGTGGGAGACACGGGGGCCCCGTGTCCATCCTGTGGGATCCCCCCCGGGCCAGCGGTGTGGCTCTGCCCCCCCCCAGCCTTGCTCCAGGCCAGGATTTAGGTGCCAGAAAGCAGCACAAGCTCCTTCTTTCTTTTTTTTCCCCCCATTTCCAGTTCAGCAGAGCACTTGGAAATACGTGTAATTCTATACAAACGCTCAGTCCCTCGAGGACTTGGTTGTGGGTAAATGGGTTTGGCCCTTTGAGCGCGAGGCCGCAGCCCTCCTCCCCCGCCCTGCGCGCGGCCGCACGCTGGGGTGTCCCTGTGCCACCCAGTGTCACCTGGGGGCCCTTGGGGACGGGAATGACACCCTCGACTCTTGGCCAGGCTTTGTTTTCAAGTCACTTCCCATCCAAGCGGCTCTTGGCCCGGCTGCCCGTGGGGTTCCGGGGGGGTGGATTAGCGGGGCCGCACCCGGCCGTGAGAGCTGCCGGGATGTGCCGACCCTGGGCTGGGCGACCTCCGGCGCGTCGAAGCGAGCTGCAGCGTCCCGCCGGCGTCTCGGGCAGCCCCGTGAGCTGGTCAACACCCCTCGGCTTCAAGTTAGAGGACGAGGCCGCTCGTGGGCCAGCAGAGACGCTGCGGGGAGCGAGGAGACGACTTCCCAGTGTCACCCGCAGACGCGGGCCCTGGCGCGGCAGCTCTGCCCCGAGTGCTTTAACACGTGTTGGTTAAGTGTTTCTCAAGTGGTTTGTTCCAGGCTGGGAAAAGGCAGCTCTGATGTTATAACAATGGGCTGCTGCAGATTATTTTTGTCATTCGTGGATGTTTAAAAGTGCTCGTGTGCTGCTGGGACGCAGCCTGTGGGAAGGGCCGTTCCCGGAGGCCTGTGCGCAGACGGGGACAGGATGTTTTAAGTTCTAAATTTATTATTTGCAAGAATTCGTCACGACTCTTGAGGTGCTGTAGTTGTCCTTCAAAGAAAGTGGGATTAGAGCGGCGTGGTCGGGGCAGGTTAAAGCAGAGCTGTAAAGGGCTGAGCCCCCCAGCAGAACCAGGGGCTCCCCCGCTGCGCCCATCAGCTCCAGCCCCCGTTTCCAAGTGGAAAGTGTGTAAAAACAGAGCAGAGAAAAAAAAAAAAAAGGGGATTTAGAGCGGCGAGGAAGGCTCTGGCAATTCCTCCTGAGCTATTGCAGCTGGGGGAGGTAGAGAGCAATCGTAAAAAGTAAAGGTGAGGCGAAGCGAGGGCTGATTGCAGCAATTTGTAAAAGCTGAAGTGTGACAGCGACTCAGCTGCTCGGGAGAAGGGAGGGAGCTGCCAGGGTGTCATAAATAACCGATCCAGCCGTGGTCGGGGCTCTCCCAGGGAGTGGGGGCCGGGAGCTCCGGGGGGATGGAGAGGACTTCCACGCAGGAAAGGTCAGAGCGAAGCCATTTTGCGTCAGTTTTTCATGAAAGTCTCCACAGAATTAATGACACGAGCTCCTCTGTAGTGCAATACTGAAATATTTGACCTATTTTTCTAGTTTTAAGGCGGCTGCTGAAAGAGCTGAGGCACTGTAACAGCTTCCTATACTCCCAGGTTTTTAGAAGGAGGAGGGAGTAAGTGTTCATTTGTGACTTGCTTGCACTTAGTACCTACTTACTGCTTTTTTTTCCCCCCATAATCATTTATGCATGTGGCATTCCTCTGTTGTGAAATAGGCCAAGAGATGCAGGCAGCAATCGCTGAGCCTGTCTGCTTAATCTGTATAAGCCTGAGCCGTGCACACGGTGTCCAGTTGGCAGCTGAGATAATCAGCCTACAGGCAGTTTAAATGCTCGTTACAGTACACTTTATTCGTCAGTATTTAATAAGTAATGATTCTGAAAAGCTCGGAGCGTGGTCTGTGCCCGCACCATCTCCTGCTGTGTTCCTGTCAAAATGGATAAGTTAAACTGGGTTGAACCTGGTCGATTTTTGGATGAATACCCACCGAGGGATTTCTAGATGCCGGGAGAAGTTGCGGTTAGTGGGCGGGAGGTGCTCTCTTGCCTGATTTTAGCTCTATGTAGCACAAAAAAGAGCGGCATGGTTTGTGCCGGGGCGGCGGGCAGGGGTCCCAGCGCCGTCACACAAGCGGCTTTGGAAGGGGCAGCGGTGCTTCAGGAGGGGAAGGAGGGCTCTCTGGAGGCTGGAAGGCGGCAGCTCCCGGCAGGGAACAGTTTATCACAAAGCTTTGAGACACCTTGTAGAAGTCTGTGTGCCGGGAGCTCCACCGCGGGCTCGGCAGGCTGGGGCAGGCTGCCTGCTCTGGTGGGCTCACACAGCCCGCGCTCGGCACCTCACGGGGCTGCAGAGAAGTCAGGGTGACTCGGGAAGCTCTGGAATGTAGTAAAATAATCTCTGCTAATAGTGTTTTGTGAGCAAAATGCTCAACTGCTGCAGATCCAGCAGCTACTCCTCAAAAGCTGATGGGAGTAAGGCTCTTCTGGGAAGAAAACTTTCCCATTATCTCAGTGCTTTGGCAATTTGTGTCTTGACTTGTTACTCATCCGGTGAACTTGGTGGGAATTTGCAGCTGGTGTAAGAGGATCATCTGCTCGCCCAGTCCAGCACCTGGGGCCAGCAGAGCTCTGCCGCGAGGACGGGATGCAGCTGAGGGAGCAGGCGGAGGCTCCGCAGCCGCTGCGCTTCCCCCGGGACGTTCCCGCTTCCTTCTGGGGAGCAGCGGACAAGAAGAGATCCGTAAAAGCCGGGTCCATAATTCTCCTGACCGCTGGGCTGCAGAATTATTTATTAACCCTCTCTCTTGTCTCGGAGACCCGATTTCCCTCTCCCCTCTGCTGGGGTCTGCTCGTCGGCAGAGCTCCCGCTGGTGGAGCAGCAGGGAAAGCCCTGAGTGGGTCAGTGTCCCTTAACGAGTGTGTGGGACAACACTGCCCAGGGCAGGCTGGAACACTTGGGACAGAGGAAGAAACGGGGCAAAACAAAAGGGAAGGGCATTTAGTGTTTTTAAATCACAAGGATTAAACGCTTCTATTAATATCTGCTAGAAATTGCTGGTAAAGGTTCTGGTGTGTCATTGTGGCACAGAGTTCCACCACAGCTATCTGCCGCCTTTCCTGAATTGTTTCTGGCTCCTTTGCATTCTCTGAGCAAACTGCAGCGCGGGGCTGTGGCCTCTCTGGTGTCACCACCAAGAAACAGCCCCTTCACACTAACAGCCACGTGACAAACTTCCTTTTTTTTTTTTTTCATTGAGTTATTTCACCTTGCGTGAACGCTTCGTTTTATGGCATCATTTTTACAGTCTAAGTGGTCCCTGAATACAGAAAGTCTGGTGTGTGCGTGAGTGATGATGTTTTGTGATTGCTTGAAAATGAATGTAGGATTCCAGAACTGGCAGCTAAAAACGAAAAGAACATCACAAACCCAGTGACGCTTTGACAGCTGCTCTTGTTTTCCAGTTTCTGTCATCAGTTTATTAGCAAGATCTCGCGCCGTACTTTTTGACTCGAGGCCTTGCACAGATCTGGCAGGTCACGTCGTTGTTAGGACTGTAAGTTCCAGGATCACAAACCACTGCGAAGGGAACAGTTGGTGTTCAGGCAGCCGCCCTCCCCACGCTGCGGGCGAGCTCTTGTCCTGCCCCACTGGCCCAGCCTGCCCCTTGCTAAACCCCCGGGCGGGCAGCGGGGGCTGCAGGGGAAGGAGCTTTTAAACCAGCAGGGAGTTTTCTAGCAGCGCTACCATTAAGGTAACTGTTTCTTATTTGCTCTATATCCTGAGCATAGTCACTCACCAGTGACCTGGAAGACACAAACCCACTTCACTGCTTCCACTTGCTCTGTTTGGAAATACAGTTACACCCACAAACGTGTTTTTTTTAAATCTACACCATGAATGTCTTTCCAAAAGATGGCTGGAAATACCATTGCTTTTGACACTGATATTTACCAAATACCCTTCAGAGAAACCCGTGATCAGAGCTAATAAGCTCTATTTAAATCAATATATTTTGAATTTACCGCAGCAACTGGCACAGTTTTTGTGGGTGAGATCATTTTTCCCAAAGCCGGGTCGGCAGCTGTCGATGTGAGTGGCGGAGAAACTGTTGTCCACGTAGTGTATCGTAGGAGCGGTCTGAAACTCGTGCTTCAAAGCGTACGCCTGCTTCTTGAAAAACTCCCCAATTCGATCTTTTGCCTAAAATTCAGAAACGTTGGAAGGATAAGAAATAGTCAGTTGGTTTTTCTTGGTTTAAAAATATTGGTATTTCTTCTACTTGATATACTTGTTCATAGTCCTGACTTCTGCCCCCCCGGCCTGTCGCCTTCCCCGGGAATCCTCCTCTGCCACCGGGGACCAGGCCCTGCTCACGGGCTGCCAGCATTTCCCCACAACCAGCAGCCAGGGAGAACAGATCTCAGAGACCAGCTACAGTAGATTTACTTGAAATTGTATTTCATTTACCAAATCGTCAATCAAATATTTCAATTAGAGAACTGGAAGCTCAGTATACTGATATAAATACTGATGTTTATCATTCTTTATTCTAAGAAGTAAATATAAATGAGCCTGATTTTTTTAAAAAAAACTGGATCAATTTGTCTTTTAAAACCAGTTTTCCATCCTGAGCTGAATTATTTGAAATCTGTGCATTGTCATTGACACTAATCCCATAAAATCTGGGTGAAGCTGGATTACCACCGGTGGAGCCTGCAGGCGCTAAGGCAGAGTTTGTGATAGTTACGTGGGGAAGACACAAGGGTGACGCAGAACCTCTTGAACTCGCGTGTTTGTCGCATCTTCACAATCGTAAGGAACCTGGTGGCAAACTTCTACCCATCCTGGTGCAAAAGGATTGACTGTGGGTGGGGGAAAAGAGGAGACATGTAGGTGTGTTGAAGAATATATTGCAATGAACTCAAGTCCCTCATGCTGGTATCTTCAGGTTCATTTCAGAAAAGATCAACAAATAAAACGCATCGCTGCTCTTAGCATCTTATGGTGCTCACTTCCTCCTATCGTACTCTTTTAATTTTGCCTCTAATTTGTGAAGAATTGTGATTTTTTTTTTCTTTTTTCTTTCACCTTCTGCAGTCACGATCATGTTTTGAAACAATTCTTTTTGTTGGGTGCATTTGAATGTTGAAAAATGAGTGACTGAGAACAGGGGGAAAACCAGATTCGCTCCTGGTGGGTTTTGTCCAGTTACTTAAATTGCTTTGTTCTAGTAAGAGTCAGAGGTCAGCCAACAAAATAATTGGGGGGGAAATATGCTGACAGGAAGAAGGGATTTCAGAAAGGGCTGAAGTTTGTTGCAAACTTGAAACTTTTGGGTCCTCAGTTTGTTCTGGATGTTTCTTGACTTTACTGAGGGGGAAATGGCCACAAAGCTGTTCCATAACCTCTTGGATGGTCCCTCTTGGCACGGGACAAGAACAGATACAGGGGAGAATGTGGGCAAAGCATGATGGAATAACTTCCTCTCCTCAGTGATAAAACCTCTCTAAATCAGGGCAGCCACCAGGGCTGATTTAACCTGTTCTGCAGGGCGATACGGCCACAGCAGTCTTACCATAAGGGAACTGTGAGGCTCTTGCTTTTAACTCTGTGCAGTTTCCTAGAACCAAGCGAAACCACACAGGTTGTAGACTTGTTTCAAAAAGCAAATAATGAAAAAAATATACAACCATTTTCCTTTTACAGTTACATTAGTGAAAAAATCATGGCATCTTATCAGCTATCTCCTTCCAACAATCCTTTCCAACTGCACACCTTGAAAAGCACCATTCCTCGCCAAGGCTGTAAGGACAATGCTACAAATTCAACGTATAAACTGCATTTTAGCTCCATCTGTGGGCTAGTAAGAAAAAATACAGGGACTCCAAAAGAGCAGGGAAACAACTTCCGCAGGTATTGCACTTGGTTTCAGTGTATTTCAGATGTTGTTTATAGCCCTTTCAGGTTGTTTATAAAAATAAATGATCCCTCCCAAACAAACACGGAAATCTGTTACCTTGAAAACTAACAAAGAGTTGGTGCCCGAGGCCTTGTTTTGGTTTCTTGAAGGAATGGCATTTGTAGGACGACTCTATGATGTGACACGTCAGGTCAGAGATGATGTTATTTACGGTTTTCTTGAGTTCCTCAAAGAACTGGCTGTTAGCTGGTAGCTCGCATTCCTCCGTGGCATAGCGAACAAACACCTGATACGCGTGGTCAGCTTCCCTGTAGGCTTTAAGAGAACAGTTTGTGAGAGTTGGGCGGTGCAAGCACAGGTTCAATCTCATACAGAACCTTATCGCCTGGATCAGTGTACTTTGTCTCTGGAATACGGGCTCTTATTCAAAAGTAAACAAATAAATAAAGCTTACTCATTAACCGTAACGGGAGAAATTTGTCCTTGCCAGAGCTGACGCAAACAGTAAGATACATTTTAGTTTTAAACGTGCGGGAATTCACGTGCTTATGTTACAAGGCTCTGCTCCCAAATATACAACAAAAAAGGGGGCAAATAGTAAAATAACAGAACTAGCATGTCTGCAGAGTTGTGTAACTGAAAGGGGTTGGGATTATGCAAAAAACTTCTGGGCAATTGCGGTGTAGGAGTGAATGTTTTTTTTTAAATGTTAAAAGTCCATGTTTCTCACGTGTTTTTGGGATGTTACTTTGTGGGGGGGAGGTGGCACCGGTGAACGGTGGTTACAGGGGCTGGAAGCAGCTGAGCCAGCGGGGCAGGGGGCGGTTTGGTGGTCTCGGGGACGCTGCGCCCAGACGTGAGCTTCCTTTCCAGACCTCGGATGTCACTGCAATTGTTGTACTTCGCTTTGTTCTTACTGAGGGCAGAGATTATTTTATCCTTTGAGTGGCCATAGATTCTTGGTAGAGGTTATTTAAGGCTTTTTTCAAAACTGGGAGAGGGGAGGTGTGTTTGTATAAACAGAAAAAAATTATTTTCTATTCTGGCATAAGATGTTAACTATTATTTTTTTTAATCAAGCCTTGCAGCAAACATGCACTTCACAAACCCACCAAGCTGCCACGGCTACACGCATTACCTTACTAGCAAGTTAGCAATCTTACCATATACCATGAATTTATACACCTCAACCACTTCTCTTTCTTCTTGTGTCATAGCTTCTATGATTTTGTGAGAAAGAGTGCAAGTGTAGGCTCCAGACATAGACTCCTTAAAACCCATCACCATCAGCTTTCCTGTTTCTGTAAGATTCACATACATTTGCCCTAGAATAGAAACAGGAAATACTTGATTACTGGAAATGTTCAGTTTCTGATGCTCTGCTCATTTACAACATTTGAAGGTGAGCTCTTGCTCTTGTACATAACAACACTCATTCATGTGAGTCTGAAACAATCTAAAATTGATGACCTTTAGGACTCATTGCAAGTTTCCCCTCTATCTCAAGCATTTGAAAATTTTAGAGGGAGAAGAGAAACATAGTTTAATGTCAGAGCTTGTGGAAAAACTTGACAAAGGACCAAGTGACTATATGGACCCACCATCCTACTGCAGGGTGGCATCAGCAGAAACAAGGAAAATATGTGATTTCATGTTCAGTAATCTACTTAGCCATTTGTGGTTGACTTTTTCCCTTGTAAATAGAAAACAGAAACTATTTCTCTATCTCAGCATATTTTCCTGATTGCCTCCCCCCCACCCTGAGGCAGAGGCTGTTTTGAAGTTTGTGAAAAAGTGCTGTAAAAATCTTATTCTGTTAGTGAGTGGGGCAGGAACGGTTAAGGCAGGCAGAGTGGAAATGCTCTGTAGCCTGAGTAAAGCAACTGACCTTCTAAATTTCTTCCATCTGGACCAATCCACAAATACTTGGGATCTATTATTTCTTCTTGAGAACGAGCCAGGTCCATACATACTAGAAATGGGCTATTTGTGAACACCTTAACGTACACATTAACTGCAACACAAGAGAGTAAGGTAAATGACGTGAAATGCTCATATTGAATGAAATCACCGAAATACTAATTTCAAAAATATATTTAATGCAAAGTTTATTTCTCATGTTTGGACGTGAGAAGTGTGAGGTTAATATTTTTATCTCCGTTTGCTCTTATTAATATCATGGAACTGTCCACAGCGTGGCTGGTGCTGACTGTGCGTAGGAGGTGCTCGAGTCCCACACAAACCACGTGGCAGGGTCACAAAAAGCACCAGATTTTGAGCCTGTTGCTGAGCGGGATCCTCATTTAGATGTTAAATCCTTATAAGTGCGAGGACCATGGGCAAATGGATTTCTAAACCCACCCCCCTTGTTTCTTTATGCCCATTGGGATCGTATTCTGGGAGTCTCCAGCACCGTGTTTAGCCAAGCCTGGTTGTGTCACTTGCCTGTGTAGAGGTGTCTCCCTAATGATCACTGTGCTTAAAACTGTGTTTTAAAAGTCCAGTAAGACCTAGGTAGGTAGATAGATAGGTAGGTAGGTAGATAAAAGACAAGTTTACCTTCATGTCTGGTGTCACCATAAACATCATTGTTTTCAATTAAATCAATAGAAAGTTGCTTTTC
>ML997731.1:65489-114021 GCA_010365825.1 Otus sunia | reverse complement strand
CCCGCGGGGGCCACCGCCGTCCCCGCCGAGTAGCCATCGCTCAGCATCGGTGGCGAGCTCCCCGGGGGGCGAGCAGCGGGTCGGCTCCGCTCGCCGCCGCCCGGCGCCGCTCGCCGCCCGCCCAGCGCCGCGGGCCGGGCCGGATGTGGCGACGGGGCGGGCGGGAGGGCGACGCGGGCGACCTGCGCCGACAGTCCCCGAGCCCGGGCGGGCAGGTGGAGCCGGGAGCCGCCGCCGGAGCATGGAAGGTGAGAAACGACCCCGCGCTGCCCCCGGGCCGGGGACGGGGGGAGAAGGCGCTGCCGGCGCCCGGCCCCCCCCGCAGACCCCGCTCGCACCGCGCTCCGCCTCCCGTTTGACTTCCAAGCGGCTCCTTCAGCTTTTTCTGAAGCGAGGAGATTGCGGGCGCTGGAGGAGAGCTCTCCTCGCGAGTTGCAATTAAACAGGAAACGAACGGGGCTTTTTCCCCCCTCGCGATTGAATTTCAGCAGCACCTCCACACGTAGGATGCAGTTGGGGTTTAGAGCCCGCTGTACCTACTGCTCGCACTCTGGGTTTTAACGAATTACAGCGCGTGTTGGTTTCTCTTCGCTTGTAAAACCTGCGTGTAACTTTCAGAGCCAGCAAAAACCGAGTTGCGAGTTAATCTTGGGCTACAGCATAACTCGCTTTTGGAGAAAAACAGAATTACCGGTAGCCTGGCCGAGAAGCATTGCAAAGCATCACTTGGTTGGTTATTTCAGAGCTGGCTATTCTTAACTCGTCGTTTTAGGGGCTTGAGCTTAGATTCTGCTGCATCTCAATGACTTGAGGTTTTTTGGTTAAGTTAGATGCAGTTGTCTGTTTTAAAAGCATATTCTCCTTTGCTAAAGGCTTTTTAAATGTTTGTGTTTAAATAATTACTCTCATAGAATCGGACTGAATCGAGACTATCACTGCTTTGAGAGACGTAACTAAAGTTTGGAAAGAATGGGTCTGGTGGGGGTTAGGCGTTTAAAAATGCAGCCTCGTTTCATTGATCAAGTCAGGTCCACCCAGTGTCTTTTGTGGGAGAAGAAAGTCCTTTAGGTATGTTGGTATAGTCTCTTGGTATAGTTGGTATAGCTTAGAAAATGAACAAGTTTCTGCCATTACAAGTGATATTATTTAAGAAGCTTCTTGTTTGTGTTCCTATTTCTTGTACTCTTAAAGTTAACATGCAAATAATCCTTCAGGTTTTAGTTCCGTATGTGGGGATTATGGGGATCAGTTAATGTGCCTGAGCTCGTTATGCTGGGGATGGAGCTCATGTGGAGGTGTCATACCCTGTTATCTCTGGATACAGTAACTGCCAGGGTCTCTGTTTCCGTGGGTCTTGGGAAAATCAGTTCCACTGGAGTCAGTGGGAAGTTTGCCACTGGGGACAAAGGGGTGACACTTCTGTCCTCGATTTTCTGTGCTCAGTGTGAGGAGGCTCAGGACGGTCACTGGGCGGAGGACAAATGCTTGAGACCTGGGTCTAGGAAGCCAAAATCCAGCTCTTCACTGGGTTGTGTCTCACGACTGGTTGGTTTTTTGCAAAGTTCATGAGAACTGACCTCATGTTGTCATTTGCTGTACTGGGATGACCATGCTGAATTACTGGAAGATACTCTGCTGCTTTTAGAAGGTTTTGTGCTACAATACGAGAAAAATGTTATCCTTAGTTACACACTGCTGGTCAGGATTTCTTCCCAACATGACATGTGCACTTCAAATGCCCGTGTCCTTTCAAACATTACATGGGGCTTAAGAGTAGCAACGTGTTAGAGGCCCTGCAAAGAGTTTGTGTGGTGCAGGTACCTTCTTCAGAAAGCCACTGAGACTGTAAGTGCTGAAAGTGGCCGTTTAGTGGGGAAATGAGATAGGCTTTCTCTCTTTAGTAGTACAGTGCGGGTTGAGGGTGAAAAACGGGCTGGGGTGAGAGAGGTTGGCTGCTGTGCACAGCACAGGCGCTGGCTCCGCCGCCAGCGTTTAGGGATAAGGCTGTGGGGGTCAGGCCACAGGGTAGGGACCAAGGTTGCTGTGTGTTTTATTTTGGCCTGCTTGTGCTTCTTAAGACGGCACAAAGACAAGGGAACAAGCTGGGTCTGCTCCATATGCTGTGCTAGAAGGAGGACTAAGAGCATATGGGGTTTCAAAAGATGTCCCCTTCGCAGTGCTGTTGGGTTGAAAACTGCAGCTGGCAGTATAAAGGCAATGTTCTGGTTTTCACTTTGGAGGCAAACTGGTAAGATGATAATAATTCAAGACGTTCCTCCCATTCTGCTGGCTACAGCTGTATTGATGGTAGTAGGGTGTTACTGTTATTTATTTGAAAAACATCCATTTTAGGGGGGTTAAAATACAGGTAGGCTGTTTTGTTGCTTCTATTAACAGGTGAAATACCAGGATAAAGTTTTCATGTGTTAAAATGCCCTAGCACTTTTTTAGCAAGCGATTTGAATATTTTCGCTCGCTTTGGCTGTTGGCGTAGAACACAGGATGGCCAAGGATTGGTTTCAAAAGCACATGAATTTTACTTCTGCTTTGTAAATGAACATCCTGCGTCAGCTGCAACACACACCAGCCAGGCCTCTCCTTTCCATGCACCCTAGTCAGTGGATCCCTTTGAAGCTTGGGAAGACTAACGTGTTCTGTAAGTGATTTGCCACGTTGTGCTTTTCTGAACGTTAGGTAGAAATAAGGTCTTATTTGTACAGAATTGGGGATGGAAGCTTCCTAAACCTCTCCTTCTAGCACACTTATGTGACAGTGAAGGATCTGGCTTAAAACACTTTACTTGGGAAAGAGACCTGAGGTTAAATATTAAGAAACTGCTAAGGCTGTAAGAAGCTGCTTGAGACTAATATCATAAACCAGGTACTGATGAGTGGATGTTGGAGGCTTGAAAGTGGGATATTTCTCAACAGAAAAGAAACGTTATATGGTGTGTCGTTGTTCTTATCTCTTCAGAAGGGTTGTACTGCCCAGCAGCCCATCACGGACAGGAACCTGTTAGGCTCAACAAAACATAAATATGCAGAGACCATCTCACCATTAAGCAGAGGGGCAGCTGGGCACTGGCGCCGCGCGGCTCGGGCAGGGCCGCTCGGGGTGCCGGGGACAGGGCCTGGCTCCTGGGGGTGCCCGGAGCCCCGTACGCAGGAGCTGGTGCTGATGCCCCGTCACCAGAGCAGCGTGTGCATCCGAGGGCAGGGGCAGCCTGGGGAACACGGTGGTTTCCAAACCAGTGTAGTTCCACAGGAATCTGTGCAGAATTATCTGACTCGAAGCCGCCGCGTAGGGGCTCTAATTCTTCATTTCAAGACCTCCTGGCAGCCCAGGGGAAGGCAGAATTGCTGCAGTTTCTCAGCCACACTGCTCCCCCCACCCAGCAGGCACCTTTTTCCTTAATCCTGACACTTTGACCAGTTCAGTGCTTTATCACCTAGATGGGGCACCAACACAGCATTTCTGAATGCAATTAAAATTGGATTCAAGTATTACAGAATAATGGGGATTTCATTGTCTTGCCCAAAGCCTAATTATTTGCACAATTACAAGGGTTTGTGTAATTTAAGTATCTATATTATTGCAATGTGAAATTCAAATCAATACTAGAGAGGATTTTGTTCATGTACCGTGTATTTACTGATGTTTCACCATCATTATTCACAGTGTAATAATTCGGTCCGTTTGCTTCTTTATACCTCACTTTTCCTGGTATGATAAAATGAAACAAAGACAAATGAAGAGCTGTAACTATGGAGTTCCTTGATCTTATTTATTTATTTAAAAATAAAGATTTAGTGAATATTTGAACTTTTTGTCCTTTAATTAAGTGACTATGCCACAAGACAACATTCTTAGCTCTAATAAAAGACACTTAATAAAAAAAGCTTGCATTCGGGCTGAATTTGCATGAAAGGTTAGCAGCTCTGATTTACTTTTAGGATACATTTCATAAGTGCTAATAGCTTAACAACTTGTCTGCAGTCAGGAGTTACACCCTGAAGAGCTCAGGCCAGGGCTGGATGGCTTGAATCATTAATAGTGGTTTTTTTTTCTTGCTGCTCTTTGGTAATAGCTAGTTAAAAGTAATGGGAGCTACATGCATAATGTAACTGAGACCCATTATTGAGAAATGGGAGCTGAATGCTTTCACTTAAGAAACAATCGAACCAAACATTTAAAAAACCTTTGCTGGATAGTTCCATTGCTGCTTTGTTTCTTTTCTGAGTTTGCCTTTATTTTGTTGGATGCATCAGCCCATCCCTCTGTTCATGCAGTTTTTTGGATAGCCTCATCTGATCGGAGCCTTCCTTGCTGTAGAGTTAACAGAGCTTTGTATTTTGGTGTTGCAGAGACCACAGAAATGTTCCATGTGCAGTGGTGGTAAAGATAGATAATTATGGGGTAAATGTCACTCGTGGTTAACACCTCATGGCCATGGCATCTGTATTTCTGTTATGTAACTGCCAGGAATGAATTTCACAAGCCCTGGAGCTATTATTTTTTATGTGCAAAGATGGTAAAAGATTTTTCTGGTATGTGAAAAAAGAGGAAAAAAGTCTAGAGGAAAGAAAGGAGGAAGGAAGCAGGTAGCTGTGACACTTAAGGAAACCTGCCCTCATATCAGTGAGATCTGAAGGCAGCAAGGCACAGAGCAGAGCCTTCCCGGGACAGGTCGCAGCTCTGCCTCCAGCTAAACGCGCCAGCCCCAGCTTGGGCCCTGGCCTGGGAGATGGAAATCCCTGCAGTTTATATTCCTGCAGAGCACTGCTGGGTGCTCAGCACTTTTGGAAACCAGGCCACATATGTAGTTCTCTAAATTTTTTTAAAAAATTCCTGATGTTTGATCCCTATCAGAATTTCTAAATGGGAATTAGACTTGCGTTCCCATGAAAACCGAGCAGAGCTGGTGAAGAGAATAGAGTTTTCCCTTTGTATTGGAAAAGGCATGTAAAAATACCTTGTACTTTGTGCTTTAGAGAAATCCACTTCATATAGAGCTACTGCCACTATGCTGTGCTCACAGGGTGCAAAATGAGATGTTAAATCGAAAGTGCAAGTTCCTCTGTTCTGTAATTTTTTGATTTAGAAAATAATACTTAATTCCTTTCGGGGGCACATGCCAGCACTCAAGATATAAAGAAGTTGTACAGTGAAACATAACAATTATTCGGTATGTATTTCCTTGAAAATTTTACTTTTTCAATTTCGCTTTTGGTCAAGAAAATGGGAATTTATAGGATTATAATTACTGTGTCATGAATGGTTCTAAATATTAAGCAACTCAGATGGCTTTTCTGTCTTCTGCAGATTCACAGGCAGGTATGGACCTAAGTAATTCTCAGGAACAGCCCATGGCTACAGGTACTGTGTTGTGCGAGTTCTTTCACCCTCTCTTGAAAATTTTAAATTTAAATGGAGAAAGAGATGTGAATTGCAGCTTGTTTAGATTCCCAGGACATGGAATAGCACAGTCACAAAGATGGGCGTTAAAGGCAAAAAGCAAATTCTAGAATTGAAATAAAACCGTGCAAGTTCAATATAATATTGGAAAATTATACTAAAAGGAAAAAAAGACTATAGTAGGAAATGAAATGTTTTCAGAAGAAAGCTGGAAGTTTTGATTAGGGAAGCAAGAATAATGTGATTCTTTTGGTTGACTGCATTTCTGAAAATAGGAAAACAAACCTCTTGTTGAGTTGGACAAGTGTTTTACTTTCCTGTTAATCAAAACATATTTTTTTTCCGATCCAATGTAATATTTAGCTGGAGAAGGACTGGATTTTTTACTGTCCAGCTGTTAATAAGTGAAACAATTTTAACAGCAATTTCACAGTGTTGCTGTGAACTTCTAAAAATTCACAGGATTGTTGAAAGAAAACAGTTTTTTAAACAAAATACTGATCTGAAATTTCCAGAAATATGCATGATATTGAGTTAGTCTGTAGTATGGATTTTATGAAAAGAGGCTTTATTTGAAAAACTTCACCCAAATAAATGTCACCATAGCTAAAAATTTGGCTTTATTTCAGAGAAGAGGGGCTTGGATTTCTGGGACATACGGCTGCCCTGGTGATCAGCAGAAAACCTTCTGATAATGATGTTTAAAGAGATACGTGAAATAAGCAGAGGAGTGCAACTGGGATCAAAGAGGCTTCCGATTAAACGTGCTCGAGCACTTTTCTGGCCTGGGGCCAGAATGATTAATATTTTGCCCAAATGAACAGAGTAGAGCTGTGATTCCTTTTGCATGCTCTGAAGCGTTGGCTTGCTTACCTGCTAGCACCAGTTGTCAGAATACATACGATCTATAGAGCTACATATACTGGACTTTATTCCTGTTTTGTTGTCATTCAGAACAACCTCCAGACTAGTTAAATCTGAGCAAAAACTTAAGATTTGGTTAAAGGTGTGTGCTCTGCGTGAGAGTTTGTAGGTCACTTTGGGAAGCAAATCCACTCAACCAAACTGCGAGTCACGCATCTACAGGAAGGACGTGGTGGGCATCGTGAGCAGTACTGGGAGCTTGCAGCTACTCTGAGGTAATCACCTGGAAATGTTCTTGGAGCATAACGTTAATTCTTGTGGTTTTTTTCAGAAGGACAGGAGGGTTTGACAGACTGTAATCTGAACAAATCCCAGGAAATGGAAAGTATGGATAATGCGGAAGATATGAAGGAACACAGTCAGTCTAACGAAGAAGCAGGAGGTAAAGTGGAGATTGAATTCTGAAAAATAATAGCTATATTGTTTTTTCATTAATCTGATTATGCTGTGGGAGTGATTAGAAAGCTTTGTCTGGATCATGGCTCTGGTTTGCCTGCGTGTCTGTAAAAGGAATAACGATACCGTTACAGTTTAGAGCATTTAAACATGCTCTGGAGGAGGAGCAACTGTTTTCCATCAGGGGAACCTCACGTGCATTTTATAAAGGTCACTTTTACAGATCTGTGAAATATGGCTAGCAGGATAAAAAAGCATGTGCATATGGTGAGCTCTTTTAATGTGTGTTGTAGCATGCAAATTCTTAAAAGTAGTTTGCATATGACAGACGCCTGTCAGGACTGCACTTTTTATTGATGTTGTTAAGCTACTCCGGTATCTGAAAAATAACTTGGTAATTTTTTTTTTTTGAAAGAAAGGACAAGTTACCTCAAATTCATAGGACAACTCAGCCCTGTAGAATTTAAAACTGTAGCAGTAATCCTCTAAACTGTGGGTGAACAGAAGGTTGGTCAGTTTACCTTGTTTATTTAATTTGAACACTAAACCCTTCCTATACAACTTGGAAAGAAGACACAGGTATGAATAAAATACTGAACCAATATGTACTACTGTCCTACATAAATGTGTATTTTTGTGTTTCTTTAAAAACTACTAGCCCTCTTTACTTAATAGCTAAAAGGAGCAGCTCCTGGATCAGCAATCCTACAGGCCCACAGAGCTCAGGATTTGTACATGTGTAGATGACATAGATGCAGAGCAAGAAACTCTGAATTTCTTCCTTGATCTAGAAGCTCATAAACTGAAATCACGGCGTTAATAGACATTCCTGCCGGTGAGCTGAGCGTGTTCATTTATGCCAGTTTTCAACCACAAACAGTGAAAAATGCTGCCTGGTAGAGGATGTGGTATACATACACTGGGGAAAAGGCATGTGTTGTTTTATCAGTTTCATGTTGCCTTTCAAGTACTGCATGTCCATGGCAGTACAGGAGTGTCAAGACAAATTATGTCTGTGGCTTTGGTTAGTAGTTTTGAGGTAGCGTATCACATGAATCAAGTAAATCTCTAAAGAATTGTCTCTGGTTTGGTTGCCCAAGTAGCCTTGGTTGTTCCCTGGAGCATAAATGGGATTATTTTATTTTGGATTGAAATGGAATGTTCAGAGGTTAAATTTTTGCATTATTAAAGATTAGGATTTTTCTATTTGTTAACAAAGTACGAACCAACATAAAACGCTGAGGGAAGTGCTGCACCAGCAAAAGAGTCCGTGAGGAGGGTGAAATGAATCTCCTGTAGGTCTCTGCAGCACTGGTGTCCAGAACTCTACTGGTGTCTGGCCTTTTTTGACAGTTGATGGCGAGAGACGCAGGTTTTCTGACCAGATTTGGGTGTCTGACTTGGGATGAAATGCCTTGTGCCCCCAGACCAGTGAGAGTAGCATAGTACAGACGTCTGTGGTGTAGAGTCTGGCTTGGGCAGGTGAGTTCTGCTCTGCTTACCCTAAAAAGAGCAGTTGGATGTTTTTATCCACAGAACATGGAAGGCTCGAGCCTTTTCTACGTCCAGGGGAGCCGATCTCTCTCCCGGGGCCCACGGCACGTGCAGCACTCGCAGCCATAGTCCAGCGGTAGCTCCTTGTGCCCGTGCTTCCCCGTTCTCCCTGCCCTTCGCTCCTCCCACTCGCCGAGCTGTGCCGCCAGGGAGCCAGCCCGGGGGTTCTTTCACAAGCCCCTCAGTACTGACCAGCCAAGAGGAATTCTCTAGCTTCTCCCCACCCGCCCGTTGCAGGAGCCCTGTCTCCGCCGTTGCCCGCGCAGCAGCCTGGCGCCGAGGCTGTTTGCCGTTCCTTGGCTGCCCTGTGCCCGGCAGCCTCAGCACCATTCTCAGGCTCTTCTCCAGACATCTGAGTCAGGTACCACTGAAACGCTTGTGAGAGAATGTTTGTATTCTGCTCTTATATACCACTCATTTCTCATATTGCTGCTGATCCCTTAAAGTCTCTTGACAATTTGTTCTGGAATGCAAAATGGAAAATTTACATCTCAAAGATAATGCTATAAATATCAATAAAACATCATTTCACTGCGATAGACTCCCTTACCATTACAGCGTTCATCCATTATAGAGTGAGTATGAACCTACTCAGTGCCACAGTGGTCTATTCTTTGATCCTCACTGTAGGAATAAAGACATGATTGCTAGGAGTAAGCTGTTTTAAATGCAGATACCTATGGTATCTCAGTGTAAAATGGCACAAAATAAAATATATATGGTGTTTACTTCATTGCTTCACGTACAGTTCTCTACAGTCATTCTGATACCGGAAGCACAACAAATCTTAAATATTTAAGCATGCTGTGCTAGTACTCTAGGCTGGGCAAATATCAGTAGGTGCATCTAAATTTCCTCCTGACAACTTTCTTCCAGCTCAGTTGGTGTCGGACACTAAAATTCAGAAATAATCAGCTTTCATGTCATGCCTCCTGTATAAATTGCAGGTCAACAGTAGCAGCTATGTTAGTCACTGAGCAGCCCTTGTGGGTCCATAACTACCTGTCTTACTTCTAGATAAGTGAAACCACATTCTGACAGTGCTGCCCTGGTGGGGGTGTTATCATTTGGGGATCACTAGCCCTGGTAAAAATGAATATATAGTATTCTCCAGAATCACAGAATAAAAATATCATCAGTGTCGGTGGTGGGCTCTTGGGAAATGGATTATGTCCTGCCAACACCCGAAAAGTCTGTCTGTTTAAAATAATAATTAAAAAGCTCTATTTGGCACTTTTCTGGGTGTGCTCACTAACACCCTCATTGCATATCAAATTTAATGAAAAATGTTTGTGTGGTTCTCATAAATGTTAATTATGGTGTTCATGATCCACCCCTTTTGTGAGCGAGCAATCCCACTTCAGTAGCTTCACAACTGGCTGCTGCTGCTAGCCTGCATCACAGAAAGCTCTCCTTGTAATCCTGAACCCCTGCATGATCCATGCCCACAGGGTTTGTTCCATCTGCTGAAGGCCATGGTAAGAACATGGGGCCACTGACTCATAGGGAGAGATCAGGCATTTGATAGGCTGCTTTCCACTGCCTTACTATGTCTGTACCATGTTTTTCTTGGGTACAATTATGTCTGGTTTTTCCACGTTTCGTCAGCCATTCATAGTAAGTAATTTTCCAGTTTCTTGGACCATACATTTGTGAGTTTTGCATTATGAATGGCTGACACTCTAAATACGTTGCGGGGACTTACTCTGGGGATTTGAACAGGAGTTGGAGCCTCGTCAAATCTAGAAGTTGTGCAACTAATTTGGTGGAGTCGTTTGTGCTGGGTCTGCAGGAGGTGGTACTGTGATCTTTCAAAAGGCTACAGAAATTTTGTGAAGGCACTAAATAATGCATAGAGCTGAAACATCGTCATAATTGGTGCTTCTCTGGTATAAGAAAATCCACTTTTTCAGGAAACAATTCTGTATTTGTATTTTGAGCATGTGCCAGCACACTGGCTGACGCATTGTTCGTTCTGCCTGTGTCATCACTGACGGAGGTGAGATGCCACTCCATGAAGTTCAACCTGTCCTAGCACATACCCCCTTTAAAAGGGCTTCAGCTGGGAGGATTGCTAAGTATAGGGCAAACAGTTAGGCAGAAGGCTACAGTGATATGTTAATTAAAAGCTTGATGGAGAACAAGGGAAAAAAAACCAGAAAACCCCTTTTTTTGCCTCAAGGGAATGGAAGCTGCATGCTGTGGTGCACATGGTGCATGCTTGCCTGCAACCATAAAAATACACTGTTCCCATGGTGCTTCCTGTATCTGGTCTGAAGAGAGACAAGCAATGAGACAGACTGGGGAGGAAGCACTTAATTTCCCTTGTTTCTTTACGTGCCCCCAACACTCTTACCTTTGGTGGCCAAAGTTGAAGCGTCCTTAATTTAAAAATTAAATTAAAAAAGCCACGTTCTTTCCTATGGGAGTCACAGTCAAGCACAAGTGTTTAATTATGTCTTAATTCCCTCATCTGTTGAGGCAGATAACTTTTTGGGTGTTATGAATGTTAGCTAGCTTTCATGGTTGTGAAATAAAAAGAAATAGAAGCCACATTTGTGGTTTATGGATGCTAATTGCTGCTGCATTTAGGTGTGTGAAAGGGGGCGGTTAAAAGGCTGGAGTGAGACAGGAGAGGATGACAAACCCTCGCTCAGGCGCGTACTGAGGTTCCAGTGGTGCTGCTAGCACACACACTTATCTGCTCGAAAAGGAAGTGCCGTTTTTTATCAGAATATTACATCTCCCAAGCCCAGATCGAGCCCTGCCGCTCATGGGACTCAGGGGTTATCTCACAACATCAGCAGTGCTGTGCTGCAGAAGTTCACTTAACAGGGGATTTCTGTGAGTGTGCAAACCAGGCAGGGAGTCTGCGCTGCTTAACTGTGTCAGGGCTCGGCTCCGGTGGCTGTGCACCCACTGAAAGTTGCATATCTGAGTGTTATCAACAAAAGATCCTCTTGACTTGTCTCAGCTCTGCAGTACTGTACTAGCAGCAGCAGGAATGCTGCCAAGCACGTTCAGTGACATCAACACAGCCACTTGTGTCACCACAGCCCGTAAATGATTGACAGCAGCGTGGACTATCCTGCACAGCGGGTGGCCCGGAGCACCCAGCGCTGATACAGAAACTTGGATGTTCTCATTGCCTTGAAATAATCACCAAAGTGCAGCTATTTCTTATTCTAATTAACTCATTGGAGTCAGCAGAAAATAGAATTTGCTTTTGAGATACCCTGACTATCAGTGTAAGCAATCAGACAAGACAAGCTCTGGAAGGAGAACGGATGCACAGTGTTATTCAAAAGATGATGGACTCCGTGCCATAACTTTTTAAACTGCGTTTTTCATCACTTGTCCTACAGTGTATCTTGGATTCATACAAAATAATCCCTTGAAATTAGAGGGGAGAGAAATACTTCTTCCTTTGGCAATGAAATAAAATCTAGTCCAGGGTAGATGTGTTGTGGTGTTTCCTCCTGCAGGAAATAAGTGAAGATGAAGAGAACGGCCCTAGGAACTCAAATCACATGTCATTGCAGAAAATAATCCATTTTTAGAAATATGGGTTGGTGGAAAGGAAATCAGTTAATTAAGATGACTCATGTTTTGCCCCCAAAGTAGGCTGTTCATTTGGCACAAAACGTGTGAGTTTAAGGGGCAGGTTTACTGCTGTTTGTGCTGCTGGAAAGGTATCGGAAAGCAGAAACTAATCCGCAAGAGTCAAAACTTTGCTAAAATGCAGCAAATAGTTCCATGAGCGTTGGAATTGATGAGGCTCGGTTTCCAGCGGGCTCGTGCCTTGCTGCTGGCTGACTTTTCATTGAACTGAGCAAAGTTTGTGGCGTGTGCTAGATGCCCTGTTTTACTTCTGGTGCCTCCGGCAGCTCTGCCGCGTTCCCAGCGCCGTCCCCATCGCGCTGCCTTCGGGTGCTCCGGGTCTCTGCCCGCCTTCGTTCCTGCTGCTGCTCTGCAGGAGCTGCCAGGAGCTTTGTTTAGTTCAGAGCTCAATTCTGTGTGTTCTTCTGTGTGTTCTTCTGTGTGTTCTTCTGTGTGTTCTTCTGTGTGTTCTTCTGGAACAGCCACTTGCTGCACCTCACCTGCCCGGTGTGCCAGCCGCACGGAGCGTTTCTCCCGAGGCAGGAGCACCACCTCCAGGAGCGGGCTGGGGAGGTGCACGTGCTCCTGGGCCAACTGGCAGAGCAGAGGAATTCCGAGGCACCTTCCCCTCCGCCATCCAGGGCTGGAGTTGGGCTGCAGGTCTGAGCGGGCTGAGGGAGCGCCCAGAGGATCCCTACGCTTCTATGGAAGACCAGGCTAAGAGTAAAACCTGAGTATTTAATGATAAAAACCTCGATTTGGAGAGAATGTACTTGCAATCTAAAATTCAACTCTCAGAATCGAGATGATTTACTACTGGAAAAATTTTTTATAGTTGAATCCAATCAATACACTTAGTTTTGTGAAGGTTATGGTGTTCGAGGGGTTTGAGCAACATCTTAACCAAGCTCCTGTCTTCAGTTTATAGGTGTTAAAATTCCATTGATATCTATTGCAGATTTCCCTGTTCTTCATATTATATTCTTTCTTCATATTTTTCTAGTATCAAACATGAGAGTATATTGCATTGTAAGGAAGACTTTGGGGAGATGAATTAAAAAAGAATGAAACTACACTTTCAGCTTCTCACATTTGAAGTTCATTTGAAGAAGCAGTTGACCAGAGATGATCATGCCTGAGTGGTCGTATTAGTAATAGGTCCCTTGATATAACCAATGAAGGCGATTATCTGAATTTAACATGTGGCCTTTTTCAGTCTGACTGTTAGGTCCAGATGTTCTCTGATTAACTGTCTAATTGAAGTCTGATTTAACGGTTGTGATTGTATCTGGCTTTCTGGACTTCAGGAATGGTAATTTTAGAAATCTTTTCTGAGTGGTGTTATCTTAACTGTAACAGAAGGGAAGAACTCGTACCCTTTCATCTTTTTTGTTTTTAAGAGGGAGGCTTTAAAGGTGCTAAGGTTGGAAAGGATGATGTTAACAGGTGTCATAAATGAAACAAAAGTCGTCTGGGCCAGGCTTTGGAAAATCTGGGCACTGTAGGCCCGGGGATGCGGGGTGGCAGCGCTGCGGGTACAGGCAGGTGAGGAAAAGCAGCAAACTGTTCACACTTTAAAAGAAAAAAATAAAAATAAAATCCTGTGGTAGCTTTAGCATAGTACTACCCTAGCTTTCTAGCCCCTGGACATATTGTCTCAGGTCATAACATTCTGCTGCCCCAAATTCTGTTTGTCGTGTCCATTAAATGCATTATTTTTCGTTTCCTTCTCTGAACCGTGGCCCGGCGTTGCTGTGCAGTTGTCCTGTTGAACTCCAGCTTTGGTAGCGCTCAGCTTTGGCTGACATTTTTCCTTTATCACTATTTCTGTTGATATAACTTTAACATATTCTGGAAACCTTCTGAATGAAAGTCCTGAAAACCCCCCTAGATTATTATTAGGTAGAAATTGGTAATGGATGGGAAATACCAGGAATGAAATGATAGATTTACACAGGAATATACATCTTGATAAGAAAATCCTTGTACTTGAGTAAGATGCTTTAAGAACCAGTTACATACTTGAAGTTTCCTGGCTCACATGAGCTTGGAGATGATGTATGTTGTTTGATGATTTTGGGAGGGAGTGTGTGTGCTGTTGTTGTAATTAATTGTACAACTAGATAAATTATACTGTGTTTTAATGATAGAAAGACAGTGGTATTAATGAAGTAGAAAATACACATCCGAGTGCTTGGAAAATGATGCCTGGTTTGTGGTGGTGTTTTTTTTTTTTTTCTTTCCAATTCTCAGTGCTGCATTTCAATTTGATTTGTTTCTATTTTTGTTTCAAGTCACAATAAAAACAAGGAAACTCATTACCATAGAGCATGCACTCCACAAAGGGGAATTATGAAAGTTTCTCTCCTATTTTTAGAAGTGAAATTTCCACCAGGTGCATACCACACTGGTTCATTTAGGAATTACCACGCAAGTTTGCTTTATACAGTATCTGTGCTTGTTTTTTGTACAGAAATGGAGACTCAACAACGGTACTAAGAAAATACTGGCAGGCACAAAGATAAAACCAAAGCCAATATGTCCAAGTAATAATTTTAAGTCAAGGAAGCGAAATGTAGGGGTTTCCAGTGCATTGCAGAAGTACTAAATGCAGTACTTGGGATTTTTAGTGCAGGAGAATGTGCTCTGGCCTGCAGCCACACAAAAAGGGCACCGTGGCCACGCTGCAGCACACACACGCTCGCTGCCACCGCGGCGTCGTGCCGCTGCTGCCACTGCCCTGGAGCTGAGCGCTGGCTGTGCTGCTGGGTGATTGCTTCTTGCTTGGTTGGCAAGCAATGATCTCATAAAAACATCCCTGCTGTTGTGAGGAAGGGAGCTCGCCACTGGAGTCAGGGGAAGAAACAAAGCCAGGTTGGGTCAGAAAGGCTTGAACTCCTTTCCCTTGCCCAGAACTGGTACCTGCAGTGGGGTGGAACACAGGCGTGGAGAAGCGTTGCCTTATCTCAGACTGTGTTGTCTCTGTTAAAAAAAATAATAATCTCATGTTGCTATTGTGTCACTTAACATTTTATCATTCCCCATTACTTACAGTCTCCAAATTTTCAATATACACATATATGTCACGTGTAATTGTTTTCTTCCTGTTATGTAAGGAAAAAACCCCTTAGGTATAGCATTGATTTTTATTTTGTTTTTTCCTCTTTCCCAGTTTGATTTTAACAGGACGTACTGCAAACCTCTCTTTATTCATTAAGGAATATGGGTGGGTTTTAATTCATCACATATCTTCCCCCACAGTGTGTTAATTCCACTGTAGAGGTGTTTTTCATAAACATGCAGGATTCTGACTTTAATTTGGAAACTCCGCTGACTTTTTCAGTTTCACCTCATACGTCTGTTCTGTTTCAGGCTGGTTTAGGTAAAGGAATCTCACGTTCTGGGAGGGACCAACTCAAGTATGCATGTGCTAGGTTTTGGTTTTATACTGCTATTTCTGGGGACAATCTGTGGAGATAACGGTGATGAATCATCAGTTAATACCTGTCAGATCCAGGTAGTCACAAGAATCCTTCAATATGCACACGTATAGACTCCCTTCTTGTTCTTCAGCATCTGAACGCTATTAACAGCTGTCAAAACCTGGTAAACTATTTATATGCTTTCACAATTTGTTTAATTGGATAGTTAGGAAATGGCATACAAGAAAAGCTTTTCTTTTTTCTTTTTTTTTTCTTTAGTCTGGCTGAACATCTGTAGCATTAGGGGCTCATTATCTCTGAATTGGCATAGCAAATCAGCAGCATCATTAAAATGCCACATTAAGATGATTAAGTTTCTTTGTTATCCAGTTGACTTTTTGCATGTGCTGAGGATTTCATGATTATGACCCCACTCCTTGTAAAACACTTGAGCAACATCACCCTTTTGTGCCGTTGTCTTTAATAGCTTCTGGTTTTTATTCTTTCTGCTTTTCATAACACTACTGGTAAACTTTGCTTAACAACAGTGCAAAACTTATGTTATTTTCTCTATATTGGATGCCCAGGTCTTGGATTAAATATAGTAAATGGGGGGTTTTCCTTCTGAGACTTCCTCCTAGAGAGAACAGCTAAGATAAGACTTTAGCTTGTCCTAATTGTTTGCTGCTGTTGACTTTTTTTATTCATGCATTTTATAGAACATACCCAAGCACTGTTCATGTGGTGACTCAGTCTGAAGTTGCCACCACAGCTTTATTTTGGATTTTTTCCAGAACCCATTGTTTTTACAGTGTTTCAGGTGAAACAAAAATATTACTCTGGAGTATGTCTTTCATCTTGTAATCATCTCCCCAGGAAATGAAACCATGTGCATCAGCCTTAACGCATCACACTGGTACTTTGTTGTGTAAAATCTACAACATTTTGTTCTGCAGTGTGTATTACCTTCCCGAACTGCCTCAAGAAAAATAGTTACCTGGGTAGGAGACCGTGAATGTTTTTTTCCTCTTACAACCTCTTTACTTTCCTAAGCGTAGAAGAGATGATAGCAATTCTTTTTTCAACTGGGGGAACTTTGTTAATGTTGTTAGGGATAATTGTGTTTTTCCTCGGTTAAATTTCCCTTTTCTACTTGAAGTTACAGCCGCCTTCCTCTTGGTTAAGGCAGACCAGCCTGGAAACTCCCTAATCTCATTAAAATATGTGGATATGAATTTTAAGTGACAGATAAACCTTTCCAGGCAGCTGCCAATCTCCTTATCTCACACTATGCTCTGTGCATGCCCGTACACAGAGCAAAAGTCAGGGCTGAAAAAGGAATTTAGTTGCTTCAGACCTCTGCAACACTTGGTTAATTGTGGGCTGACTGTGCTGAGGTGTCTTTTCCTCCGCCTGCTTTGTACCAAAGCTTGCTCCTGTGCTGCACTCAGGAAGGCTGAGTGGACTCGAACCAATCACAGGTGTGTTAGGACAGAAAAATTCCAACCCTTCTAACATTTGTTTGGTTAAAAAAAATCCTCTTCCCTAGTGGCTTCTGCTGACTGTTGTTCTCAGTCATCAGAAGGTGAGTTTTGCCGTTGAGGTTCTTCAAGTTCCTCCACGCAGACCGGGAAGCGCTCGAGCTTTGGTGGGATGGTGCTGGCGTTTCTTGGGGGAGGCCGTGGTGGAAAAGCCTCCATCAGAGCTCAGGTGCATCCTTCTCTGTTACTGTATGAAAACAGAAGCGCTGCGGGCAGGCAGCGGGCAGTATGGAAAATGCAGAGGTAATGATTTTCCGCAGCGGAACCATGGGATGTCTTGCCCAGTTTGTGCCAGTCAGCGAGTGCTTGCCATGGGGAACTCAAACCAGCGTTCCTGCTACGCTGCGTGGACACCAGCATAACTCTGTAGAAGAGTCAAAAGCTGTGAGCCATGAACTTGTGGTTGAGAAACAGTAGAAAACGGTAGAGAAGTCTTCTCATTTGGAGGTTACAACTAGTCCACCACCGCTAAGCAATTGCACTTGATGCAGACAAAAGGTGGGACGTTAAGTAGAAAGTGGGAATTGAAATTGTTTCTGAAAGTACCAACAAGGTGCAGCTGCAATGTGTACTTCCTTTTACCATGTTGTGCAGGATGTAGCAAATTATTTTGGAACTGCCTCCTTCTGAGAGGGAAAAAAAACAACCAACCAACCTTTTTTTTTTTTTTTTTTTTTGGAAAAGAGATTCTGTTGAAATCTGCTTTCAGCAACTGGCAATAATTTTTCCTTAGAGTGATGAAAATGGATGCGTGAACTAGTTTTGGAGGAGTCTTGATAGCAGGATCACCCTTGCACCCTCAGACGTGAAGTTGGCAGCAGGAGGTCCCTGCAGAGGATGCCCTGTTTCCGTGGAAGCCCCGGGCTGTGGAGCAGGGCTGGTGCTGAGGAAGGTGCAGATTAACACGGGGCGTTTGTAGGTGAATCCAGACCTCCCTGTGCCGCCCAGAGCAAACACCCAAACCGGTGTGAGCCCTTCTGGGACCAGGGCAATCAGTCCCAATACCAAACTCTAATAAAAACGTTTAGGATAGGGGCATAAAACCTCACAATATGGGGAAAAAAAGCCATCCTGCTGTGGATATCATCATCCAGGGAGGGCACCAAGAGGAGTCTCGGAGGCTTCCACGCTGCTGTGGATTCTTGCAGAGACTGAAGAAATTATCACCCACCTGCTTCTTCCACCCCACTTCAACCCGAAGTAAGATAGATTGGCTGGGATTAGTGCAGACATTTAGGATACAGGAGTGATTTTATCACTAAAATATAGTTGAAAATTTTGATTTCATGAAAGTATTGGTTGCCAGATCTTTATTTTTCAGTGCTGCTTTTATGTTGCCACCTCATTTTCGCTGTCACCCATTGTTTGTTCTCGGCATTTGATGTGGTTTATTACTCAGAACCAGAGCTAATACATATTCAGCAGTCCATGTTCTGTACTTTGGAGAAAGGACAAGTGATTAAGTGCCATATTTTACTGTCTAACCCTCGTTTTGAGAGAGGAGCAGGTGGCCATGAGAACAAAACTTTCAAACAGGAAACTATGTATTTTATCTCTTTGCGCTTTTCTTCACTTGGTAGCTTGAGGCATAGCTCAGGTTTCAGCCATAGCCCAGCTCTTGTCTAGATGGAAAAGTCAGCTTTAAGCAGAACAAAAGCTGTCCTGTCAGTGGGTAAGGATTTGAAGGCAAGTGCTGGTAATGCTGGAGTTAATAGTGGAAAGGAAATTCAGCGACTTAAGTTGGGAATCATCAGCTGTTTATACAGTGTGACCAATTTGCTTATATTTTTACATTATTGTTAGTAAATTATTAGCTGCTTGTTACATTCTCCTCTTGTCATGAAATTGCATTCATTAAGGCAGTGGCTTTGGTTTTCTCTGGACATGGCGACAGGTCCAGGAACCTCTTCAAGGGCCATGGGTACTGATCTTGAGTCTGGGTTCTTTGCCATGTACTCGCAATATGACTTTGGGCAAATTTTTTAACGTTTCTGGGACACATCTATTTGTCAGGAGATCTTTCCTCTGCCTCTGCTGGTTTTACTCACACAGTAAAGTAACCTTGTGATACAGGTGTCAAGATTATCGGCTGCTCCTCACGGATTTGAGATCTTTGGATAAAAATTGCAATTTGCAAGTGAAAATTAGGATTATTGATTAGGTTTAGCTGGTGAGAATCTATACCATGGGAGCACTGGAAGTCTTATACTGGATCAGACGTATTTCTTAGGCATGTTTCAAGCACCAGAGGTGCCATGGGAAGATAGAAGTATCCTTTTTAATCTGTGTCTTTCTGTATTTCCAATTCACAGGAGTAGCCTGTGATGCTAATTTCTGTAGGTTAATTGTGACTTGTGGGAATAAGTATTTTCTTTTGAATCCTGAATAGTACCCTGTAATCGCAGAAGTACCCTGTATTATCCCTTTATAATCTGTAGAAGGAAATTATTCATCAAAGGTCGTTAACAGGCAGGTCAATATTTTTAAAGGTTATCTCACTGTGAGTATCATTAAGTGTGTGTGACCCATGAAGATTCATGTCTCGACTGCATTTCTTCATCTTTGGGTGTTTAAGTAAATCTTTTAGAAAGATTGATAATGTAATTTATGTAACTTTTTTGTGAGCTTTTTTCCTAAGTTACTTCACTGTGCCTAAGATGAGCATCTTTTCATTTTGTGCTTTGTTTTACCTGCAGATGATGTGGTTAAAGTGAAAGGTGAATACAGTGAAAGAGAGGAGAGTGCTTTAAATTCAGAGCCTATGGAAAACCCAGAAGAATCTGAAATGCCTTACACCTATCCCAGAGAATATAATGAATATGAAAGCATTAAACTGGAAAGACATTCTGGTTCATATGACAACGTCAGGCCAGCTAGTGGAAAAATGAATTGTGATATCTGTGGATTAGCCTGCATTAGCCTCAATGTCTTGATGGTTCATAAGCGTAGCCACACTGGTAAATATCCCTATATTATTCTTGTAAGAGCTGAATACTGAAAGGATAATAATTTGTAATCTAGACTCCTTATTTTTAAAAAGGATACCAAAATCAGTATTTCCTTGTTCTGTCCTTGACGCCACATGTGATCTCTAGCAAGTTACTCACTTTTCTGTGCCTCACTTTGCCCACCTTTCTTCTAATCAGGATTGAATGTTAGTAAAAGCACGTTTGTGAGGCATTTTAAGAATTTTGGATGAAAGGCACTATGTCATTTAAGCGTTTCAGGCACAGAACACAAGTTAGATTGGTTTTGTGCTGCCATTTCCAGTCTGTATGTGTATTTCTCTTTGTGCTGTTCTTTGGCAACGAACCAATGAGCATCTTAGGTTTCGACCTGCAGTAAGATAAGACTTTTTTTTGTAATAAAAATTGCTAGCTTGTTGGAATCAGCCTCCTCCAGAACACTCAGTTCCATGGAAGAACTGTGCAGTGTTTTCCATAGTCATACCTATGTTACAAGAAGCTCTGACACCAGAGCTGCACGTAACTCCCACTGAAGTCAGCAGAAGGGCTGTCTGGGTTTCTATAGAAAGAAATTGATCCAGTATCTCATTCTTTCCTCTTCCAAAAAGGAAAGGGTATGAGGATAGCATGATACCCACGTAACCATTAAATGTCCTTTTTTGTATGTCATTTTAAGGTGAACGGCCATTCCAGTGTAATCAGTGCGGAGCTTCCTTTACTCAGAAGGGTAACCTCCTCCGCCACATTAAACTACATACAGGGGAAAAACCTTTTAAATGTCATCTTTGCAGTTATGCCTGCCAAAGGAGGGATGCGCTAACAGGTCACTTAAGGACCCATTCTGGTAAGTGACTTCAGAGACACTTCATGTGTTTGAGATGTGTGTCACTAGGACACTAGGTGTGGGAAGTAGAGTCAGTCAGCAAAACTTGCTCAGCCCTAGTTTGAAGAGTCGACAAAGAGCGGTGACCGCTCGCTCCGCCTGCTGTGCTGAGGGACCAGCCCGGCACCCAGCTCCGCTCTTCACGCGGGAAGAGGGCACAGGGCACCCCGCTGGCACAGCGACACGCTGTGAGGAACAGCCACCCTCGCCCCTGCCCGCACGAAATGAGCCGAGCTAGCGCCGCAGCGAGCTCGGAGCTTGAGGAGCAGCGCAAAGACACGCTTTGTTTGCTCTTGGGGTGGCTCTGGGAGCATAATCCAGGAGAGCGTGGCTCTACTGCCAGATAACACCTCGCTGTTGTGTAGTGCCTTTCATCTGAATGTCTTAACGTGCTCAACAAATGCCAGTGGGTTTTCTCAAGACTGGTAGGGTGTTGTGTCCATTTTACAGATGGGAGAAATGGAGGCACAGAGCTGAGGTGACTTGAATAACAAGCCAGGTATTAATCTTAGTTCCCCCACTTCTGCAAGAGCCAGGTTGTGCTTACTCTTTGATTTGTGAATATCCTGTGTTATACAGGGGCCTAGAAAGAAAACATTTATTCTAAATGATAGATGTTATCTCAGCACTGCACTTTACAGGAAAAAAAGTTCAACCTCACAAAGAATCAAAGTTAAAAATGAGATTATCTGACATGGATGAATGAGGTTCTGATTTAATCAAGACCCAGCACAGTGGTGGTGACTGTCCCCCACCAGCACAGTGCTAAACACATCGTGCTTCAAACACGTCGTGTGGTTATTGTGACTGAAGTTTTTAAGAGCTGGCTTATTAAACAGCGTAAAGAAAATCTCTTCAAGTGAATCAACGTGAATAAGTGAACAATTGCATTAGCAGTAGGGAGCGTGGTCTTTTTGCAGGGTATGCAATGCAAGCTAGTTATATTTGTGCTGTCCAGGGATGATGCTTTGCCCGGGTGTGTTAGAGGATGTCTGCTCACAGAACAGTAATGAGATAATTCACTTCCAGTCCTTGTGTGTGAGGCACTGGGAAAGGCTCTGTGGGTATCTGGAGTTTCAAACAGGTTTGCTTTAGCTTAAATCCATTAGGAACAAAATTCACTTTATAATCATTGCCTTTGGAAATTAAATGAACCTCACGTATGGTTCTGGTTTGGTTTAAATTCATCAGTTTCATGAAATCCTTGAAAACTGCTGTCTAGGCAGGGCCTGGGGCAGGCAGGGCAGTGCAGTCCCGGTTTGGCAGCGGTGCAGTTCCTCTTCCCTAGGGAAGTGACACCAGGGGAGCTGTCAGCTGGAGCTGGGCTCTGGGAACTGGAGCCCCTGGGAACAGCCTCTCACTGCAGGTCCTCTGCTCTTCTGGGGCTGAGCTCGGGGGGGTGAAGAGGAACGCTGTGTGTCCGGGGCGGCCTCACCCTCGTGTGACCCTGATTTTGTGATGATTGCACTGCTCATAAACTTAACGGAAATTTAAAGCATTCTCCATGAGCTGAATATCTGCTGTGAGTAACTATATACATGACTGTCAGGGAGACTGTCAGGTCTCCTGTGGTTCTCTCATACCGTGCTCTTCTTTTTGTAGTGGAGAAGCCCTACAAATGCGAGTTCTGCGGAAGGAGCTACAAGCAGAGGAGCTCGTTAGAGGAGCACAAGGAGCGGTGCCGTACGTACCTGCAGAACGCTGGCATGTGTGAGGCTGGTGAGTTTATCACGTTGTAGTGGTTTTGGTTTTTTGCTACACTGCAGTGCTTAAAAAAGGGCATCTGGTAAGCTGTTAATTCACAGCCTGAGAACAGTTTTTACTACAGTCATTTTCAGTAACCTGAGGGGCTGTAACATCTTAGAAAAGGGTCTGGTTTAATGCATCCCTCAGGCAACTAGTTAAGGAATGCTTTTATTTTAATCACTTTTTTATTTCACAGTTACTTTGAATAAAACATCTAAAATACCTCGTACACAGCATTTCTGTAGGTGACACTCACAGTAAGCTCAATTATTCCTACATTAATGCTGTTATGTGGCTCATGTTATTGGAGGAGTTGGTTGTTGACAACAGTTGTTCGCGTGTCTCAGTCCATTGGATGCTTCCTTTAGAATAAGAACTGTAGGTCAGAACTGGTTAGAATCTGCAGAATTTTTAGTGGCATGGATCTAGGGCCTGGAAATGGGGTGGTAACCCCACGATCACAGGTAGGAGGCAGTGAGAGGCACGGGACTTCTCTAAGTGTAGGGCTGTCTTTGAGAAAGGCGAAAGGTAAAATATATCAAAACACAGTTTTTCTTATTTTCCTTTTCACATCTCAGTGCTGCAGTTCTGAAAATAGTTTGGTGAAAAATAACTGCCAGCATCTTTGAGCCTGCTTCACCTGCATGTTTCAAATCCTAAAATGAACTTGTATGATTTAAATCCCACAATATGCCAGTAGGGCAGGAAAGAATGACTTTTCTCATTCAGTCGGGGAGTGGTTGTGACCTCCCAGAAGATTATTTGACAAATCCATAGCAGAGCTGAGGCTACAATTTCAGAATTCAGGTTCCCATTCTTTTCCTTTGCAGCCTTCAAAAACCAAACGATAACTCTTTAAGGACTCAAGCTTCCTAGTTTTGATTGTGAATTTCAAATTGAATTTTCTTTTCAAGGAGAAGGCTAGACTGAGTTTTCAGAGAAGAAAACTAAAATGTAAAATTATCATTAGATGACAATGTTAACCAAGGCCCTTTAACAATAATAAAAAAAATATTTGTATTTAGTGATGTGATTATCAAGCAGTGATTCTGCAGGCATCATCACAAGCTGGGCCTGAAAACCAGCGTGAAGACCTTCGATACGTGGTGACAAGTGTGTGGGCACAGAGTCCTCACCCTGTGCAGAGGGAGTGGGTTGGTGTGTCAGGCTTCATGGCACAGGCACGCACAAATCTGCCATAGAGAAACAATGATTTAACAAAGTTAGAGTCATCTTTTCAGCAAAAGACATGTTTTGTAGAGCATTAGTAAAAGTAAATGGTTATCAGAACATCAGCAAGTTTTGGTTTTCATGAGAACCCATACACATTGTAACTGTGGTTTTATGTTACAGTACGTACTCCCATGATGGCAGTCACTCCAAGATGTCCACCACGTGAAAATGGAAAGCATGATACCTACTATAGATTTCTGCTTTTAAATGCTTCTCATGGTTTATATTCATTTCAGTATAGCACCATTTCGGTGATCCACAATCTGCTGGGTAGTACTCGCTGCAGCAGTGCAGTATGCCTTAAATTGGTCACAGAGGAAATGTAAATTTCCAGCACGACGTGATGTGGCTGTACCCTGTGCCTTTAAGACCTTCACACTTTAAAAAATATTGCAGTGTTTTTAGTGGAGTAGTAAGTTTTATGAAAAACAGGAACTCCAGTCTTGCTGAGACATTTCCATTCAATTCTCTGCTATCAGCACTATGCTAGATGACAAGATCAGAGGGAGGGAAGGCTGGAAGGGACCTCAGGAGGTCATTTAATGCATTTAATTTGTTTTTTTCCCCTAAGTGTAGCATTTTGCACTTGTGTTTAGTGAACAAAATTGTTTGATTTCTGACCATTTTCCTACCTATCCGCATCACTTTGAACTTTGGTGCTTTTCTGAAGTCCTTGCAACCTTCTCATACGGAGCCATCTTTAACTGCACGTGTGCTCTACATGCCATCATCCAGGAATTAATTAAAATATTGAAAAGCATCAGGACCCTAGTAAGCATTCTAGTTGCTTTTTAGTATGAGGTTTGCATGTTCCAACTGTAGCAGTGTGGAAATATTTCTGAAAGAAAGGTTTTATGTAACAAGATTGTTAGAGCGTTGCTCAGCCCCTGATAACAATCTCGGGTCACATTGTTCTCATTGCACAAGAACCCACCTCTCTGTTCCACTCTCCATTATTTAGTGACCACATAGAGATGCTACAGGAAGCAATGCCTCCAATTTGAGCTGTGCTTTGGGCTTTAGGGTTTTGTTAAGGATGCCTGCATGTTCTAAAAATTGCACACACATTGACGATGTGACAGAAACCACACCATGGAAACAGTTCGGTACAGGCTGAACGATGGTGGCTTCGTGCTCTGGGCTGGAGGGAGAGTATCCACGCTCTGTACATCCACAGAGTGACCCGATGGCTGGGTGACAGCACTGTTTGAGAGAGGTGGCTCGTCACCCAGCGATTACGTGGAAAACATAAGCAGTCATTCATAATGGATAAATCACATTGGCACAAAAATTTTCTTTTTGTTTTACAACCGTCAGATCACAACTGAAGTGTGCAGACCACCGAGGGGGGCAGCAGCACGTGGAAGCACCAGCGACATGGTGGGGGGTGGCCCGGGAAGGCTGGTGTCATCACTCCCTGGTGTCAGCTAAGTGGGAGGTGGCCACCCAAGCTTGAAAGTGGTCAGGACCCTGGAGCTAAACCCCGTCCTGCTGCTGTGTGAAATGCCCTGTCAGGAGCTTGGCTGTCCCTGTAATTCCAGAGGCACATGTAATTCCAGATCAGATAGATCTGAGCAGGAGGGAAGAGGCTGATTTATTTGATCTGCAGTTTCTCACAGCATCCTTAGAGGTTTTGTTGTTTTCTGGCCACGTGGTTGAACCATCAGAAGTATTTAGCCTGCAGGACATTTCAAGGTCACAGGCTGAAGTAGGTTAAGTGCTTTAGAAGTCTAGATTTTCTTTATAATCGCTTTTTCTCAGTGTAACTTTGAGCAAAGCTCTTGACCGTTGCTGTCAGTCCAGCCTGAAATCTATTTTTAGATACACGTTATAGTTAGATAATTAGTTCTTTAAACTAATGACACCATGTGCAGTGGAATCATCCAGTGGGTAAGGTAATTGAAGAGGAAGACAGGGCGTGATTTTCTCTCTGTTTGAGAAGTCTTTAGAGAATTTTGAGGGATTAAAAAAATGTTTCCTAAACTCTAAACACGATTCTTGGATTGTTTAATAAAGTGATCCAGAAGAAAGGTGAGTGAGATAATTTTAAGTTAGCTTTTGGGTAGAGAGCACAGTGTTGTGGGAGAGAACCAGGGGCTCGGTGGGAGCAGACACTCCTTCCCTAAGGCTGTATTGCAAAGACATTGTCAAGGACCTTTTGTGGCCCATAAATAGAGATGATGTTTTTTCTTTAGGAAACAAAATGGCTGTTAGCAAGGAGTAGAAAATCTGAATGTGAAAGAAAAGACTCTCAGCCTTAAAGTAAATGGCAGACATCAAGCTGGAAGATTGATCCTTACAGCTGTCCCAGAACATATTATGTAGGTCAATAGTTACTGTCTCTTCAGCAATCTCATCTGAGTAAAGACTATTGTTACCTCTGCAGGAAGCCGCTTGTCTGCCCTCTTGACACTAATTTAATAAAGTTCCCTTGGTGGCACATAAATAACATTGACCAGACAAGTAGTCACTGATGTGCTACGTGGAGCTTGCAGGGTGTTTCTAGGGCTGGCTGAGAGCACTTGCAGAAACGTCACTCTTTGAGTTCTGTCAGGAGATAAAAAGATTCTGAAAATGTGAAATTAAAGCTTTAACAGAACATGAGTGCAGCTCATGAAGTTAAAGACCGAGAAAAAGAGGAACTAGAAGAACAAAATAAGAAAAATGAAAAAGTGGTAGGGACCAGGAAGCTGCTCTTATGACATGGATTAATTGTGTTTTCTTGATTATTTTTTTTATTTACAACATAAATATTTGAATATACAGCACTGTGTTTATTATTATCTTGTTCAGGGTAGCTGTGGCTTGTTAAAATTTAAATTACTATTATTAATGACTTGTGTAATGATCCTGTCAAGATTACAAGCTTTCTGTGCTGGGGATGGTTCAAACCTTGAACTGCAGTTACCTGAAGATAATATAAAGAGCTCAGAAAGTATATTCCAGTTTTTGGAACATGACAGTTAAACAGAAGGTTTGAAATTAAAAATCCCATAACATTATTCTCGAGAATTAACTAGAGCTCCTGGCCAAAATCCAAACGGATGATTATGTTCTGCCTACCTAACTTTCCCTTATAGTTTCAACTTAATCTGATGTTTTGTCTCACTTTATGTAAACTGTTACGCAGTGTCTTGGTATTTCATGCTGGAAGCAGGTGCATTTTAGCAGCTGATGAATATATTTATGTAAGTCTCTAAACATACAGAGCAATTTGGAATAAAAATCAGACTAGAAGAGCAGTATGTTCCTGCCTTGAAGGCAGTGTCTGTGCCTGCTCTCTGTGGGTTATCATGTATATCACGGGGTTACAGCCTGGTGAGACAGGGCTATGGTAGTGCTGAGTTGAGCCCTCTTATCCCATCCGTCCTGAGTCATATTTGTAGCTAGTGTTTGTGGCACTGAGGACTTATGAAGCACTTTACATTTTCAAAATGCTGAACAAATAGTTCTGGCTGAGGTTTGGTGAGTCATGGTTTGTGCTGACTGAAACTCATATGGTATCAATAACAGCAATAATAAACAAGTAAGGAGAGACCAGCTTTGAAATTTATAGGGCAGCACTGCACACTAAGCTGTGGAAGGATGAAACTGCGGTTTTATCACTTGCTGTACTTGACAAGCTGCAATTTAAGTCCAATACTTAATAAAACTGCATTTAGCAGGACTGAAGTGATACCAAAGTGCTTGTATCATTTTCCTCTGGCATTGCTTCTCCCTTATGCCGATGACGCTCCCCGTGTTTAGGTATGCCCGTGCAGTAGTGCAATAACACAGCAGCCAGGATTCTTTCAGAGTGACATCTGACTTTTTGTATTACCTTGGGGAAGTAAGTGACCCTTCCTTGTCTTCATTTTCCTCTGCTTAGATACCAACTCCTCGAGGCACAGGCAGCCTCTTAAAATGTGTCTGGTTTTCACCACAGTGGTCCCTAACGCTGAAACTCTCAGTGCTACATTTTAAGAGAAAAGCACCAGTACTGACGCTTGTTCCTCAGGCGAGAGCAAGCTGTCTGGGGGGAAGGTGCAGCAGTTACGTTCAGTATTAGTCTGGCAGTAGTGATATGAGGTGGCAGGCCTTCGGCTCGGCTGATCCAGCTCAAAAGCCCGTGTAGGCTCCGTGAGGCGAGAGCCAGCAGAGTTTCCGTGAAATGATGGGCACTGGGTAGCACGAGCTCTGGGAAGGGGTAAGATCCCTGAAAGAGTCAGTGGCCCAGTCTCAAGGGAGTGGTGGCAGGGCGTATGTACTTCTCCTAAAATTAGAAAATCTGGAGGTTGTAATGAGCTTTGAAACACCTAGTGGTAGTGCTCACAAGTGTGCCAGAGAGAAAATGTTCATAGTTAGTTTTAGCTGTAGCATTTAGGAAAAAAAATAAGTGATAATGACACCTAGAAAAAAATGAGTTAGAAGTGAATATTGCAAGGTTATATTAGTTTGATTTTAGTGATACACTGATATATTTCATCCAAGTTTCTTAGTGATTAGTGAAGGAGACATCTACGCATGACTGATATCTGAAACGTGTGGCGAGAGAACTGAAGGGCTTGCACTGAAGTTCTGAGGCACCGTGTCGGTCTGCAGGTGTCACAGTCTTACTCAGAATAAAAAAGAAAGGCTAACAGAGGTTATACCTCCATCTACATTTTGTAACCAACCCTTCCAGCCAGTTTGTTTTACACTTCCTCTCTTGCTAATGAAGATATTGGTTTGGTATGGTTTGTGCTCTCCTTGCACGAGCTCAGGACTGCAAGATCCGTGTCTGCTGCTGTGCTTGGTTCCACTGACCGCAGCTGGTGCCCAAGTGCAGAGAGCAAGAACGGCAGAAAAAGCAAAACAAGTTTACATCAGATCTCCAAACTGTTTCCTCCCAGTTAGTGTGGCAAACTCCGGAGATTAAGCCATTCATCTCTTCCTTTTTTTTTTTTCTTTTTACTTTTTTTTTTCCTTTTCACCTACGTGTTGTTGTTTTTTGTTTGTTTTTTTTTTTTTTCTTTTCACATTTTCCAAACTAGCAAGCGTGGAGGCAAGGCACATCAAGGCAGAGATGGGGAGTGAAAGAGCCCTTGTGCTGGACAGGCTAGCAAGCAACGTGGCAAAGCGAAAAAGCTCAATGCCTCAGAAATTTATTGGTAAGAACAAAAAACCTTTTCATGTGCAACAGTTAAATATGTGCAAGTTGGTAACCTGTAGTACAATGCCTCTGTTTATTTTGAATATCCTTCTCAAGTTTATGATCTAATCTAATACAAGAGAATATAAATAAAGTAACTAATTTTTCTGATGTGTTTTTAGTGATTTGTAGGATTTTGATTAAAATAAAAAGAATACATTCTGTCAGATACTTAATCTGGATGGAAGCTACTGTTGTGCTTTGTGTCTATTTGTGCAGGCAATTTATAAATGCATTTTCTGAGCTTCCATGTGTTGTTTTCTGTACCTGTGCCTTTGAAATGTTCTCTGCTAGGTTCTTCACAGGAAAAGAACAGGAAGGCTTAACGCTGTTCAGAGCCGAGTGCTCTCTCTAGTCAGCAGGAGCTGAAGATACTTGCAGGATGTGTGTGTGGAATAAGGCCTAAAGACAGAAAAGCGTTGGATTTCTGTTAGTCATCCTGCTGCATTTGAATATGATTTAAAAATATCAAATCCTTTCTTGTGGTAATTTAAGCAACACAATGTTTCCATAGTATTTTCTTTGCATTTAATTTTATATGATCAGAGTTTTGCATGCTGGGGACCTTAAATACTAGTTTGGCAGGTTTTGTGAACGCCCGATCCTCTTGGCTAGTCTTATTTCATTAACTTGCCTTTTAAGAAAATAAAATGCAACTCTTGTGTCCGGGGTAAAGACCTGACTTAGTCAGCAGTTTGACAGTATTAGTTCTAGATGCCTTCTTTGCTGCATTCTGTGTGCTTATAGAAGGTTCTGAGTGCTTATTTTAATCCATCTGAACTTCCCCTTGGGAACAGGGGCCTGTGTGGTGGCTGGGGTTCACCCCCAGGGCTGGGGCGGGCAGCGCAGGCAGGGAGCAGCTGCTGCCAGACAGACCTGTGCAGAGGCTGCTGCCAGCACCTGGCCTGGCCGCCCGGGGCTGAGCTCCAGCCCTGGGTAACGCCACGGTGCCGGACCAGAGAGGCCTAAAGGCGACTTAATTCTGGAAGGTAACGGAGCTCTTGCTGGATTTGGTGGGTAGCACTGGACTTTCATCGATGAAAACTGATCGCTTTTCTTTAGACACCTAGCACGGCTTTCAAAAGGTCACCTTTTTCTACAGGAATGAAGTAACGCCGGCACGCTCCGTCTGAGTGTCTTCGGGTACTTAATACTGAAACTGTTGACTGTGTGACTTAGCCCTTACATGTCACGCTGTGATTCAAACAGTAATACTAATGCAAATGTGTTTGAAAATCTTTAGCTTCCTTTTTTTTTTAGCACTGAGATCAGCCTCACCCTTTGTTGTTTTACGATTGGTACCAATTCAGTCTTTATGTATTTTATGAAACACTCTGCAGCAGGACACGACCACTCTGTACAGGCTTAAAGTCACGTCCTGGGGCTTTTTGGTTTGTTTTCCCAGCGTACTGGTTAGGGTGTGGAATAGATCCTTTTCTGATTTGTGACTGTGCCCAGGAACAGGGTCTGCAGATGGCATGAACTGGTAACTGCATCACGCAGGGGTTTCTGTGGAGAAGTTGGAGGACTCAGGGCAGTTCACCTACATGAACAAAGTAACCGATTTCTGAAACTTTCTGTTTTTCTAGAACCTGTGTAATTGTCATGTTCTTGTTAAGTAACGTGTGAAAAAATTACTCACTTGGTCCCTTTTATCCCTGGGAAGTACGTGTGCAAGTGCAGTCTGTCTGACCTTGATTTGACTTCTGTGACTTTCTGAACTGTACGTGTAGGAGTGCAAATCTGCCAGGACAGCTTTGTGATTTCTTGGGAAACAGCGCTCTCGGAACGGGTGCTGATTTTTCATTTTGTCAGGAAGAAGGGATAGAGATGTGTACTAACAAGGCATCTTTGTTTGGCTCATTTCTGTGAATGAAGTCTATTGATCAGAAAAAAAAAACCCTTTATTATTATTTGAGGGCTCTGCAGAGATTCGTACAAGCACCAGGAGTCTTGTCTGCTTTATTTTTTCACGTTTTCCCTTCAGTAGCTTCCTCGTGTGCACAAGTGCAAGTCTCAAATAAGGACACAGATCAGCAGACTGTACACTTGATGTTTAACCTCTGTGCTAGGCCCCACTTCAAAGGCTTCTGCTGCAAAGATTTGGTCCTCAGCTTTTCCTTTAGTTATGAGGGAACAAGGATTTGAAGGGAAGTTTGTGATTCTGTGTTTCCTATTTTGCTGTGGATTTCTATTTTGCATCTATATGAACCAGAACTACAAACCTGGGCTTTCTATACTTCCTGCTTGAATTAATAAACAGGTGTTTTTTAAATAACAAATAAAAATAGCCCAGCAGAGCAGATACCTGTGCTGGTGGTACGTCACTGCTGGGGAGAACCTTCAGGCTGACAAAAGTCAAAGTAACCAGTGCAGTCCGTGCATTCCTGCCACCTTACACCAGCTGAGTACCTTGGCCCACAGACTTCTATTTCTTCCTTTTTAAAAGCAAGTTCTCCCTGAGACCAGGAGTAAAAATATATTTCTCGTAGTGGTAAAAGTGCTAGTGCTGTTCTGACACAGCGACCAACCCCCCGATCCCCCAGCGCCGAGGCTGGTGAGAACCTGCCCGCTTTGGTTAGCGCGGCGGCAGCAAGCAGGGTCACTCCCCGTTTCCAGTGTCCACACCTCGTCGGGCTGCAAAAAAAAATCTACGTCCATTTTGCAGTATGTGAAGCATCACTGAGCAGCACATGAGTATGTGTCATATGCTCTGGCTCATGTGTGAATTTGGAAGGGGAAAGCTTTTGCATTGCGCGGAGACAAACACAGGAAAGAGGAGAGATGTTCTGCTAAGTGGTGGCTGCTTTGTAAATGAACGCTAGAGAACCTTTAAATTGAATTTTTAATGTGGTGTTTTTCAATTAACTTTGCCTGGTGCAGGTAGCAGCTTAACTCAGAATAATCCAGTACCTCGTCCTGCCGGCTACAGAGATAAAACATCAGCTGCTTCTGGCACAGTCCATCTTCCTCATCCCCCGGCCCCCGTGGACTCCTTTCCCTTTTCCTAAATCACTGGTACCAACTTTCCCCTGACTCCCTGCTCTCCTTGCGGAGTGAGGCACCCGTCTGGTGCTTTGTCTCTCCCTGCGGAAAGGTTTGCTGGATTTGTCTGGGAGGAAACAAAATAAACACCAAGAGGGCTCCCCCCATCCACGTGATCGCGATCTGGTGCCGTAGCTGGACGCTCTGGAGAGACAATTAGTGCTTTCTGGGGCACTTCCACGCAGATGCAGCCTCCCAGATGTGGGCTTCTTGCTGAGGGACCCAAACCAGACGTGCGCTTGCCTCGGGGTGTCTGCTGAGGCAGTGGGGGCACAGAGAGGGAGAAGCCGTTCTTTCTGTAACGCCTTTTCCTCCCAAAGCATCTTAGAAATGTCGTGCCCTGGTTTGCAGCCAGCTTTCTTGCCCTCTCGTTTGAGTCCACATCGGACGTGCCGCGGCCTTTTAAAAGCGTCCGGCAACGTGACACGTTCGTGTGTGTTGGGGGAGCGTTTGGGTATTTGCATTCCCTCTGCTGTGACTGGTGATGTGAGGGAGACAGACGGGCCCTTGTGGGGACTTCAAAAAGCCCCCAGGGCAGTGGACTAACAGACCCCTGTGAGCCTCAGCCATCACACGATGTGTTTTTTGCGTCTTACCTTATGACAGTGAATCCTAACCCAAAATTTATAGGGAGTCCGGTCTATTTTTGCTTTTGTTGCCTCTTTTTTTTTTTTTTTTTAGCATTTCAAATTTGTTCACATCTTTCACTTGCCTGGAGCTGGTTTTATGAGTCATGCGAATGTGCTGTATCGTTTTGTTTCCTTCTGTGTGAAGTTGGATAGTAAGTTTTGTTGAGGGTTGGAAGCAGTTACACTCTTGTGGTTCACTAACCTTTTTGAGTGTTTTATAAAAGAAACGTGAGCTCCTGGTTTTCTGCCTCTGCAGTGAAACCTAATGAGTTTCATATACATTGAGTCACGGTGTTGACAGGTGACTGATAAACATCTGCACTATTCGAGTTACCGTAACTAAAAGATTAGTGGATCTGATGTTTGCAAGTCACTTGCATGTGAAACATTTGGTCTGGTCCATTTTTTTTAAAAGCTACGAACAATTTTATGTTTTATGTAACCACAGAATTCAGTTACTTGTTTCTAGACATTCACCAAAAAAGGGGCTTTGGTCCTTTTGGGGTGCAGTTTTATTTTCTTGCTGCACCTGGCGTAGAGAAAACTAGTTGCAGTGTGCTGCCCAGCCCACCCTCCCTCACCTTAGTCCTTGCTGGAAGAGGCTGGGCAGGATTTGAGGTACCTGCTCAGTCCTCCCGTTCCGTCCAGCCGAGAGCTGCCGAAGCCCTAGAGCACACCCAGAGAGGGACTCGTTTCACTCCTCCTTCACTAGCCCCATATCAGGGGACCCTCGGTGCGTTGTTCTGTACGTAGAGACGCTGGTGTTAGATCAGCTGAAACCTGTGTAGGGTTCAGGGAGACCAGGCGTGGTGCAGAGGAGGCTGTAGCTGTCAGAGCTCCGTGGGGAAAATTGGCTTCCATGTCCGAGGACACATAAAGGAAGACTCTGTCGGATGGGGAAAAGTAATGAAAAGTGCATCAAATCTCAGCTGGCACTTGTCTTCACTTTTTCTGTTGGAGAGGGCTGCACTTCTCAGGGGGCAAGTCAAGAAGGAAAGGCTGCACTCTCAGTACTGAAAATGGAGTTTTTGGTTCACTATCCATTCAGTCATTTACAAGTATTTTCATTAGCGATTATTTATGTTTTTCTAGAAAAAAGTTGAGAGAAGTTATCTCTGGATAATATTCTTCCCCTTAAATTCCAGAATAATTTACAAAATTTAATGATGATTTGTCCAGTAAGTATCCTCTCCACCTCCTCTATTTTGCTTCTAAGCCCAAACTTTAATATATAAAAATAACAAAACTCCCCGCCTGCCCCCCCCAGAAGCTACTTGTGTATCTGAAGAGCCACTTTTTGCAGAGAACATTTCAGGCCTCTCTACTTTCCAGAGACTGCTGCCATTTAGAAAAGGCATCGTGGAGTTGAAATACTTCTTTACCCACCCAGGTGATTTAATACCTCTCCTCTCTTGCAGGTGAGAAGCGACATAGTTTTGACGTTAATTATAATTCCAGTTTCATGTACGAGAAGGAAAGCGAGATAATGCAGGGCCGCATGATGGACCAGGCCATCAACAACGCCATCACCTACCTCGGGGCCGAAGCCCTGCGCCCCCTCGTGCAGACGCCGCCAGCCCCCACCTCCGAGATGGTGCCGGTCATCAGCAGCCTGTACCCCATAGCCCTGACCCGCGCCGACGTGCCCAACGGCGCCGCGCAGGACGCCGAGAAGAGCCATGCCCACCTCAGGGACAAGAGCCTCTCTTCCGACAGGGGCCTCTCCCCAAACAACAGCGGCCAAGACTCCACAGACACTGACAGCAACCACGAGGAGCGGCAGAATCCCACCTTCCACCAGAGCCAGATGATCCCCGCTGCGGCCCGCAACGGCCTCCCGTCCCTGAAGGATTTCCCAAGGCCCTATGACATCATCAAGCCACCCGCCATCTGCCCGCGCGACGCCTTTAAGGTCATCAACAAGGAAGGGGAAGCCATCGGGGTCTATCGCTGCGACCACTGCCGCGTCCTCTTTTTGGATTACGTGATGTTCACCATCCACATGGGCTGCCACGGCTTCCGCGATCCCTTCGAGTGCAACGTCTGCGGCTACAGAAGCCACGACCGATACGAATTTTCCTCGCACATAGCACGGGGAGAGCACAGAGTAGTGCTCAAATAACAGGACCGGTTTTCCAAGGTCAAGGCCTTTGTTTTGAGATCGGAGGGGAGGCGTGTTTGGTTGGGTTTTTTTTAATTAGCATAAAGAAATTTCTTGAATATTTTTCTACGCCAGTTTTTAAATGAGTGTCACAGAGAGGTGACTCCTTTTTAACATTTTTTTACAAATAATTCAGTGTTCTGTAGCATCTGTGCCTAGCTGCTGTGGTGAGTGGTGAGTGGTACTGTATAGAATCCCAGGAGCAGAGACGGATTTTTATAGAAACTTTATTTTTGTGAAAATTAAGAGCCATTTAAGATGTTTTTATTTTTTAACGTGCATTTGGTTTTATAATGTATGCTTTAACTCAGCGCCAAAGGTTTTATGCCCTGCTGCCTGTTTCCCTGCTCGATCAGATGTTGAGGCAAAAGTGTCTAGGAGAAGCTTTTTCTTGCTGTTCCAGTCCTGAAGGTCTTCAAACGACGAATCCCCGCAGCGGGGAGGACGCGCCTCTGGGAGGGATTATTGATTCCTCTTCAGAGGATTTCCCCTAAGCCTTACAGAGCGTGTGGCCCCACCAGCTTTCATTTTTCTTAGCCCTCTGTTCACTTTCTTTAAAGTGACTCCCACATGCCTCTTATTCAGTAACAGCAAAATAAGAAATGAGACCTATTTTGGGGTTGGGGTTTTTTAGCAATATGCATTTTTGGGATACCCGGTGAGGTCACGGGTTGGCTCATCCGTGCAGTCTGGGGGAAATCCTGATTTTCACTGCTGGAAAGTCCTGCTCTCTGATGGAGGCCACGAACGAGGACGAAACCGCACGGTGCGTGGTGCCCGCGCTCGGCTCCAGCAGCAGAATGCGTGGCCAGCCCCGGCGGGTCGGTAGCCAGCCCAGGTGGGTCAGTAGCCAGCCCTGACAGGTCGGTGGCCAGCCCCGGCGTGCGGCGTCCCCGCGGCCGGCGAAGGCGTGGGGCCGGGAGTCACCCGGGCCTGGCAGCCGACACCGTGAGAATCTGCGTGCACGAGTGTGTGGGAGCTGACAGCAAAATCACGCCGTGTCTGGTTTTACGTGGGGATATCCCTCCGAGTGAGATGTGCTGTTTTGCAAAATGACTATTTACAATTACTTTGAAGCTGGTTTTTAAAATAGTTCTTTTAATCTAATCATTGCTCTGCAGCTGTATTGTTAGTCACTGTGCTGAAGATATGAATTTGATAACAGTTCTGCTGAGTGGATGTTTATTCTTTGCAAAGTATTTTTGTATAATGTAGAGTTAGGTGTGTTCTGATGGACTTTTTTCATCCCTTGTATGGTTTGATATCTACGTTGCCTTTGTACTTTTCCAGCGTTGCCACGCCAGTACTGGTGGTGATCCATCTGCTTCTGCCAGGGGAGGTTGTGGGGCAGAGACCTGGGTGGAGTGTCGAGGGTCAAGAAATACTGGATTTTATTCCTCCCTCTGATCTGGGCTCACTCTTTTGTCTCAAATACTTTCTCCCTCCTTGAATTTTAAGAAAAAAAGAAAATTAGATTCACTTCTCCCAATAAGGGTGAGTCTGAAGAAGGATAAATGAGTGTGCAGGGTGTTTGAGTATCTAAAGTGCTGTGGCAATGCCAGGTCCTAGGCCCTGCTTGTCGCTGGGGGGAAGGAGAACCCCTGAGCTTGGTGTGACGTTACGTCTGTAGTTTGAAACCAGGTTCAGGATCTTTTCCAATAACCAGTTTCCCAGCGTGAGGCACATACGGGGGGCGGGTGGATGTTGGTTCTGCCCCCATGAACACTCGTGTCTGCGGCTCCGCCGAGGGCTCAACCCCATCGGCTGCTCGGCCGGGGCTCGGGGAGGCTTCGGCCGATTCCCCGCGTCGCCCCTCGGGTGACTCCAGCTCTCCCCCCGCGTTCCCCTGGGGGCGGCGACAGAGCCACGAGCCCCTCGCGGCTGCTGGAAACGCTCCTCAGGGTTCAAGAGGAATGAAGACGATGACGTGCGCTAAAACGCGACTTGTCATCTGCGCAGGAACCTCCTCGTGCTGCCCAATGTGTGTCACGCAGCCCCGCTGGTTTCTTTCTCACGCCGCTACCGAATCCTTGAAAACTCTCTTCAGATCTTCCTCCCACTCCTCCCCTCCCGCCAGGCCGGGCTCCAGCCACCTCCCCCTGCTTCCCGCATCAGGGGGACGATCAACCACAGGTTTTGGAAGGGGAGGAGGGAGGTTTTCACACCCCGTTTTCCCACCATTTCGAGATAGGCTGAAGCAAAAGAAGTTCCCTGTGCTGTCTGATGAGTGTAACCTCGTTAGGGCCCTGCTGTTGAGCAATCACGTGTTGTGGAATTCCAATCCAGTCATTTATTAAAATATATATCGATTTTTATGACTATTTGCTGTGTGATGCTTGCCGAGTGTGTGCCTGCGTCTCCTTTCACCGGGGCCTCGGCTGCATCCCGGGAGCGGGGCTGGAGCCCCGTGCCAGGATCAGGCCCCTCGGTGCAGGTGGGCACGTGCCTCCCCTCGTCCCGGGGTCCCCGTCCCGCGGCGCAGCCCCGAGCAGCCTCCCCGTGGGCCGTGCAGGGGAGGGCTGTGCTCGGCAGGTCTCTGAGCTCAGCAGAGCTTCGCAGATCACTTTGTCTGGGAAAATGGAGGGGAAAAAAACGCTGGTATTTGTTGTGAGCCTGATCTGTTCTGCTCCTGGTTTGGTTATTGTGGTACGAAACAAATTTCTGTTTGGACCGTTCCCTTTGAGCGCTCCAGCCAGCTGTTCCGTCTGTCTCGCTTGGTTTCTTTATTTGCTGCTGAACTGCACCCAAAGGGCGGGCGGGCGGCACAGCGGCGGCTCAGGAAACGGGCGTTTGGCACCACGAAACGAGCCTCTTGTGCTGGACAGTTTACTGAATTTTTAAATTTCAATAAACTCCCCTGCACACCATCAGCTGACGGGACCCCCCGTGCTGCGCGGCTCTCCCCGGCCCGAGCTCGTTCCTTCCCGAAAGCAGAACACTGGGAGCTGGAAGGCGACCGGCGAGCGCGGGGCGATGGGTGGGAGCGAGCTGGCGCCTCCGGGCTCTGTAAATCACCACGATGGGATGAAACCTGGGGCCAGCCCGTAGCCGTGGGGCTTCCCCCCGCGCGAGCGGGGGGCGATGGCTGTGGGCAGCAGAACACCGAGTCGTTGCTCGGTGGAGTGCCGATACGCCCCCAGATCGAGCGATCTGCTCCTCTGTTGCTGAAAAACGGTGGCGGTCTTCAGTTTTGGCTGGTATGGTCTGAGGAAACGAGCCCTGCTCTGACCCGGGGATGCCGCCGGCGTTCCTTGTCTCCCCAGCGAGCTTGGGACACGCGTCCCCGGGAGGGGAACAGCCCGACTTTGGCAGAGCAGAAGCGATTCCGCGGGATGTCCCCGCCACTCCCAGCCTCGGGCCCCGCTCCCCCACGGCGCGCTGTGTCACGAAGCGCCGTCCTCCTCGCCCAGGGGTTACCGAGCCCAGTCAGAGCGAAACTGGGCCCCGGGTAGAGGCGCGGAGGGGCCCTGGCGCTGGCGGTGGCCTCGCGGTTGGGTTTTGCTCCCTGGGGTCTGCAGGCGATGGCGGGTGCTCCGGGTGCCGCTGCCGTCTCGCCACCTTCCTCGCGGTCGGTGAGGAAGAGGACGGTGGCAGGCGGGGAGGGGGGTGGTGGAAGGGGCGCGCACCCCGCCAGTTCCCCCAGGCGCAGCCGCGCTCCGGCCGCTCCTCCCGGCAAGTGGCCGGTGCCGGTGTCCCCCGTAACCTGCACGGGGACGGGGCTGCTCGCCCCTGCAGAAGCGCCGGGTGAAGGCGACGCTCAGCCCCACGTGCCCGGACCCGCGGGTGCAAGGGGGGGCTCAGGGTTTCCGTGGGGCGACGGCGGCTGCGCCCCCCCGTGCCGGAGCACGTCAGTCCGACGGAAACATCCCGGCAGCGGGAGGGCAGCGGCTCACGCCACCAGCCCTGCTCTAGCAGGTTGACGTTGTTCACACTTATTTCATACTCTGACACTTTCTACCACAAGAAGCTGGACACGCTTAAAACAAAAAAAAAACAAAAAAAAAGAAAGTCAGAGGATCCTTTTTTTCTTTTACCTTCACTTCCTTCATACCCTGGGTGAAACGCAAGCGCCAAGAGCTGTTTTCCCCTCGCCGTGACGCTGCCAGGTGACTCTGAAGGACCGGGGGAAGCTGCCAGCGCCCGCAGCCCCGGGCCGGACGAGGGGGCTCAGGGGCCAGCAGACCCCCTAGCGCATCCCCAGCCTGGCTTTCCCCTGACTAAGAGCCACTAAAAAACCCCTCGGCCCTCTTTTGCCTGGAACTAACCCCCCTTTAAAGCACCAGGCTTCTACAGACGTTGGGTTGGTGTTATGACAGAGAGATCCTTATCTGCTGATATGCTGTAATTGTGATAGAGCAGAGAGGAACTTGTTTCCCCCGTCGTGTTGAAACACGCTTTGTAACGCATGAAAAATCCTATCAGACTCTGCCGGGCGCTGAACTGCATCCTCTGAGCATCCCGGCCGGCTCCTGCTCCCCTCGGGGAGCGGCCCAGCGCCCCAAAAGCAGCAGTGCTGGGAGGGGAGAGCGGGTGGGGGAGGACTGAGTCACCGCTGCCACCTCCTCCCTGTCCCGATTCTCCGGCCTCTCACTGAGTCACGCTCCTCTGCGCCGTCCCGCCAAGGACCCGCCGGCGTTTCGCCGCCCTCCGCGTGGGCCGGGCGGCTCTGCCGGGCTCCCGCTGCCCCAAAATTGAGGGGAGAAGGCGGGAAGGGTGGGGGAGGCACCTCGGCGCTTCCCTTGGGGTTGGGGTCTCGCAAGGGGCCCCCAAATGGAGCCACGTGCCCAACGCTGGCGCTGCCAAGGGGGGGCTCGGCAGCCGCGGGGCCGCTGCGGGACAGACAAAGCAGGAACGGGGTCACGGTGGTCACCGGGGCACCACGGCGGGGGCAGCGGGTTCATGTCACGCCCGCTGCCCCCCTCGCGTCGCCGGGAGGGAAGCGAAGCCCCCGGGGAGCCGCATGCTCCCGGCCATTCCCTCCGGCCGGGTTATATCTGGCACCGCATTTGCATCGCGGCAAGCCGGCGCACCTGGGCAGCCAGCGAAATCCTCGGGGGAGCGGCTGACAATTGTCACACGCGGCCTCGCCGGGGAAAGGAAAGTCCCGGCAGACTCATATTTTTTTTTTTAGAAGAACCTGCTTCCCACCCCAGCGGCTTCAGCCCCCCCCACCCCGGGCAGAGCCTCCACCCCGGCGGGGCTGCAGCCAAGGGTGGGATGGGGATGATGCTCCTGGGCTCTGCCATGGTGCTCCGGGAGCAGGGAGGATGCTCCTGGGCTGAGGTGATGCTCCTCAGCCATAAGCACGGCCCAGGTGACCCCCACCGATGGATGACACCCCCCCCATCAGCTCAGGCCATGACAGCTCCTTGTTTCCCCCTCATTTTGCCCAGGACCCCCACGGGCGGGGTGAGATGGGCTGATTCCATCGCAGCAGTGCTGCCCTGGACACCCGCTGCCCCCCACCCCCACTCTGCAGTGAGTGTTGGGGATGTTCCTGCCCCCCCCTTCGCTTCCCCCAGCAGCAGCCCCACTGCTGCTTCCCTGGACACCATGGGGCTGGGGGTGTCTGGGGGGTCCTATCCGCCCTCGGCCCCCTTTCCCACAGCTTTAGCTCTGTGCTGGGGGGCTGAGCCGCAGCTGAGGGCCCCCCCTCCTTGTTGCTCCCCAGGGCTGGGTGGAGCCCCCCCCCGTCCCTGCCCCCCAGAGCGGAGAAAGTTAGTCAAATCTGCTAAAACCACAGGGGGGGGGTGGAGGCTGCATCTCCACCGCTGCTTTGATGTCACCCCCTGCACGTCCCGCAGGTGCTGCGCCGTTGCCATAGCCCCGGTCCCCGCCGCCGCTTTGCCATTAACTTGTGCAAAAAGCGGGGGATAATGCAAAAATATTTCCTCTGCCACCCACCCCCATCCTGTCCCCAAGGTGCCTGGAGCCGGCCAGGCCTGGGGAGGCCACGTGTGTGACACGGGCTGGTGCACGGCGCTGCCGCGGCCATCCAGCCCCTCGCACGTGGGGCCGGGGGTTGTGGCAGGGTTTTGGGGGGGACGCCCCACGTCCACACCGCACGGGTGTCCCTGCACCCTCCGTCCCGGGCACCAGCGAGGCCGCGGGGCGTGTCCGGCTCCTGTGCGGCCACGCCGGGAAGCGCAGTGGGAGCCAGGAAGGTTTCTGAGAAACGGCCCCGCGACGTTGATTCATGTCGGGCCTCCCTGCGGTTTCCCCCCTGCTCTCACCTCCCGGGCGCAGTCACGCCAGGCACCCACACACCAGCACCCTGCGCCCAGCCGGGGGGGCGGCACGGCTGGAATCCCCCCACCATCACCCCCCCTCCCCGAGCTGGTTGGGGGGTAGCACAGGGTGCTGGGGTCCCCCTGACACGCCTGCTCCTGGTGCCTGGCCTGCACCCACCATGCACGCTGCACCCAGCAGCCCTGCACCCTGCACCCAGCCGTCACCACACCCACCCTGCACCCCCCACGCACCCTCTGAACACACCCTTTGCACCCTGCTCCTGTCCCTGCACCCCCTCCTGCACCCAGAGCTGCACCCCGCGCCCTGCAGCCCCTCCCGTGCTCCCCCAGTGCCACAGAGGTCGGTGCTGGAGGTGGGGGGGGACACGGTTCCATCGTGTGGGACCCCCCACCACCACCACCATGGGGCTTTGCCAGCCCTGCAGCGGTGGCTGGGGGGGAGGACGCAGCCAGAGCCCTGGGGTGCCACATGCCTGTGGGTGCAGGGGGCCGGGGGGTGCCCCCAGGGAGCGGGAGGCAGGCGGGGGGGCAGCTGCCAGCCCTTCCCAGCCCCGTCACGGCTGCTGCACTCTCAGAGGAAGCCGCTCGGCTTTTTCACCCGGCGCTGGTTAAAAATACCACTCCCGATTTTAATACGGCGGCGGCGGGTGCTATTTTGGGCCGGGAGCAGGAAGCGAAACCCTACGTGGGTCCCAGCCCCGCTCGCCCCCCGCCGCCGAGCTGCCCCCCGCGCCGCCGAGGGCCGTGGGGGCTATTTGAAGCCCAGCAGCCGGGCGCCCTCCTTCACCTTCTGGGCCTTCCAGCGGAGCAGGCGGATGGCGCGGAGGCTGAGCCGCAGCACCGCGTCGTACTTGAACACCAGCTTGTAGAACGCGTCGGTCATGAGGGCGCCGCTGGGGTCGGCGTGTTTCAGCGCGGCCATCGGCGTGTACGCCGCGTTGGTCTGGTGCCGGAAGGGCGGCCGGGCCGCCTCGATCACCCGCAGCGTGTGCTGCGCGTGGGGACGTTACTGTCCCCTTCCTGTCCCATCCCCTCCTCAGCACCATCCTGCCTCCATCCCCATCCCCTTTCCATCCTCTCTGCATCCCATCCCCATCACTAATCCCATTCCCACTCCATCCCATCCCATCCTGTCCCCATTCCCCTTCCTATTCCATCCCCTTTCCATCCCCATCCCATCCCATCCCATCCCATCCCATCCCATCCCATCCCATCTGCATTCCATCCCCTTTCCATCCCCATCCCATCCCATTCCCATTCCCATCCCATCCTATCCCAATTCCCATTCTCATCCCATCCCCTTTCCATCCTATCTGCATCCCATCCCCATCACCAACCCCATTCCCATCCAACCCTATCCCATCCCATCCGCATTCCCATTCTGATTCATCCCAACTCCTTCCCATTCCCATTCTATCCCCATGCCATCCTATCCCTGTCTTCATCCCATCCTACCCCACCCCATCCCCATCCCCGTTCCCAGCCAGGCTCAACCCCATCAGGATGGGGCTCAGGGGGGCAGCAGTTGTTGGGGCAGGACCCCCACCCCGCTGCCAGCCTGGGGTCACTGGTCCTCATTAGGGGTAATTGAGGTTCCTCTGGACAGCCCAGCCCAGCCAGGGGCTGCAGGCTGGGGGGTGGGAAAAGGGGCCACCCCCCACCCCGTCACCTCCGCGATGTCCTCGGGGGTCTGGCCCAGGCTGGTGAAGATGTCCTTGGAGTTCCTCAGGTAGAGGTTGGTGAAGATGTCGGCCGTCTCGGGGTCGGTCCGTGAGTAGTCGGCGCGTTCGGCTTCCTCGTACAACTTCACCTCGAACTCCGTCGTCACCGGCCCCGGCTCCACCAGGCTGATCCTGCCCGGGAATGGGGCGCTGGGGACCCCGGTGCCCCCAGACCCCCTCCAGCCCCGGGGGGCCGCCAGCCCCTGGCACTCACGCCACGTTGAAGCGCAGCGCCTGCACCACCAGGCTCTCGCAAAAACCCTCCACCGCGAACTTGGAGGCCGCGTAGATGTCGTTGAAGACGATGCCTGGATGAGCGGGGGGGTCCTGGTCAGGGCTGGGGTGGGGGGGGGCTGATCCCACCGGAGTGCCCTGTCCCCTCCCCTACCCTGCAGGCCCATGATGCTGCTGATGACCACGATGTGGCCCCCGCGGCGCCGTTTCATGTCGGGCAGCACCTCCTTGACCAGGCGGACGAGGCCGAAGAAGTTGGTGTCCATGAGGCTCTGCATGGCCGCCAGGCTCTGGCACTCCAGGGGACCCGCCATCCCCACCCCGGCATTGCTGACTGTGGGTGTGGGGTGTCAGTGGGGTGCCCCCTGCACGGGGGGGGGGCTCCCGCAGCCCATGCACGAGGGTCCCTGGTGCTCAGGGGGTCCCCAGTATGGGATGTCCTGGGTGGGGAGAGGGTCCCTGGCACATGGGGGGTCCCCAACACGGAGAGACCCCAGTGCTCAGAGGGTCCCTGGTGCAGGGGGTGCCCAGCATGGAGGGTCCCCAGTGCTCAGGGGGTCCCTGGTATGGGATGTCCTGGGTGGGGAGAGGGTCCCTGGCACATGGGGGGTCCTCAGCACAGAGGATCCCCAGTGCTCAGGGGGTCCCCAGCACAGGATGTATTTGGCAAGGACAGTCCCCAGTTCCCCCAGTGCACGGGGTGTCCCCAGCACGGAGGGTCCCTGGCACAGGGGGTCCCTGGGGCCGCGGGGACGCAGTGGAAGGGGGTTCCCGGGGCTCACCCAGGATGTCGACGTGGCGCCCGGGGATGCTGTCGAGGCAGGCGCGGATGGAGCCCTCGTCGCACACGTCCAGCTGCTTGATCTCCAGCGTCTGGCCCAGCGCCGGCCCCGCCGCCGCCGCCAGCGCCCCACTCCTGCTCACGTTCCTCATGGTGGCGATGACTGGGGGCACAAGCGGCTCAGCCCCCCTCCCCCAGAACCGGGGGGTGTCCCCCGTCCCCCTGTCCCCCCCACGACACCCCACTCACCTCGGAAGCGGCGCTGCTTGTCCTTCGCCAGCCGGACGGCCAGCGCCAGCCCGATGCCGGAGGAGCAGCCGGTGATCAGCACCGTCTTGGGAGACATGGCACAGCCGTGACCCCCCTCCCCGGCCCCCCCCGCCTTTAATAGCAGCTGCCCCAGCCCTGGGCCCCCCCAAATCCAGGCCCTTAATCCTGCCCCGCTAATCCTGCTCGCCGGGGATTTGCCGGCGGCCTCGTGGCTGAGCCGCACGTGGTGCCCGGGGCGCACAGAGGGGCCTTTGTGCAGGATTTGGGGCACCACGGGGACACGGTGGAACATGGGGACCCCCCACTGCCCCCAGCACCCCGGATTTTCCTTTAGAGGGAGCGAGGCAGGAGCTCTGAAAAAATAACCTTTATTGTCACTGGTATAAAACGTCACAGTTCAACTGGCCTTGCGGGGACGTGGGGGACGTGGTGGTGGGTGCCCCCCTCACCCCCCCCCCGGGACGCTGCTTCTGGGGCTGAGGACCCTCGAGGCCACCTGGCCTGGGGATGAGCAGTGCCAGGCCCCCACGGGGACACTCGGGGCTGGTGCTGGGGAGGGGGGAAGAAAGTGCTTGAATCGGGGGGGGGCCCGGCAGTGCTGGCACCCCAGGACCCCGCGGGCAGAGCCGGCACCCGGGGCACCAGGTGGGGGGTGGAGGAGCCGTTCTCAGCCCTGCGTGTGCTGCACCGCGCTGGGCCCGATCCTGCTGCCCTGTGCCAGGCTGTGCCAAACCACGCCAGCAGTGCCGGGCTGTGCCAAGCCGTGCTGGTGGTGCTGGGCTGTGCCAAGCCATGCCAGGCTGTGCCAGGCTGTGCCATATTGGCAGTGCCAGGCTGTGCCAAATCACACCAGCAGTGCCAGGCTGTGCCAGGCTGTGCCATATCGGCAGTGCCAGGCTGTGCCAAATCACACCAGCAGTGCCAGGCTGTGCCAGGCTGTGCCAAGCCGTGCCGGTGGTGCTGGGCCGTGCCCAGCCGTGCCGTGCCGGTGGTGCTGGGCTCAGAGGGCCACGCAGGTGCAGTAGTGCCGCAGCTTGCAGGGCAGGATCCCGCGGTTGATCTGGTGAAACTCCACGAGCTGGATGAGGTCGGCGAAGCGGGTCTGCCCGTCGTCCATGGTGAAGTAGAGTCGCCCCTCCTCCTCGCTCTGCCGGGGGGGGGCGGGTCAGGACCCCACAGGCAGCCCCCAGCCCCCCCCCCAGCCCCCCCGGCACTCACCGGCAAGATGAGATAGTGTTTGACTCTCTGCAGGTGGCACAGAGACAGGACGAAGCCCTTGGGGTTGCGTTGGCTCTCCCGCACCAGGAAGACGCTGTGAGCCCCAGGGGGGTGCAGGGGGGGTGTCACTGCTGGTCCCAGGCCCCCTCTGCCACCCCTGGGGTCCCAGGTACCCCCCTCCCCGAAGCCCTGGGGTTCTGTACCCACTGGGATCCCAGGGGACCTGTCGTCCCCCAACCCCAGGGTCCCCAACCTCTGGGAGCAGATCTCCTGCAAATCCTGGGGGGGTCCCAACACCCCCAGGATCCCATGCCCCAGCCCCTGAAAGTCTCCCCCCATCCCTGCAGGTGTCCTGTATCACTCCATGAGCCACAGGGCCCTATAACCTCCGGGGTCATGTACCCCCCAGGGGTCCCATGTCCTCCCCCACGACCCCCAGGGACCCCAAACCCCCCCCCGGGGGGGTCCCCTACCCATCCACCAAGCCCTGACGGCCGATGAGCTGCTGGGTGTCCTCCCGGGAGATGCGCCCGTGGAACCAGGGCTGGGTGCGGTGGATGGCTGCGGGGAGACAGGCGTCAGGCTTGGGGGGGAGAACCCCCCCGCGGGGCAGGGCCCCCCCTTGCCTCGGCTGTGGGTGGGAGCCCGCGGCCGGGCTCTGCTCACCGGCGCTGAGCGGGGAGCTCTGGCAGGCTGCGGGCAGGCTGTACCGGTGCGTCGTCTTCTTCTGGCCGTGCAAAGCAAGAAGCGGGCGTTAGGGCGGGCTCAAGGGGGACCCCCCCTCGCGCCCCTGCACCCCGACTCACCCTCCAGGCCTGCGCCTCCTCCAGCGCCACCGTCAGCACCTCGCTGGGGTTCTCGATCACTCGGCCCGTGCACCCCGAGAAGTCCATGGCCACCAGCGCGTTGTCCGAGACGCTTCGCTGCGGGGAAGCGGGGGGTGACCGGGGGGGTCCCCGTGGGATGGGGGCTGCGGGGGAAGGGGTGGGGGGGCGGCACTCACCAGGGGAGTGGGGCCGATCCAGGAGGGCTGGCTCAGCCGCGCCTGCGCTTGCTGGTAGTTGCGGTAGAGCTGCATGCCGTACTGGGGGGAACGGCCTTGTGAGGTGGGGGGGGCCCACGGGGCCTCCGTCCCTCAGTGGGGTGGGGGAGCACCCACCCGCCTGGTGTGGGGATGGGGACCTCCGTATCCACCCAGTGTGGGGACAGGGACACCCACCCTGCATCTTTTCTAGCACGGGGATGGGGTCATCCCCCCANACCCAGTGTGGGGACGGGGACACCCACCCTGCATCTTTTCTAGCATGGGGATGGGGTCATCCCCCCAGCATCCCCCCAGCATCGCCCAGTGTCCCCCCAGCATCCCCCTGGCATTCCCCTGGCAACCCCCAGCAACTCTCCAGCATCCCCCAGCATTGCCCAACATCTCCCAGCATCCCCCCAGCGTCTCTTCAGCATCCCTCCAGCATCACCCCAGCATTTCCCTGGCATCTCTCTGGCATCACCCTGGCATCCCCCAGCATCTCTCCAGCATCCCCCCAACATCCCCCAGCATCTTCCAGCATCCACCAGCGTCTCTCCATCATCCCCCCAGGATTCCCCAGCATCTCTCCAGCATCCCCCCGGCACGGGGCCGGTAACACCCCAGCAAGGCCGGGGCTCACCTTGAAGAGGCGGAAAGCCGCCATCCAGCAGCTCCGGCTCTGCTCGTCCTCGCTGCAGAGCAGCTTCAGGCCCTTGGCCCCGCTCCGCACCTTGTAGGGCTGCGGGGAGAGGCCAGAACTGTCACGGGGCAGCCCCGGGGGGCACAGACCCCACGGCAGGGGACAGCACGCGGCAGGACTGGGACCCCCGGCCCCCAGTCAGGCGGGGCCATCCCCACCTTGATGCAGAAGCCGAACTCGGTGGGTGTCCCGTAGAGCTTCTTGCCCTGCGTCACGTAGTAGATGTTGGACTCGGTGAGGTCAGCGAAGTACTGGAGGTGCCGGGGGTCCTGCGGTGGGGCAGGGGGGTGTCAGGGCTGGTCCCACCGCACCCCCCCGGGCCATGCTCCACCCCCTCCCTCACCTTGGAGGTGCCTTTGGTGGAGTAGTAGAGCCCCGAGCGGCGCAGGGAGAAGTAGAAACGCTTCCAGACCTTGCGCCCGGCCTCCCGCAGCTGCAGGAATCCCTGGACCTCGGGGCAGCTCCCGGAGTTGAGGAAGTTCTGGGGGGGGAAACAAGGGCTGAGGGGCACAGCAGGGTCCCCATGGCACGGGCCCATGGCACAGCAGGGTCCCCATGCCACAACGGGGTCCCCACGCCACAGCAGGGTTCCCCCAGCACAGTGGGGTCCCTGTGGCATGGCAGGGTCCCCACAGCATGGCAGGATCCCCATGGCACAGTGAGGTCCCCATGGCACAGTGGGGTCCCCACAACACAGCAGGGGGTCACCCCAACACAGGAGGGTCCCCACAACACAGGACGGTCCCCCCAGCACAGTGGGGTCCCTCCAGCATGGCCGGGCACGTACCTGGATGAGTTCGGAGTGTGCCATGTTCTTATTTGCCTCCAGGCAGCTGGACACCATCACCTCGGGGAAGAGGGACTGCTGGGGGGACAGGGGGGGTCAGGGGAGACCCCCGGGGTGCTCAGGGTCCCCGTGGGACACCCAGTTCCCTGTGGGACACCCGTGTCCCTGCGGGCTTTGCCCCGGCAGCCACGTACCGCGTTGCTCTTGAAGAGCTCGTACTTGGCGAAGTTCTTGCGGAAGACGAAGCGGCTGTCGGCGCCCGGGGGCCAGGAGCTCTGCACCTCCACCACCGACTCGTGGTCCTCCAGGCACCGCTCTGCGGGGGGACGGGGTTCAGCGGGGCGGCCCGAGGGGACCCCCCCAGCGCCGCGCCGCGCCGGCGGCTCACCCAGGGCCAGGTGCTGGTGCAGCTCGACCAGGGCCCAGCTGTGATCCTGCAGCGCCCGCGTCCTCCGCACCAGCGTCTCGCAGAGCTGCCGCGCCGTGGTCCCCGCCGACGCCTCCAGCGAGCGGCACGCGCCGTCCTCGCCGAACACCTTCACCACCTGCCAGCACGCGCCAGGGCGGGCGTCGGGGGGGGGTGGGAGGGGACCCCTCCCCTCCCTCCTCCCCAAGCCCCCTCTCCCCCCCAACTCACGTGGGAGGTGCCTTCGCGGGGGGGGCCCTGCCCCAGGGCCGGGCTGCTGAGGATGGGCGAGTTGGAGGGGCTGCAGAGCTCGGGGAAGGGGTTGGGGATGGTGGGCAGCGACGAGGCGCGCGGCTCCTCCGGCGGCTGCCGGCTGCGGGCAGAGAGGGGCTGAGCTCCCTCGGACCCCCCCGGCACCAGGTCCTGTGCCCCCATCCCCAAGCTTGTGCCCTCCC
>ML997731.1:20738-37913 GCA_010365825.1 Otus sunia | reverse complement strand
CTCCCCAACCCTACAACCCCCCCCCCTTCCAAAAAGGATAAAAGTCTCTGCTTAAGGCAAATCGCACTCTGCCTCCGCGGGGAGCTGGGGACACACACACACACACACACACACACACACACACACACACACACGAGCTCTGCCAAGCTCCAAGGGGAGATCTGGGCAGCCCCAAAAGCACCAGGGAACAACCTGGGAGGGGTCCCCTGTGCTGAACCCCACACCCCGTCCCCTCCTGCAGGGAGTAGGGTGGGGGGCACAGCCCTGAGCCAGGCCTAAACTGCAGTTTCACCCCCCCAGGCAGAGCCTGGCCCGGGGCTTCGTCCGGACAATGAGGGGCCAGACCCGTGTCCTCACCCCAGCGTGGCCTTCGCCTCCAGCCCCTCTTTCTCCTCCAACTGGGGCACAAGTAGAGGAATGTGGGGGTCCCAGAGGAGCCCCCAACCCCTGCGTGAGGGGCAGGGTGGGGTCAGAGGGCAGGGCAGGGGTTTGGCACGCAACAGTCAGTGGTTCCGCACCCCTGGTGGTGGGAGCAGGAGCTGAGCACCCCCCCGGTCTCATCTCAGCGCTGTTAGTGCGGGGCAGCCTCCCGGGGGGGTCGTGGCGAGGCCCCGGGGGCCGCAGGGTCCTCTCCTGGCCGCCCCCCGGCCGCGGAGGAGAGAGGGCAGAGGAATGTCCGGCGAGGGCAGGTCCCCACTGCTCAGGGCTTGCCGGAAAGCTCGCTGACCCGCTGGCGCAGGTGGAAGGTGAACTCGAACATGGTGGCGGCCAGGCTCTGGTGGATCAGGTAACGGGGCAGGCGACCCTGCGGGGAAAGCAGAGAAAGGGGGAGCTGTGAGGCAGCGGGGGGCTGGGGGCTCGGCCCTGCGCCCCCAGCCCCACCTGAGGGATGCACGAGCGGCGCCGCGGGGAGCTGCTGCTGTCAAGGAGCTTGCTCCGGGGGAGGAACTGAAATGCGTTTTGATTTCTCTAAAAAAGCCCTGCACGACTCAACCCTAACCGCCTCGGCCTGTGCTCTATTATGTGAGATGCATTAAAAAAAAAAAAAAAAAAAGAAAAGAAGAATAATCCTTGTTTCTGCGGGGGAAGGGAGCTGAGGTAGGGCTAGGGGCTGGTGCAGGGTCCCGGGGCAGAGAACGGGGCCCGAGTGCAGGCAGGGATGGGCAGCCAGCAATCCTGGGGGTCAGGTAGGCAGAGGAGGGTTTCAGCAGGGCAGGAGGCAGAGGCTTTGCCCTGGAGCAGGGTTTCTCCACAACTCGGGGGGGGGCAGGAGATTGTGGGGCCGTTGGTGCAGGAGCCATTTCAAACGCTTCCCTGAAATGAGCTCTGGGGCGAAGCTCCGTCACGGACACAAACACACACACACGTGTGTAATTCTCACCCTTCGTCGCAGGAAGGGATGAGCCATGTGCTATAAATACTTGTCAGGGCCAGAGGAAATAGCAAGGCAGCGCAGGAGAGGGGTCTGGGCACCAGCAGGGCCCTTCAGGAAGATGGTGGGAGCAGTCGCCGGGCGGGTTATTAATAGCTCGGCCACTACGACATTTCTTCCAGCAGCGGCCGTGGGCGAGCGCTCTCCGGCCCGGGGAAGCACAAGGAACATTTTTCCTTTCTGAGCCCCATCTTGCACAACCGAACGGGTTCATTATCCCTCCAAACCCCCTCGTTACGGTGGGGCGGGAGAGGCGTCGGAGCCGCATCCACGAAGGAAAACACAGCTCTGTCCCGAGCTCTGCCCCGAGCGCTTCTGCAAACCCTCTCCAAGCGTTTCCCAAGCAGGCAGGAGCTGATCTGCTCTGTGGGGAGGGAGGGGACGTGGGAGGGGAGGGGGCCGCGCAGCTTTGCAGCAGAGCGCTGATGAATGGAGCCTTTGTGCTCGCTGCTGCAGCACCCGTTACCACGTCAACCTTCAGAGGAGGAAGAAAACGAGCCAGCTCGGCTCCCCCCCACCATCCGCCCGACCCCGGCTCCCTTCGAGCGCTGCCTTTTGTCTGGGCCGCCAGCGAGGGCTCCACACGAGGCTCCACAAATTGCTCCAGACCTGGGGCAGCTCCCGGGCCGAAGTGCCTCTCCCTGGGGGCGGACACAGCCCCACGCGCGCCGGGGCGGCCGTGTCTGACCAGGACACGGGTACTGGGGTCAATCACCCCTTCGGCGGGTTCCGGGGAGCAGCAAACAGCCAGACAACACTCCCCATGCCCTGTTATTTTCAGCCCCCAAGGAGGATAAAAGTCCCCTCTCCCCCAGTCCAGCACACAGAGAGGTGAAACCCCTAAGCAAGATCTCTGCCAGGTAAGGAAGAGCCTCCCCACCCCGCCTGGGGCAGCTTCAGGGGGGAAAAAGGGTGATTTTTCAAGTCGCGTTTAACCTCCACCAGCAAAACCCGCGGCCCTTTAGGGCAGCTGTTGATAATGAGCCGCTTTCAGGAGCGGGGCTGGAGCTGCTGGGAGCACAGAGCGGGTGCTCAGCACGCAGCCCGCGCGGCGCGGGGGATGCCGGAGCCTGCTGCTGAGCTCTGCCAGGGACGGGAGACGGCCGCAGCGCCGGCGCATCAGCAACACACTGGTTTTACCTTCAGGTCCGTGTTGAGAATCCAGATGAAGGTGCAGACCCTGGGGTTGCTGGGACATTTCAGGACGATGAATCCTCCGGGCCCGTTCTCACCCCTGCGGGGAACCGAGAGCGCACAGTCAGAGCTGAAAAGCTGATTTTTGTTTTAGCGCTCTGGGGTGCGCCGCGGCGATCCTGCGCTAGCTCCTGCGGCAGCGGCCGCCCCCTCGCCTGGCAGCCGGGACCAGAGCCCAGCGGGGCAAGAGCAGATGCTCAGAGTGCCCGGGATGGGACCCGCTTTGGCTGCGGGCGCACGAGCGAGCGCGGCGGGGCAGGTTTCCCACAGGTGCCTTGGCAGCGGCGGTGCCAGGGCCGCCGGCTGAGAAGCTGCCTCTGCCTCCGGCCCGTGCCAGCCCCGCCGAGGCTGCGCCGCGGGGACAGTTTCTGAGGCACAACCCCTGTGGAAATGGGAGCAAACAAGAGGTCCCGGGAAAAGGCGAGCGGCCAGGGAAACCCTGCGCGGTCAGGACGGGCTCGGCGCGGGGAGCCCTGTCGCTGCAGCCCCCAGATCCTTCCTCGCACCATCTGATCCGTCTCAGAGAGAAGAGCTGTGCTCGCACACGCAGCCCAAATACAGATTTCCCTTCCCTGTTCAGGAACATGCTATTTTTGCTGCATACATTTGTAAAAAGATTTTTCTAGGCCCTGAAGTCCCCAGCACTTAAATAGACTGAGGCAGCTATAACGGCTCTGAGTTAAAATGTCAATTACTTTAACCAGATTATTAGGAAAAACAAAGTCAGTGTGTGAAGTGGCACAGCTGGGCCCCAGGCACCGGAGCAGACAGTAACAAGGAGTCCTTGTTTGATGAAACCCCACCGAGATCCATCACCAGCTGGGCAAAGCTGTCCCTTCGGAAGGGGAGAGGCCAGGGACCTGCCCACACTTTGGGAGCGCGTCCACCCTGACACAGCTCGTTTCGCCCACGGGACCATCTCCCAATGTCCTCAGCCTTTAAAGTCAGTAAGCGACTGGCTTACGAGAAGCAAAAGGCATGCGAGAGGCTCAAAGCGAGCCACAGTCAGCTGTTTACTGCCCCTCAGAAATGGCAGCTGGCCCTGTTCGGGAATTAACTGTTACATAAACAGGATGCGGCCTGGGTTGGGGTTTGTGCTGTTACTGGTCGGCACCTCCACTCCCCTGAGCTGGGAAACGCCTGAGCAGCACTGAACAGCACGGAGAGTTTCTTTAACAAAGGAAAAAGAACAAGGAAAGCAAGGTTTAGTTCCACAAATAGATCAGCTTCCTGCAAACGCTGCCAGGAAGACAGCAGGGTTTTCATTTAAGTGGCTCTTTGCCCTAAGCTTAAGCAAAGCGTGTGTGTCAGATACCAGATATAAAAAAATCAAACCTGCCTCTTACCTGACATACTTGGAGAGCGGAGGCTTGAGGCTGTGCGTGGTCGACATCCCTGAGGAAATGTACCTGTCTCTTCTCCTCTCGATCCGGCGCACGTTCACGAAATCCCTAAGCAAGGAAACGGCACCAACCGCTCTAGAGGAGCAGCTGCCAGGACAGGCCGTGGCAGAGGCACGGACAGAGCCCAGCGCCCCACTCTCATCGGGGAGACCGACCAAGACAGATTTTGAGCTCCGAGACTCCTGCCAGAAACGTCTGGAGGAGGCTTCAGGGGCTCCTGGCCTTTGGGAGCGTTACCCGCACAGGCAGCCCTGCCCCACCGACGCCGGGAGCTCCTGGGCAGTGGGGGGGGGGCAGAGCTGGTGGGGGGGCACAGAACTCTCTCACCACAGGCAGATGCTTCTCTCCGTGTTTTAGGAGAGCGTTCAGGGGCTCAGCACAAACGAGACAGCGGAATAAACTGACCTTGGGGAGACAACACCGCCTGCAGCCCCAGCTGCCACGTCGTAGGAGATGATCGTGTTGTCTTCAACCCGCTGCAAGATCTGGGGGGGGAATAAATAAATAAAAAGAAGAGATATTTCCTCAGACTGTGCCTGCAGGTCGCAGCTGCCAACAGCTGGACCCTCCCCTAAAACAGCAGCAGGATTCAAAGCAACCAGAGTGTCTGATCCGGGGCTGAGGGGGACGAGCTCCTTGTCAGCGGGCGCACAGGTCTGTCCCCCGCTCTGGGACTGGTCCCTCCGCCTTCCCGGGGGCGCAGCCTTTGCCTCCGGGTCCCCGACACACCAACGGCACAAACCCCACCAAGCAAAAGCAGGTTTGGCTCAGCCACTGGCCCGTCTCCCTGCCCACCTCATGGGCTTTTGGATGGGCACACGCATGCAGCTGGCTACCGCAGAGCATTCGGATCGTACGGATGAGCGGCGGAGATTTAACGCCTCGGTGACTCGCATCCAGCTAAGCTCCAGTAGGGCCTGGGCACGGCCGACAGCCGGTGTTGGACTGGGAAGCTCCAACTCTCCGCTCCAAGGAGCTCCTGTGATTAAGCCATCTTTGTCCGGCACGCTCACCTGGCAAGCTGCCACTGTTCTGTTCCACAGGATCATCTTCTCAGGCTGGAGAATAACCTCCTGGTAAACTGTTTCAGCAGAGCACTGCAGGAAAGCCTGAGGACAGAGCCAGAGCAGTTAGCCAGTCCCCCGCTCCACTTTGCTAAGAGTATTTTTAAGGAATGCAGGGCAGGTCACAAAGAACAACTGGAATAACACAGGAGAGGAGCAAAGCCACAGCTGTCACCCCCCTGCCATGGTGCTGTCGCTCCGGGGGGGCTGGGAGGGCACACGGGGAGTCAGAGAGACCAGACCTCAGGCTTCGGCAGTCGCTGAAGCGCTGCCTGCCTGTCCCTGCTGCTGGCAGAGAGGGCAAGTGTCTGTCTGTGACACGGCGAGACTGACAGACCCTGGGGCTGGCTCCTCTCCCACCCTCACCCCACTTTTATCAGCGGTTCTGCCGCCTGCACGATTGCTTCGGGAAGTTGCTGAAAAGCTCTTTCTGAGCTCCAGCACAAGCAACATCCATTTCTCCACGTCCCTGTGGGACGAGGGATCTTTGGAGGCAAATGGTTAATGCAGTAAAGTGGGACCATCCAGCTTTTCCTCACGGATACAGAGCTGCTCCATTGGCAGCTCCTGCCAGCGAGGCAACATATGCACTGGAACAAAGAAAAGCCACCGCAGCACCAATGCTTCATTAAAGCGTGGTTTACAGCCAAGCCACTCCAGCGAGGGCACGGAGCAAGGCACTTCCGAGCAGCTCTTCTCCATGCCAGGCAGCAGCAGACGCACGCTCAGCCCTGGTCTTGCTGGCAATTAGTTCCAATTAGCCTCCTTGGTCAGATTAGTCCTAGATGCTGGGGTTGGAAGCGAGTCTTGCAGTCACCTGCTCCCACTTCTACCAGCAGAGACTGGGGCCCAGCATATTTGCTGGGGAGTTTGTCTGCCAGCCAAGGGGCTTTCCTGGAGAGATTCCCTAGAGCGTGCAGCGCAGTTCATCTGTCTCGAGCAAAGAGAGCGTGCTTTGCTGCCTGACCTGTCCTGCCAGGGCCAGGAGCGGGTGTGAAAGCTGAGCCGGGGCTCTGAGCAGAGCCGTCGCTCTTCGCCCAAACCACGCAGCCTACAGAAGTGATCCAGGAAGGTTCTTACCTTTAAAATAAAGGTCTTGCCATGGAAAGGTATTTCAAAAGTGTAAACAACGTCACCGAAGTCCTGTGTGAGAAATAAAGTTACATTTGTGTTAACAAAAGGAAGTGCTTCTGTCTGGGGTAAAGTCAAGCGCGAACGCTGCGGCCGCAGGAGCCGTCCCGGTTCTGAGGGACCCTCTCCAGCCCTGACACGTCCCCCCACATCCCCCCCCGTCCCCCCGACGGTGACCCCTGAGCACGTTTCAGATGCACACGCGCACAAATTTCCATCAACAAAAACAATATCCAGAGCGGCAGCAGGGATGAGACGGAAAAAGAAACCGCCCCGTGCCAGCCTGCAAACTCCACGTCAAGGTCAAATTCTCTTTGTAGCAAGCTCCCAACACCAGGGTAAGAGAAAGGGGCGAGTTTGCCAACACTGCTGTTGTTACCTACATCTGAGAAGAGGCTCCCTGGAGGGGTTAGGGATGGACAGATGATAACCTTTCATCATTAGCCCTGTGTTAAACTCTGATTAGTCTATTTAAATCCATCCCCCTTTGGATAAAGAAAACAATCTGCCCAGCTAGTTTGGCATCAGACAATGGATCACTTGACAGGGGAATTTTAAACACCAGATGAGACTGCAGTTTGCAGGACTCTCACCCCAATCGTGCTGCGAGCCCACAAGCAGAAAGCAAGGCTGGGTTTAGAGGGCAGAGAGGCTGCCCCCTCTCTCCAGCCTTCGGAGAGAGGAAGGGGCTCTAGGTACCCCAGAAAACTCTCCTGCAGCTCAGGGAATGAACCAGGGCGGTGAGGAACGAGGCAGGGCAGGGTCTGCTTTGCTTTGTGTGCAAGAGGCACGAGGGGCAGCCAGAGCCACCGCGGAAAGACGTGTGAGGAACATTCCTGATTTACACTCCAGCACCCACAGACTCCCTGGCCTGGGGAAGGGGGGACACAAACGGCTTTGGGGGTGGGAGGAGCAGGCTGTGCCCCCCTCGCCTGCTCCCAGGTGGGCCAAAGCTGGCCAGAAAGGCCAGCCCCCACCTCGGCGTGGTCTCCCCGGAAGGCTGAGTCCTGGCTGCGGAGCGAGGGCAGAGCTGCAGCAGCGGGGCCGTCTGGGAGCGCCGCGGGGCCAGCGGGTCTCCTCGCCCCCCGCCCGGCGGCCACGGCTCCGCATCCCAGCGCCCGCCAGAGGCGAGCGGCCGCCCCTGCCTGCCCGTCTAGAGGGAGGAGTGATGGGCTCTCTCCTGTCAAACAGGAAGGCAATTAAACGTCTAATTAAATAAGAGGGGATTTTACATTTAACTGAACTGGAATAGATTCCTAATTCAATCAGGTAATTGTAACGCTTGTTAATTTTTCATGTCGCAAGGAGGTTTCAAAAGCCTCATTTGTCCTCCCGTTTTTGCTAAGCCATCCGTGCTCTCCGCCGGCAGCGCTGCCCGGCAGGTGGGGCGGGGGGACACTTGCATTGTTTTTCTCGAACTTCCAGTTCTCCTCCTGGGCGAGGATTTGGTCCACAACCTCCATGGCGTCTTTGCCTTGTCGGACATACTCCTTCTCCTAGGAGGGGAGGGAGCATTTCATTAGCCAGGTTTGCAGAAAGCCCGAAGCGTGTGTGTAAGGCTTGTGAACCCCCCTCCCAGGGCTGGCAGAGGGAAAGGGGATATCTCCCATCACCACACCGCAGAAATCTCTTAATTTGGGTCACAGAGGCCTCATTTTGGAGCTCAAAGTCACGCTCCCCGCCCTGGCTTGTATCCACACACCAGCTGTGACTACCAGCAAGTCTCCCGCCTTAACGTTAAGGGTTTCCAGCAGGCAAAGGGCGATGGGATGCGTGGAGCTTCCTTCTGCAGAGGTGCCAGAGCTGGGGCTGAACGGCAGCAGAACCGCTTGGAAAAGGGCAGAAAGCAGCTTGTGCCCAAGCCAGGCTCTGGGGAGGCGAAGCCCCGCGAGCCACAGTTCAGTGGGGACAGTGGAGGCGATGCCCACGGTATGTGACCCCACAGCCAGGGACTGGAGAGGGGAGAGGGACGGGCAGGGGGCAGAGCTGGAACCCCAGCCCCACGGGACGCTGTGGGGGAGAGCGTGCGGCCCTGGAAAGGGTTTTTGTGCCGGGTGTTGCCCCAAGGACCCCCCTCCTGTGGCCACCACGGTGCCAACCAGTCCCGGGGCACATGGGGAATGGGCTGGTGCCGAGGGGCACACAAAGCTCCTTGGCCAAACGTCCCCAGAACAGAAGGCTGGGAAGTGAGGGACAGCAGCCTGTGGTGCTCTGCAGGTCCAGCACCGACAGGGCCCGCAGGATTGTCAGAGACCCTGGACCAGCCTGAAGGTGACGGGCAGGGTCAGCCAGCCTGGCCCACGCTGCCTCTGCTTACCTGAGCTGTCAGCGCCTTCCTCCCTGCACCTTCCTCGTCCGACTCGTTGTCCGACCCTAGGGGGGAACACACACAATTAACACACAGTTGACGAAGACCCCGCTTGCACCATCTCCCTGGGAGCTTCTCGTGGGGGACAGACAGCGTCCGATCCCCGTGCCCTGTCTGACGGGAAGGGCTGTCAGCGGGGACGACCCCGACACAGCCCAGGCCCGGCCTCCCCCAACGCCTCCGCGCCGCGGCCGGAGCACGGCGAGCAGGAGCAGGGTGTCAGCTACACCCCGACAATCACCCCGGCTGGCGGCTCCTCACTCCCGAGCCGGGGAGGTCTCCAGAGCCAGCACGAGGCAGTGGCACAGCGCAGGGGCGCGCTGCCAGCTCTTATCCCTCACCTGCTTGTGGCAACTCGCCCCCGTGCCCTCATCCCGAGGGCAGCATTTTTCCGAGTGCTTCAACCGCAGTTAAGAGCATTTAATCCCCAAACCACAAAAGGCTGCAGTTTCCCACAGAGCTGAGCCCGGCCGTGCCTCCCCTGCCCAGGCCCAGCCCGAGCAGAGGGGAGCCCCCTGTGCAGCGTCGGCTCTTGGAGGCCCCACCACCCGCCACGGGCCGGGATAACGGGACGGAGCTCGGGGAGGAGGCGATTACAGAGGTGAGGAGACCCAGGAGGAATTCCGTGAGGGGAAGCAGGGGGAGGAGAGCACATCTTACCTGCGAAGGACTCTGGTGGGGAGTAGAACTGCCCCTCGGAAAGGGCCCTGGGGTAGAGCAGGGAGCTGCGAGAGGCCGCGGCCTGGGCTGCCAGGTACCCTGTGAACCAGGGCACGAGGTTTTACACACGCAGCAACCAAGGGGTCCCGGGGCTCCCACCCCATCCACCCTCCCAGCCACTTGCTCCCAGATACAGCCGGTCTTTTCGCACTGACACCAGCCAGCCCACAAGCTTTTCAGCTCCTATTGCCTCATCTTTTGTTTCAGACATTTTATCTGCATGGAGATCAATGGGCTCTTCTGCCTGTCACATCCAAAGGCGATTAAGCATCTAATTAAATAAGAGCTTCCCCTGGAAGCAATTTGGAACCTGAGCCTAATCCAATAGAGGCATTAAACACTTGATCATTTTTCATCTTAAAGCCTCCTTGCAAGACCCAAACATCCCCTGGTGTTTTCCAGTCAGGCAGTGCATTTCTGATGGAGCCCCGCTTGACAAATACTCCTTGGTTTACGTGCCGTTTCCCAGCCCTCGTTCGTCAGCAACAAACTCCTCTTTCTGCTCTAGGATCGGGCAGCCACGCCAGTGCAGGCCGAGCACCTACTCCCTAGAAGGCCCTCTGGAAGTTACAGCCGCCCGGCACTGCAGGGTAATTTGTAAAGCATTAGGTCAGACTCAACCTCCATTTAGTCTCGACCTCAGCGACCGGAGGCTGTAAAATTTCACACAGCGTAACTCACACTGCGCCCCTGTAACGTGTCTGCGACTGAAGGAATCCTCCCCGAAAGGTCTCCAGCCCAGATCTGAACACAGATATCCAGAGACGGAGAGTCCAACAGCCCGCCTGGCATCTGTCCCACTGTTTCAAAACATTTTCTCCGATGTGGAGGTGAGCTCTGTTTCCAACACGTCTGGCTTCAGGACCCAGACATTGGGGAATTTGGCATGTTTTCCTCCACTCAATTAAAAGATGCTTTTTATAATCTGGTATTTTCTTCCCCTGAAGGGACTTATATACCATAACAGAATTGAGTCAGGCACTTACCGTCACAGCCAGCCTAGAGATCACTTCTCTATAAATGTCAGATCTGTCAAGGTGCTGCCAAAGCAGCAGAAACCCCAGGCCTGGTACTCTCATCTGCCAACTCCTACCAGAGGGGAGCAAAATACTCACATCGTTCCTCTTCTGCTTCCTGAGTTAGGACTTTAAAATCCAGGAACCAAGTCTCTAGCCAAGCAATGACAAACGAGACGATAGGAAGTAAATAGCCGAAAGCCCCTTTGGTCAGAAGCTGCGTGGAAGAAAGCAGAAACCACAGGGAGTTCACACAAACGGGAAAACAGCAGCATCAAGCAATCACAAAGCAATCCCCCATGAGCTCAAGGAAACCAACCTCGGAGAGGATGACCTTCACAATCAGGAAGGTACTGGATACCAGCGTAGTGACCTGAAAAACAAACGTACGTATCTCAGAACCCTGCAAACCCCAGGCAGAGAGGGAAAACTTAAAAACAGGAAAGCAAAAATTGCCTCCTTACCGCTATGACCCACCAGTGGCGCAGCTTTACGATTGCATAGGCCAGCAGCAACACAAAAAACCGAAAGAAAGCCAAGACCTTTAAAAACAAAAAGCCATCGACACTAGTCACTGCCCTTGTCCCTCTGCCAGGTGCTGGGAGGACACACACAGGGGCCAGTGCCCGAGGAGCTCGCTGACTCAGACGGGGTCAAGGCTGCGACCTGCCCAATTCCACAGAGCCAGGCGAGGGGCAAGGCTGCGGGGAGACCCCAGCTCCCCCTCCCCAGCACCCAGATCCTCCCTGCCCAGCCTTCAGCCGTGCCACCCCCTCCAGCTCCAAAGCTCTTTCCTCACCTGCAGCCAGTCTGGGATACTCACAAATATATCAAAGAAAGAGGTCTTGAAATTGTAATTGATGATTTCGTCCTCCAAGTTCTTCTGAATGCCATCCTTGGTCTGAAGGGGAGACAGGAAACCAGAACACTATTGAGTGCACTGATAAGAAACTAATGGTAGAAAGAAATCAGCCAAGCGGTGCCCGGAGGTTCCCGCCAGGGCAGGTGATGCATCAGGCACACAAATGCCTGCGGCACGCAGGACCAGGGGAGGATACAACAGCCCATTTCACCCTCGGTTTCACCCCGAGGAGCACGAGCCGGGTAGCCAGAGCTGGAGCAGCACGAGGGCACGTTAGAACACTCCTAGGCGGGGGCTTTCCAACGCCGAGAAGCTGCTCCTTTGGCTCAGCACATCCAGCACCACCGGACCACAACTCTCACAGCCTAAAGCGCTCGGCCGGACGCCACCTCCCGCTCGTGCCCACGGCTTCACTGCGTGGCTTCAGGTGACAGACTTCAGCTGTGCAGGAGGGGACGCGGAAAAAAATGAAAAACCACAGGAAACTGCTTCTCTAGCACCTTCAGTAACAGACAGAACAAAGTGTCTCCAGCTGGACAATCAAAACATCTCCCCCGCGAGGGCTCTCAGGGGTCACTCGGCAAGCTGGTGGAATTTAAACTGCCATCGTCCTCGTGCAAAGCACCGAGGGGTCCCCTCTCCCTTCTTCCAGGCCAGCTGGCTTCCCAGGGCTCACAGCAGCGCTGAGCTGCCCTCCAGGAAACCCAACGGAGGAAGTCAACCAGCGGGTTCAAACGTACTGGCAGAGGGGAAGAGGGAGGAGAGGAGGACGAGGGACATGCACAGGCACAGAGAGACCGCAAGGAAATCTGAAAGGGGCAGAACCGCTCTCTGGGATATCGTATGGGAGCGTGGAAAAACCTCACAGAAGAGCTCTCTTGCCTCACCCCGAGACAATCTGGGGCCTGACAGCCCTGGTACTTTTGACACCATAAATCCTGCTCTCGGGAGCCTGGAATCGCTGTTTATGAGGAAGCGGATGGCTCAGGTAACTGGAACAAATGCTTCACCTTTAGGCTATTGGTTTGAACGCAGCCCAGCTGGCCTGGAAGCGGGTATAGGCTGACAGCTGTTTGATGATCTGTGAGAAACAAGTTGGTGGATCTCAGGCCAGTTCTTGGCAGCCTGGTGTCCTGGCACCCTCTTGTCAGACAGTCCAAGGACAGAAGAGGCAGCCATCGGGAAGCGGTCCCTCTAGGTCAGGGCTGGTGCTTAGTATTCAGGGAGAGGGGGCAGAGCAGTTCTGCACTATTGCTTTATCTGATCCGCGGCCCCAGGACCGGTGCCAGGCAGCTTTGCTGAGCCGCCACGGGAAGCCTCTTCCCCACACCACGACTCTGCTATGAGATGCTGCAGGAGGAACGAGACACGGGGAAGGATCATGATTTCTGGGAGGTGTTTTCAGTTTAAATACAGGCCGCTGCCATGGACAAGGAAGAAGAACCATCTGAGGCATCTCTCCGAGAGCAGCAAGCTCGCAGAATTACAGCTTGCAGGCAACAGACATTTAACAAGGGGACAATTTGCTCAGCTTATCTTGCAGCAAAGGAAACGGTTTGATAAAAAAAGCATTAGTCATGATATAAAATCGTTGCTCTTCATAACTAGGCAAATAAGCTGTCCTAATAGCTTTAAATATGCAGCATCTCAGCTCGGGGCCCAAATATCAGCAGTTAGTCACTCATTAATGGCTACCTGCAAGACCCGGGCTCAGAATCACCCTGGTGACCGCGCTGGCAGCTTAGCTCCCCGGGGCTGGGTTTTTTTTTGATTTGTAGACAGCACGTCTCCAGACAGCCCAGCGAGCAGGGACACGAGCAGGAGGCCGGGGTCCAAGCTGGGCGTGCAGGACACTGTTGGCATCGCTGGAATGCTGGCAGAGAGGGGCTTTTTCCTAGGCGGGGGGGAGCAGGGGTCTCTTCAGGCTCTCGACACCACGCGGCCGGCAGCAGCGGGCAGGGCGAGGGAGCTGCCGGCCACGACAATCTGTTAAGTGCAGACACCCAGGAGATAAACAGGGCAGAGATAAGAGCCGCTAAGTGAGCGCAGGATCTAGTGCTGATAAATAAAGGCCAGACACCGGCAGGGCCGCACGCAGAAGCGCTGGGGTCTATCTGTTCATCTCGCCTCTCTGCTCAGGTTGTTCCAGGGGAGGACATGTAGTACCCGAAACCGGTCAGAAACCAGTCAGGACCAGTTCAGGAAAAATCAAACCAAAATACAGCCCAGGGAGTAACTTGGACCCGATGGGACTGAGGTAAATAAACTGGATTTCCCTGGTCATTGCAACAGTCGACACACTGAGTAAACACAGCAGCCTGCAGAGGTGTGGCAGCCACTTCGGAGAGGACCAGAGCCCTCGTGTTCCCCTTCGCTAGTCCCCTCTGAGGTGGAGCAGCACCTCCGGCTCTCAGAAGCTGAGATTAGTGTCAGTACGTCGGGACCAAAGCTCAAAGCCCCTTCTGTCTGCCCAACAGCTGGGCGGGTGAGAGGAGGGTCCGCGCATCCCGCCCCGCTCTTCTGAGAGCAAGAGACTGCACAGCTGGCAGCTGCTTGGCAAACACAGCGGGCGGCCTCCCTTAAGGCAAGGGGAGCAGGAGGGAATTTTGGCCAAGGGCTCAACCTGGCGATTCCAGGGGCTCCAGATCTTGTTACACGACACAGAGAGCGCTCCACGTGACGGCGTTAACAGCCCTGGAGAGCCACAGCAGAGCCCGGCTGCAGGAAACGAGCTGGACTTTAGTTTACACTAACTGCAGCGCCTTCTCAGCCAGCACAAATCACCAGAGCGCTGGGAAGAACAAACAAAGACTTGGCCCAAGACTTCTGAAACAGAGCAATTAACGCAGAGGGGACTGCGTTCAAAAAGCACAACTTAAAAGGGCAAAGGCTCCACGGGTTTGCTTCCCCCTGACTTACATTCAATTCGATTATCCACAATAAAGAGATGAAGAGCAGGTCGAAGGTGACGAAGAGGCAGAAGGTCCTCCTCACATCCGAGATGGCTTTCCTCTTCTCCGGCGAGAAGTAGCAATAGGGGGAGAAGCCCTGGCTCTGGGAGAACGAGGTGCTGATGGACGCGATGGCTGGGAGGCTTCGTTCCAGGTCGTGCTGCAGCTCTGTCGGTTTGCTCATCCTTGGCCCAAGCCACTTGGGTCCTACGTCAAGCAGGGCAACATCTGCCAAGTCAGTGCATCACCTGTAGGGAGACACCAAGGGGACCCTCAGGCCTCGGGTCTCTGGATACCCCTTCTCCTCTGCCCCTCTAAAGGTAAATATTCCTATTCCCAAATGAGATCCTGTCTGTCTGATACAGTTCTGGAGGGAAAACTGGCTTTTGGGCTGGCAAAGAGCCTCCCTCTCTGAAGCGAAGACACCCAGGGCTGCCCCATCTCTCCCCGGCACCCCACGTTCACCAGCACAGGCAGAGACTTTCCCTCCCTCTCGCTCACTGCAGGGAAGGAGGAATCAGCTGCGAGAGGCTCAGAGGCACAGGGGGTCACCAGCAAGTGTCCCCGGAACCCAGAGGCGGCCACCCAGAACACGCTTGAGCACAGTGAGCCAAGCTGGTGGCCACAGCCAGCGGCCGGAGCAGCGGATGGCAAACCCCACGGAGATGCCGTGGCAGCAGGAAAATGGACCTCGGGGTGTTTCCACGGAGGTCTGTGCTCCGAAAGGAGCAGTCCCGGGATCCCGGAGCCGCCCCAAGCCACCGCAGGCTCCTCCGCAGGGGCGCGGAGGCAAAGCTCCCGGGCCGGGCTCTGTGTTTTGCACCAGTGCAAACCACCCAACCTCGGGAGCCCGTCGTGCCGTGGGATCCCATCCCGCACGGCCAGAGAGGAGCCGGCTCACTTCAGGAGCAGGACGCTGGGTTTCACCCCGCCTCCGGCCGAGCGGAGCAGCAGGACGGCAGCCGGGGAAAGCGCCGCTCTCCGTCCCGGCGGCGGCGGCTGGCGGTGCCGGGCACACAGCCCCGACCGAGAGAGGTGTTGAGGTCGGAAGGCTGTTTTCAGGCAGCTCGTGCCAACCATTGTATTAAAATTTTTCCTCTCCGTCAGCACCGCACAAGGACGCCACTATGTTAATGCCCCGCGCAACTAAAACACGCTGGAGACAAACAAGGAAAGAGGATGCCAAAACAGGTCAGCCCAGGGATCTGCCAGTCCCTGGCTCCGCCACCTCCGAGTCACCCACGGCAAAGGCACAGCTACAAACTCCTTCTCTGCAAAATAATCCTGCTCAAGGACATTTTGCCTCAAAAAAAAACAGATTCTTTGCTGCCTTAGCTACTGCCCCAACAGTTCTGCATCCTCCAGGATCTGAGTGAGGTTTGTCTGTCTACAATAGATCACGCCTGCAACAACCAGGAGGCTGCAGCCATGCAACATCCAAGGAAAAATGCCCCGAGACTGCGCCCAGACCCATGGGAAGGGGCGATCCATGGGGCACGCGAAGCCTGGGGTGCTGCCGAGCCCCACCGGACACTGAGGCAACTGCAAGAGCTGAGCAAAACCTGATTTGGGGCGATTTGGGATCCCTGCACCGGCAGCTTCTGCATTCTAGCCCCTGGGGAGCAGCAGGGCTGGAAAGGGAACAAAGCTGGACTCCTGTCAAGTCCCTGTTAGTCTCTCTCGGAGGCGCTTCGGGAGGAGCTGGAAGACTTGTCACTTTGGATCAGCTGCAACGACCACGGCCCTTCGCTGCTCCGAGCGAGGGACCCATCTCAAACTGAGAAAAGTTAAAGACATCTGTGAGCGCTAAATAATACATCACCTCATGCACGGGCTGCCTCCTCCTCTACGGCAGGGTGTCGCCGCCTCCTTCCCTCAAACACCACTTTGCACTTAGGCAGCCCCCCACAACTTTCACAGCGCTTTAAAATCACCCTGCGAGAGCCGCCGGCCCCGCTCCCCCGACGCCGAGGCAGCGCCGGGGCCACGGCAGAGCACGGGGACACGGCAGAGAGCGGCAGCCACCACGAGCCCTGGCACAGCTCAGCCAGCCTAAACCCACCCGTCCCTAACGCCCAGCCTTCCCAGGGAGGTTTAACGCAGCACACCCATCCCAAAACAACCAGCAATAACCAATTTCTGGGAAAGAACCAGCGACAGGAGCTTTACCCCAAGCACTGTGGGACAGAGCAGGGTTTGGCAGAAATATTTTAAGCCTAGATGAGGCCCCTCGCCTGGGACTGCTCCCTCAGGCAGGAGAAAGCTCAGAGCAGAAAGAGCAGGGGCTGGATCTGAGCGTGTAGAAATGTGCCTTTTTCTGGGTGACAGATAAATTATTGAGCGCCCCGGTGTTGTATTATGCATTCAGACATCCTCCGCAGCGTGAGCCACCCCGGCTGCCGAGCCACGAGCCGCTTTCGGGGGCTCTCGAGCAGCGCAGCTCCCACAGCCACCACGGCAGGGGAAGCACGAGTGGCACACGCTGCCCAGAGGGACCCCTCGGGTGACACTAACACAGCCCAAAGAGGCACCCGCGCTGGGGACCCCTCAGAGCTTTTCTGGTTAAAAAGAAAAAAAAAGGAGGGGGGACACCTCTCAAGACTCTGAGGAAAGATTTGGGTTCTTTTTGCTGGTGTGACCTCCTGTTTTGAGGAGGAAGCGGGAGGTGAGAGGCGCAGGGACGTCGGCAGTGAGCCCGCACATCCCAGCGGGAAGCAAATGCGGAGCTGAGGTGCCCTGAGACACCACCAAGAACCAACACCCAGCGAGTGCTGCCCCAGAGCTCCACGTGGCACAACACCCGCAGCCCAGCCCAGCCCCAACGCTGGGCACCACAACGGACCCCGGGCCTGTGGAAGGTCAGAGCAGCCCCTGCAAAGCTCCGGCATCACCCTCCCCAGTGTCACTCCCACCCCAGTGTCACCCTTTTCCACTCTCAGCTTTCAGATTCAAATCACAAGCTTCTCATTAGCACATGTTTGCATGTTAATGACATGTCTTACAGTAAGAAGCCTTTCCATCTTGTGACATCGCT
>ML997728.1:657824-710158 GCA_010365825.1 Otus sunia | reverse complement strand
CTATTCTATTCTATTCTATTCTATTCTATAGCGTGAAACTTGAGTGCAGAATGTATTTGCCTTACATTACATTTATAGAAAATTTTCTAGCAACAAATAGAACTTGGTAAGTCTGAATGCAGGTCAGAGTATTTGGTGTTTTTTCTAAACCTATTTTTTGACTTCTTGTATCTAGAAACTTTGAAATATCTACTTGACAAACCTTTGTTTACATGCATTTATGTCCTTTATAGTACAGATATCACACTAGAAAAGTTACATTAAACACCTGCATCTATGATCCTAAGAAGTTCTTAACCACTATGCAAGTTACAGGATCTACATATGAAGTTTCAGTGCTCCCTTTCTATTAACAGGAAGATTTCTTTTTCTTCTCTGTTCCTAGAAAAAGATACATAGGTACCTTGATGGCTTTTTAAGACCAAACAGAAACTGCCCGAGTTAGTCAAAACATCCATGAAATTTTATTAATAATTCATAAAAGAAAAACTCCTTATTTTTTTATGCTATTAATATCACACTAACGAAAAATCTGTATAAAACTGTAAACACAGCTGAGACAATTCTGCAAGACATCAGAGAATCAAATTCTAACACACAAACTTACATATTTTTCAAAAATAATGTATTCACTGGCTTTTTTCTACATTCTCACTTATAATGTTGAACTTGGGAGACAAACTATTAATTCTAAAGATTTCCTATTATGGTTAGTCCCTATGTAAAGGTATAGTATATAGCACAGTAGGGCTGCAACCTATCTGCAGCTTAAGTGATAACAAGAGAAGTCAGAAAAAGGACTAGAACCCTGGTTTTCACACTCCAGAGTTTGAATTGTTCAGGGTAATCAGTGAAGAATCATCCCCTTCATATACAGAATTTTGATATATTGCTTTGAGATATGAAGCTCCTTGAAACTAACATTACAGTGATGAACTTTGACTAGAAAATGCAGACAGCTATTGCAAGAAACCTCCTTTTCAAAAGGAAAATATTATGCCTGTTAGCTTTATACACAGTGTACTCGGGCACTGGGTTCTAACAGTGGTTGCATGTAAGTGTCATTTATTACAGAATGATATTCCTGCTACTGGATGACATTTCCATTACAGTATGATATCATCCATTAACTACAGTTTACAAAACTATTCCTGTCTGCCTGTGCTATCTTCATTCCATATCCCTAAGGTGCACAAAAATTTCATGACTATCCATTCATTAACATGTGTTCTAGGAAATGGGCTTAACTGCAAAAGTTATGGTTTCAGTGCTCCATGATTCCTTTGCTTTAAAGAAAACTATCATGCTTCCTGCTCTCATGTAGTTGGGATTTATCTTGCATTGATTTTTACTCTGGTGGATACTTTTCTCTTGCCTACAGGCTGGAAAATAACATTCTTACTCATTCTGTGTGACCTTGCTGCAGCACTTCTTTACTAAATTACAACATTTACTAAATTAATAATTACTAAATTAATAACTTGATTACTAAATACTCCTGGCTACCTCTGTAAGAACGTGGAGGAAAGACTTTGAATGAACTTATTATTTATAGGCATAAGTCCTATAAATGTAGTTTAAAAGAAAGATACTCAGAAGGAATATATTTATGAATGTCATCCGTCTTCCTAAACAGATGCCATATTTACACACAGAAGTATGTAAAACAGATTATGTAACAGATCTATTGCACCAGTTGTCAAGGACTTCGCTACACTGAGGACAAACTATACAACAACGTTTAAGTGTTGCCTCAAATCTTCCTATATGGGATTAGGGAAAAACTGGAATTGTCAGCAATGTACCCTAACATGTCCCTGACATTTAAAGAGCATTTTTGTACCGTATTTCCAAAAGTGCTTGAAGACACAGACAAGCATGGTGTGGAATTTTCTGTAGCTGAAAAACCCTCTTTGGCCCTCTGACCATTGAAGATGAGCCATTATTCTCAGCTGTTGAGTTTCCAGTTCCGATTAAATTGTAAGAAATTATTCAGAATTAGATCCTCCTTGCGTTTCTGAATATGTGTGTCTGCAGGCAAAAATCAAATGTTATGCTTCAGTATATGGTGTGCATTATCTTTCTCATTGTAGGGCCTAGAGGTCTAGCCATGTGAGGATGCTTTTATGCTTTTACCAATGAGGGCAGAAGAGAGTCCATGCCTTGAAGGTAATTAAAATATGCAAACCAGATGATAATGCTGAGTATCAAGTCTGAATTAGGATTATAGATTCCTAGAGGAGGAAAAGAGAGGTCACAGTATTTTTGTAAGGTGACAGAGGAGACGTAGGACAAATTTATCAGTTTCTTCAGAATGACAGACCAATGCTTTGGCCACAAACAAAAGATAGAAAATGTACAAAGAACAGTCCACTTTTACCACTATGCCTTTTTGAAAGCCTTTTTTGGGATATTTATTGTCTTTGATTTACTCTGATAGCAAGATGGAAGCAGAAATAGCAAATCAGAGGGCTTGATCAAAATATCTGGCTAGATGTCAGGATCGAATACTGCCTTGCACATTCTTCAGTGTTAAATCCAGTTATTCATATCACCTATAATTCCTGAAATAGATGTCTGAAATATATCTCAGTGAGGCTGCTAGGCGTACATAAAGAGTCTCCAGGCAGATTCGGCACTTAAATTTTTTTTTCTTTAGACTTATCAGCACCATGGATAAACTTGTTAGTTTACCTGTATCTTTCTTTTAAACTGTGTAAACTTGTTAGTTTACTTGTGAGTATCTTTCTTTTAAACTATAGAACTCATGCCTATAAATAATAAGCCCATTCAAGATCTTTTCTCCACATTCTTATGGAGGTAGCCAGGAGTATTTAGTAATCAAGTTAGTAATTTAGTAATTATTAATTTAGTAACTTAGTAATGAAGTTCCACACGAGGTCACACAAAATGAGTAAGAAAGTTATTTTCCAGCCTGTAGGCAACAGTCTAGCTCCTGTTTCTCCCTTCAGAGCATTTGGTTAGATGGCTTTTGATAGAAATCCCTAATCCACCTCAAAATTTATACTCTTACTTTCTCTATTGGAGTATTGGTAAGATGGGACTTCATTAGGGCAGCCATGAATGCTTTGAGGTTTTCTGTAAATATCTTATTTAACAGCTGTTGTTAATCCTGTCATTTTTGGAAGACTGCATTACCACTCCTCAAAAAATGTGGTTTTATTTGAAAGCAAGTTACAGACCTGAGCCACCAGTTACGAAGTGGAAGCACGTATCTTCTGTAGGTTTGTTTGCTATTGCTCACGTCGACATTTCTCCATACTTCAGAACAGTCACTGGTGTCAACCACACATCTGGATTGATAGCGTCAGGATCAGACCCAGGTATCAGTATATCACTGCAGTGTTCATAAGAGGTGGTTTATTCACCATAAAAATGTGATATATGCTCTGTTAACATTAGCTGTCTGTTCCCATTCAACCTCCATGGTGTTTCTCTCAACCAATGTTTTTAAGATACCTTCATTCAAGGCCAATGACTTTAAAATACATCATAGTTTTTGGCATCTTATTCATAGATAATGCAAATACACACCTTACAACCTTTCCAAATGCAAGAAAGCATTTACACCTTTCCTACATGATTTTGAGGAATTCTATTCATCTCTGATTCCTACCTCCTGTACTGATATGAGGTTTCCTTTGCTTCTGACAGGATTTAAAAAACTCTTCTTGCTCCTTTCTCAAATTTTCCATGTGTTTTTTCACTAATTTTATTAAGTTCCCTTGCTCTTCTGTATTACTCTTTTGGGGTTTTGTTTATTTTCTAATTGCTGCTTTCCCCTCACCACTGAACCTGAGGGACGCTTTAGCCAGAGCAGACCTCCAGAAGCTGACTTCGACACAACTATTGATCTGAGTACAGAGGGACAGCTATTGCTAATGATGTCACACAGAAGACCTTTATTCCTATGTCAGTCCACTAATGGTCTACTTTCTGCCTTGCTCCAGTGGTGTCATTAGACTGCAACCCCTCATCTAAGCAAGACAAGATATAAAAAATCTCTGTTATCACAAGCTTGGTCACTGCAAGGAGAAGAGGTAAAGTGACAGGATGGCTGTGTAAAGTTCAGTAAAGTGTATGCAAGTAGACACAGTATTTACTGAAGAGACTAGACATGTGCCCTGTTTATCTGCAGTCTGACAAGAAAAGAGGTATTAAACAGCAATGATTTAACATTTCAAGCAAATATGAAGTGTTTCTGACATAAATTAATTCCATATGTATTTACTTTATCCATTTCATGAAACAATTTCACTGTTTCATATTCACTTGGGTTTTGATGTGTTTTGATATGAAAGTCTGAATTTCCCCTAAATCATAAACACCCTAAATAAAGATATAGAAAAAATTTTAAGAGACCTTAAGATATTACAGAAGCACTGATTAAATGCCAGAGCGGTGCATTAAAGAGCCCATGGATCTCATCAAAGACTCCATTTTATTTTCTTACTAGGAAACATCTTTCTGCATTAATATCACTAATATTAATAGGTCTGATCTAAGGATAACAGAAACCTCATGTTGTCTTGTGTTATTAAGAAAGTGAATAGGCTAGACTGAGACTAGACCAGACGAAAGAGAACCAGCTTTTTGAAGTGTCCTTCTCATGTCACAGCTGCTGTAGAAAAGATAGCTTGAGAATTAACCAAACACACTGTGTAAACCATAAGTGAGATAGAAAGGATAAATTCACTTAAGTAACTCTTGAACTTTATTGACGTTTCATAAGCTGAATGGTCTGAGCATCCTAATAGACAGGAAAGCCAACAAGTTACTTCTGTTTGCACCAATATCTGTATGCTGTCAGGGAAACCACCTTGCAGGAAGCCACAAGAGTGGCGACATATGAAAAGCATCAGGACATTTGAGAAGAAACAGAATGAAAAATAAACAATCTATTCATGTTTATCTGTACTAAAATACAGACATCTTAGCAATCACTAAAGCCTGCCCATAGATACACAAGATCCATCACCAGCTCAGTGCTTCAAACTTGAGGGCAATTGCAGTCTAAACTGTGAAATTCAACCAGCTGTTAAGACCATATGCAAACAGACCTGTGATTTCAGCCTTATAACAGTCTTCTCCAATATTATACAGAGTTGAAGAAGATATAAAAATACACTCAGCTTTGACTAGAAAAGGGCTAAGTGTTCTGAAAATCAAATAATATTCCCTTCAGCTGTAGCGTAAAATGGAGATTATTTTAAAACAAAGCTGTCAGATAATGACCAGGCTTGGCTTAACAAAGAGTTTGCAAAACATAAAGTTAAAAGCAATCTGTTCTTAACTGCTCTTTAATCATTAGAAATGTACTCTACATTANGAAAAAAAAAACAACAAACAAACAAAACAAAACAAAACAAAACAAAACAAACCCAAAAAACAATAAAACCAAAACCAAAACAGCAGTATGCTAGTCTATGAGAATCAGAGAGTGAAAATAGCTATAACTAATTAATCTAATTTTTTGGATGTGAGGACATGGATATGTTGCTGGGTCTATACCTCATATAGGTGAGAATAATATCGTACCTGAGGCAGAAGGCAGAAGAGCCACGGAGCTACAGTTTCATTCCCTCTCACCTACCTCCAATGCAAGCCAACAGCCAGCTCTTAAACGTTTCCAAATGTGACACCCAGGTATTACTCTGTGATGGTAAAGTCTTCTATTCCCAGTTCTGGAAAACACCATGTTACCATTGGTATTGACCAGATCCTAAGATTAATCTGTATCTAGTGTTATTAAAAAGAAATTTTTTCATTGCGTCAGTTACTTTTGTTTTAAAGAAAATGTCCCATTGTGATTTATTCCAATTAATATGTATTACTGAAGCTATTCAGTCCTTGTCAAGGAGAGTCATCAATTATCTTCCACAGTTCTAAGAATAGTTTAAATTTGACTAAAGCAAAACATTGATTTTTTTAACTGTAAATATATATTATGCTTGGTTGCATTCCCATTCACAAATGAGTAAAAGCTGAGCAATAACATTGGGAGGAGACAATACTCCACTCAACCATATTAATATTAAAGCACTGAACTTAACAGTTCACTTAACACTTCCAAACAAAAAACAAAATTTGCCTTAAAATCAGCTGCTGGAGCTGGTGAGCAGAAGCATCTTTTACAGACAGAAGTCATGGTCTCATCATGAGACACATGCAGGTAGATCAGATTGGCTATAGATGCCCAACTGACTTCAAGGGAACCTCATGTGACAGCAACAGCAACAGCACCTGCAATTCTTTGCAATTTGGTAGTGAACTTTTATTTGAAAAGACTCATCTATAGCTTTCTTCTTAAAAGGATAGGTTTATCTTACGAATATACAGGACCTATGAGAAAAATCAATTTATGTTTTTTGCTGACTCTGTAAGAGTAGTGAATTAATAAATATTCAAGGAAGCAAAAAATGTTAATTTCAACTATGATTAGGAATAGAAACAAGAAAGTTATGTTTGCCATGTGAAAATCAAGTAAGTTCTTAGTTTAAAAAGTCTTATTTCCCAAATTCTAAAGGAACATGACAAAGCAAAGCAAATAACAAAATTTAAATTATTTTTAAAATACTTGTAATGGTGTCTTCAAAGAAAGTTAAATTATATTGCCATTAAACTTTAAGGACTTTTCCCCAAAAGACTAGATCTGTAGTTTTCTTAGCTGGAGGTTTGCTGAGTCTTCATGTGATTACAGCATTAAAAGATGAGGAAAAATTAAATTTGGGAGAAATGTAATGTGTCAAAATGAATGTATAGGAAATATAAAAGAAATAAAGAAAGTACAAAAAATATTATTATTTACATGCATGTATCTAGAACGAATAGTTATCAACAGAATTTTTTATTTGGAACTAAATAAAAGTTTCGTAAATATGCATATTTTTATTTTTGAAGATGCATTCATGAAGCAAACCTGTATAAACTGTAAAAACAATTCTTAGAGTTTTGCCCATTCTGAAAAAAAGGTAACAAGTGTTTCTTCCAACTAACTGTTGAAGTCTTGTTCAGCGCTCATTATTTCTATCACACAGTAAGAAGTCATAAAAACCGAAGAAGTATTTGTTACGAGAGCACTAGAAAAGGCAAATGAAGAGAGGCATAAAATTTAAAGAATTGTTGTTTACTTGTGAAGCAAACATCAGAAATGCCTTAAAGAAATTCAGTTTCCTTTTTAAGCTTTCACTTCAGACTTTTATATGAAAAGAATATAAGAAATTTCAAAGGAAATATATCTTTATAAATTTATACAGTGATTTAAAAACTTGTATATGTCATTCACATTTATGTTCTTATATTCTATAAGTAGAGCCAGGAAAGTTATACAAGCATGTATATACAAGAAACAAATGTCAACTCTCACTTGCATATAATCTCACTTGCAATAATCCCTGAATCACTGTAACCATAATAAAATGTCTCAAATAACAAGAAGGAGACCTACCATCTGTATCCTGTAAATATATAGCAATGACTGTTGCTTAAAAAAAAAAAAAAAAAGTGGGGGTGGGGCAGAGGGAAGAAAGCTAGACTTCAGAATGATGATATGGTGAAAAACCTATAAATGGTCTAAAGTGTATGGAAAGTTCAGGAGAACTAATAGAGAATAAAGGCTGCAGGATGAAAGTGCAACAAACACTTTCATGTCTTTTGCAGCAGAAACAGTAGAATTTAATAAAGATGAACACATGAAGATTCAATATAAATTAAATATAGTTGTGCAAAAATGGCCCCCAAAACCTCTGTAATGTAATACAGAACCGATGTAAAATTTAGTTGTCATTTTTAAAAATATATCCAATATCAAGGACTTGCTCTCTACAGAATTATTTACACAATTCATAAAACCTACATAAGCTGACATTTTTCTTTTCATTTTTTTTCAGGTAGAGCATTATCATCATTCTACCAGTAAGATGTCAAGGTGTAGAGATATTAAAAATAAAAATAACATGGGTAGCACTAAAGGAACCCCTGAAATTAGTATAGTGTAACAACTTTGAACAAGTATGCAATTTAGCAATAGATAACTTGTATAATTTGATCTCAAGTTAGAGTAACAAGGTACATACATGAATAAATAAACTGAATTTCCCATTAATTGGAGGGTGGGGGTCGGGATGGAGGAAATGTAACTAGGAGAAGCAGCAGCTGACTAAAATACTCATGTTGGAATTCCAGGTATGTTATGCTCTGCTCCTTGACTTTTGAGTAAGTTTCTATTGTGGATCTGACTCTATTTTACAAAACAATAATAATTCTGGCAAGCAGGGCATCATATGGTGGTTGGAAATAAGTTGAGCTCTCAGAAAGGCATATCACTTTTCCATGTTACTATCGTCCTGCTGGGCTTCGCCTTCAAGAGAGTTAGATATATACTAGGAAGATCTTCCCCTGCCAAATATTAAGCCTATGGAGATCAGGCCAAATTAAAGATTTTACTAGACACCAGACTCTAGCCATTCCACTCTTTCTAAAAGAAACCAAGAAATAGAGTCATGCAGCTTGCGGGAATGTTTTCAAGAATGACAAAAAGATATTTCTGAAAAGAATAGTCCATTTAAGAAATAGTCTGTTCCTAGCTCAGAGACACAGAGTTCAACCAATAAAAACAGGTTACCAGGGAGAAAAAACTTATCACTGATCATAGAATCATAGAATAGCAGATTGGAAGGGACCTCAAGGATCATCTGGTTCAGCCTTTCTTGGCAAAAATACAGTCTAGACAAGGTGGCCCAGCACCCTGTCCAGCTGAATCTTAAAAGTGTCCGATGTTGGGGAATCCACTGCTTCCCTGCAGAGATTATTCCAGTGGCTGATTGTTCTCACGGTGAAAATTTTCCTCTTGTGTCAGAATGCACATTTCTAGGAGTGAAAGTGTTCCAGGTAAATTTCTGTTTTGTCAAGAAAGCTAATTCACAATCTCAATCTTTTATTGTACTATTGTCAGGTAAATTGTTATTACTAAGTGACTCCAACATGTTTATGACTAAAGCATAGTCTTTAGAGCATATGTTTGGGGTCGATGATGATAGACTGCAATTCTGTTTAGTTTTGGGTAAACAAGTGAGAAATCATTTGTATGCTGTAAAACAATTGTTGCTTCCAGAGCTTTAAGAAAAGAGACATGCATTTCAGCAGGGGTTTTTGTGCCTTTTGCCTTCCACCCATTTATCTGTTCTCTGCAGCAAACAAAGCAGAAACATGGAAGAAGCTTTCACCTTTAGCTTCATTTTTCTCTCTCTTCATAGATTTTCCTTGATTTTTCCTATGCCTTATGATACTCTTTGTCCCTCCACAGAGGAAATTTTCCAGCTTTTGAGTGGTGTTGTAAAGGCAGAATGTGCAGCTTTGCTCCAACAATACTCTCTTCAATGTGTAAGACTATAGGAACTATTATTCATAATATTTCTTTTACAGAGTACTCAGATTACTGCTAGTCTTCAGGAAGCATTAAATTATACCAGCTGAGTCCTGCAGTAGCCCTCAACCTAAGCCTCGCCAGGATCACTGTACAGTTGTCTCTTTTTAGGTACCTGGTGCAGAATGTGCTATGCTTGAACTACATTTACTGTCTTGGTTTTAAAAGAGTAGGAGGGCAGAAAGGGGCTTGAAGAAGAGACAGGCTGATCCAAAGGAAAGAACAGAGAAATACTTGAATTTTTATGAACATGTTTCTCTATAAAAATGGAATACGACTCATCAGGCAAGGTCAAAAACTAACTTCTTAGGTAGTGATGGCATAAATCTAGGTAAAATAATTAATTGTATAAAAGCCACTCTTCCATTCACAACACACACGGCTATGTAGAAAACACTTCTTCTATGCACTTACGAATTACACCTTTGAATACCATCACTGAAAGAGCAATGTTCTCCCACATAAACCATATCAGCAAATAAAGCCCCTATGTGCTTGTCTTCATGGCCCTACTCCTTTGTACATAAATTCCTTTCAAAGGGATCTCCTTTAATTCTACAAGAGTTATTATAACAGCACGTTTTATCAGACAGATTTTCTCAATTTCACAATCAAAAAGGTAAAGAAAAGTTTCAGATTAGTAAACACAGAATACTACAAACATCTTAGTGGCAGCCCTCCTGATGAAACTTTTTATTGCAGTGGATGTACATTAAATATTTAGAAATTGCTATAGCTCTAGAAGGAAGGCTTTTATTCCAGCAAAAGGGAATGTAGCCAGGAGCTGCCTGCTGGCTATACACACTGGGATGCTCTGTTTGTTGTGGGCCATGGCTCCCCTTCCCCTGTACTTCTCACAAGCTGTCACACACCAGCCCTCCCCTGAAAGTTCCTCTGGTTGATATCTAACAAAAGTGGAATCATAATTGTCTTTCATCTGGGCACCAGAGGCAGTTGGATAAGGTTTTTTTAAGTGCCTGAGACACATCACTCTGTGGATATCACAGGCATGGTAGCAGAGCTGTTGCAAATTAATAGGAAACGAGCAGGAAAAAATAAATAAATAAGAAAGTCTGATGGATTTATGTATTCTCTGTCTTGTCTCCTGCATTGACATTTTGGTTTAGTCTGTGACTTCTATTTTTAAGCTGTCAGAGTAGATTTTGTGACAAAATACGACAACTTTTATTTTCTGTTTCCTCTGAGTGGTGTTGGAGCAGTAAGGCAGTGTTGTCATGTTCCTCTGAACCAAGAACACAGTCAGCTATGAATAGGATGCTGAGAAAATGATGGAACATAAGTGTGCAATTCCAGTCACTTGTGTAGTCAGTTGGAAAGAATATGAATCATGAACAATTTGATTATATCCTTCTAAAGCCTGCTACTTTTGTAATGCTAATTGCTCATCAATAAAGAAGAGAACACCTCGACATTTCTCTCAATATAAACATGCAAATGTAAATTTTTTAACAGTTTCCTCTGTGGTGAAAATGCATTCTTGTCACTTTATGCATAAGGTACACAAACATCAGATGTGCTCTGCAGTTTCAGCAAAAAACTTAGGAACATCTTTTACACTTATATGTAAGTATAGACTCATCTTGCAGAAAAATACAACAAAGAAAATGACTCTGATTTCACATGGCAGAAGTGGTCTGATTTGAGAGAAGGGAAAATGGCATAAAATGTAAGGTGTAGGATTATTTTCGTGTTTTCTTGTGAAAATCCATATGCTCTTCAAACTTTCCATTTCAGTAAATCATTCTAACATACAGAGACTTGGGAAATGTAAAATTATCCTTACCTAATTAACACCTTTTTCTGTGTAACTTCAGTTCAAATTTGTTCATTTTCCATGTCTTTTTAAAAGAAATCTATACTAAATAGATGACTGCAGCTTCAAGTCAAAACAACTTTAACTGTAATTTTAGAGCTGCTATTCCTATATCTCCAAGGCTAGCCTGAACATATATTTCTACTCTTGACATTTGAACAGGTGACAGCATTTTTTTTCATCAATAACGGAATGAACATCAGAGAGCAGCAAAGATCATCTAGCAGTCTCATACACATATAAACAAATGAGTTACTGTTAATATTAAAGCAAACCTCACATGAAAGCTACTCAAAGATTAAAACACCAAAACAACTACCCTCCCCCAGAAAACCATGAGTTCTTCAAACTCTTTTTTGTTTGTTTCATTTGTTTAATAGGGACCTTACAGTCTAATCAGATAGCATCCCTTTCGACCAAAGTTTTCCTTCCCACTCTTTGGTTCTACCATCATTATACAGTACAAAATCCCACGGGCTGCTACAGCTGCTCATATACAGTAGGACCTAACTGTACCATAAGAGATATAATCCAGCTAGAGCAAGGCTTTCAAAGGATAGAATCATAGAATCATAGAATCATCTAGGTTGGAAAGGACCTTGAAGATCATCTAGTCCAACCATTAACCCAGCTTTGACAGTTCCCCAGCTACACCATATCCCTCAGCTCTATGTCAACCTTACTCTTAAACACCTCAAGGGATGGGGACTCCACCACCTCCCTGGGCAGCTTGTTCCAATGCCTAATAACCCGTTCTGTAAAGAAATACTTCCTAATATCTAGTTTAAACCTTCCTTGGCGCAACTTGAGGCCATTTCCTCTTGTCTTATCACTCGTAACTCGGTTAAAGAGACTCATCCCCAGCTCTCTGCAACCTCCTTTCAGGTAGTTGTAGAGGGCGATGAGGTCTCCCCTCAGCCTCCTCTTCTCCAGACTAAACAACCCCAATTCCCTCAGCCGCTCCTCATACGACATGTGCTCCAGACCCTGCACCAGCTTTGTTGCCCTTCTCTGGACACGTTCGAGTAAATCAATGTCTTTTCTGTAGTGAGGGGCCCAAAACTGAGCACAGTAATCAAGGTGCGGTCTCACCAGTGCCGAGTACAGGGGCAAGATCACTTCCCTGTCTCTGCTCACCACGCTATTTCTGATACAGGCTAGGATGCTATTGGCCTTCTTGGCCACCTGGGCACACTGCTGGCTCATGTTCAGCCGGCTGTCAATCAACACCCCCAGGTCCCTCTCTGACTGGCAGCTCTCCAGCCACTCCTCCCCAAGCCTGTAGCGCTGCTGGGGGTTGTTGTGGCCCAAGTGCAGCACCCGGCATTTGGCCTTATTGAAACTCCTACAGTTGGCCTCAGCCCATCGCTCCAGCCTGTCCAGGTCTCTCTGCAGAGCCTCCCTACCCTCGAGCAGATCAACACTCCCACCCAACTTGGTGTCATCTGCAAACTTACTGAGGGTGCACTCGATCCCCTCGTCTAGATCATCAATAAAGATGTTAAACAGGAGTGGCCCCAAAACCGAGCCCTGGGGGACACCACTCGTGACCGGCCGCCAACTGGATTTAACTCCATTCACCACAACTCTCTGGGCCCGGCCATCCAGCCAGTTTTTTACCCAGCAAAGCGTGCGATCACCTAAGCCTCGAGCAGCCAGTTTTTCCAGGAGAATGCTGTGGGAAACTGTGTCAAAGGCCTTGCTAAAGTCAAGGTAAACTACATCCACAGCCTTTCCCTCATCCAATAAGCAGGACACTCTGTTGTAGAAGGAGATCAGGTTTGTCAAGCAGGACCTGCCCTTCATAAACCCATGCTGACTGGGCCTGATCCCCTGGTTGTCCCGCAGGTGTTGTAAGATGGTACTCTGGATGAGGTGTTCCATCAGCTTCCCGGGTACCGAAGTCAAGCTGACAGGCCTGTAGTTTCCCGGATCGTCCTTCCGGCCCTTCTTATATATGGGTGTCACATTGGCCAATTTCCAATCTGTCGGGACCTCCCCGGTCAGCCAAGACTGTTGGTAAATGATGGAAAGTGGCTTGGCGAGCACCCCAGCCAGCTCCTTCAGCACCCTCGGGTGTATCCCATCTGGTCCCATAGACTTGTGTGTGTCTATGTGATGCAGTAGGTCACTGACTCTCTCCTGGATTTCAGGGAGGTTGTTCTCCCAGTCTCTGTCATCTGGCTGAGGGGGCTGGGTTACCTCAATACAACTAGTCTTGTTATTAAAGACTGAAGCAAAGAAGACATTAAGCACCTCAGCCTTCCCCTCATCACTTGTTACCAAGTTACCTTCAGTATCCAGCAGGGGATGGAGACTCTCCCTGGTGTTTCTTTTGCTCCTGACATACTTGTAAAAACTTTTCTTGTTATCCTGGACTGTTGAAGCCAGATATATATATGTTGAAGCCAGATATAATGCATGACTCATTGTAAGTAAGAGAAGAGCACTTTGTTATTTAAAAAAAAAAAAATTTCTACTCAGAGTTGCAGAGGAGATCCAGTACTGGTGGGGCCACTGTGCAATCCTCCAGAAGATCTCCACAGGTTCAGGTGCCTGGGTTTTTAGGGAGATGGGACACCCTGATCACAGCTCCCATCATCCATCCAACAGGCCATAAAGGAAAGTCAAGCCATCAGTTGCCAGAAAAGTAGCCAAATTCCCAGTTGATAAGATGTATCTTCCTACAGAATCTTGACAGTATTCCACTAGACCTTCCTCAAAATCAAGACACCTTATGAATATTGCAAATATTTTGAAAATTAAAATTGAAAAAAAATCATTAGGTTGTAATTTTTTCGCCCAGCAGTGTTTTCATCCAGAAGTGGTCTCAAATACCGATTGCACTAGGCACTCAAAGAAGCAAGGACACAAGCCACAAGAAATCAAGTCTTTTCTTTTAAAAATACTAGATTTTTTTAAGTTAAATATATCAAAGTGTCTGCATTTTGTTTTCTTGTACCAAAAGTCCATTTCAAGATACAGAAATCATTACCCAGCTAAGATTTCTTAAAATTACTGGGTTTCTTGAATATTTGCTCAAGAGATGTTTCTTGTGATTTGAGCTTTAATGAGTAATGACATATGAAATGTTAACAGTCAGACACCTGGCACATCTCTCAAACTGTGATGAGGTTAGTTGTTTTGCTGGCTTGCAAAAGTTTACTTCAGAACCCCAGGGAAGCATCCAAATCGTTAGTGAGAATTTATTTCAGACTCGGATGAAAATCCCCAAACCGACCATGAGCTGGCTCCAGCAAAGGTGCAGATCCATTCTCAGAAATAGTTCCTGTAGATAAGAGGTTATTTTAGCTATTTTATGTTATGTAGGTCTTTGTGTTCCAAGTGACTTGGGAGGAGGAGGGTGAAGTTTTGCTACTACATAGATCAGCTTTTTTGATTTTTTTCTTTTTCCCTATCAAATTATTGCAAAAAGAAGAGGATTAGCAGAAGAGGTTAAGGTTGCTGACAAACATTGATTGTTCAGAAGGATGGTTTCAGCTCCTAAAACCTCCATGCATTTTATCCACAGAAGTATTTCGTCACAGCTGTCAAGCTTCCCCTACTTTCCCAAGTAAACAGTCAGAACGATTTGTAGAAACTAGCTGTAACTTGTCGGGGTCAACATTAGCCAGGGTCCTTATTTCTCCGTGCGAGAACAGGAACGACACAACCCCAATGTGATGATCAGATTATCCATCTTTATTTTTGCAGTCCTGGTTACATTTATATTCTACTAAGTTCCGTACATGCACTCATCTATCCTCTAATAGGCTACAGGTTATCTACACATGCTGTTCACACGCCTCTACAAGTATTTGCATTGGTTAATTACAATTAGCACATAAAGCCCAGAACTTGCCAAAAACTCCCTTGCCTCATACCCTGTTTTGCTCAGACTTGTGTGCTTTTGCTGACCACAGGTGTTTCTCACTTATCTGCTATCTTGTGTGGTTTTTGCCAGCCTTATTTTGCTGGCCTTGTCTTCGTCCTTGCATTCTTCTGCCTGCACTAACTTTCCTCCAGCGCAGCCCAGACTCCTACAGTAACTCCTCACTCAGCAATGCAATATGTGAGGAAAGGTTCTTGAAAAACAAAATATTAAACTGATGGATCATTTTAATTGAAAACTGCAGGGTCAGATCTATCCCTGGTGTAGCTCTACATGAAGCAGATGAACATGGCCTGCTGTTGTTCAGCGTACTTATTATTGACCTGGGAGTGTGGGCTCAGGGTTAAAGACACAGTGCAAATACTTGTTGATAACCCTGAGCTCAGTCAAAAAAGGAAAGGACTGTACTCACCAATTATTTTCATGCAAACTTCCTAAATTAGCAGATTTGAAGAAGAGTAGAATATGACCTACTATGCAAACAGAAACACAGTAGGTAACAGTATAACTAGATGTAGATATAATTCAACATAGAGAAGGACATGGTGGGAAAAGAAATGTTCCAAGTACTTGATATACAAAAATGTAGATTCTGTATCTGGAGAATATTTGCAGAGGAAGAGTCTTGGATCTAGGTAGCTGTTAACAGAACAGTGTGAAGCTGGCAATGAAGTACCCAGTCCTATTCTTTTGCCTGTCCAGAATATGTCAGCTTTCCCAGTTGCAACTCTGCTTCAGTCCTAAAAAATGTGGTCTGCTTTCATAACAGGAAATTAAAAATCATCAACTATATTTTTTAAAGGAGCTGTCCAGCTTTTGAAGTTAAAAAAAAAAATAAAAAAGGCCTCATCTCCTGAGAGATGTTCCTCTGTAAATTCTACAGATTTCTATTCTGTGCACCGGGAAGCAAACCTGTGGTATGTCCCTCCCTGTATATTCCTAATGCGCTCTCTCTCTTGGATACAATCTGCACATCTCAAAACAAACTACCCATTTCCTCCATGACCACACAACCCACCTGTCTTTGTTCTTATCCTCCCAGGCTAAAGTGCAACTAACTCATCTGCCAGAGGCAGACAGCCTGGATGCCTTGGGTCCATCCCCTGCCCTGATGAAGTACTGAGGACAATCCCCATCCTGAATTCCTGTACACTCCCAAGGCTACAGCTGGGGATGCAAGAAGAATTAAATGTAACAGAAAGCACTGGTTCTAATGTCACTATTTCTAGAGCTGCTTGATCCACAGCAGGACCTCCCCAGCTGTGGGGTGGTCTCCTCCCCAGCATTTTTCCAGCTAAAAGGCAAACTAGAAGCAACATAACAGTCAGGAAATTACATGGAAATGCTGTAGTTCTCTACAATCAGTGTTCTATTTGAATATGATGTTCATGGTCGTTACACCATTTTATATTTAGAACAAAGCTGTTTGTCACTCAGATGAATCCAACCAAGCTACATCCTTAAGTTTAATTTGGGTTTGGTTTAAGTGAATAGCAAAACATCTGTCTGATATCTGCTTATTTCTGACAGTGGCTGGTAGATGCAAGAAAAAAGTTCATTTCAAAATGTTTATCAAATCTCAGTGCTTCTTGTAGCTTTACTTTTCCTTGAATGCAGTATCACTTATTGGTATAAAGAGAGATGTATGCATAGTATTCTCTCCTGCTTTTTTGCCCCCCTCAGTAGGATACTAAATATAATATCCTACGGCCTCCCCACTAAGTTGGGAAAATTTTGAAACTGAAGTTTTTCCCCCTTTAACAAGCAGGGTATCTGAGAACGCATTGTCCAATGTCAAATCAGAGCAGTGAGGTAATGCATCCTGTCTAATTTCCTTTTCTTGCCTTCTTTTTGGTCCAATTTGCTGTTAGTGCTTGCTCAGTGAACTAATAAATTTAATTCTGAGTTCACCACTTCACAATCAGCAAACCTTGTTAGTTTGGGTTTTAAAAACATGAATAGGATCTTTGTACTGTGATATTTCAAATGTCAAATGTCCTCAGTATAATGGCAGGAAACCGTGGCCACAGTACTAATCCACGTAGTGTAAAACAAATCTCACTATTCTTCAGGTTAGACTACAGATGACTTATAAACTTTTACGCTGGCTGAGGACCTAATGGAGCAAATAACACTTGCATGAAATAGAAGAGGCAACTGCTGGCTCACTAGCATTTTCCTCACATTTACCTGAAATCCCCAAGAAACACTTCATTTGACATTTCTTGAAAAACAAATTGGTCCACAAGAATTGAGTAAAAGTAAGTTACTCACTTTCTGTGTTCCAATGTCAGTATAGAATCATAAAATCATAGAATATCTCAAGTTGGAAGGGATCCATAAGGATCATCGAGTCCAATTCCCTGTTCCTTGCAGGACTACCTAAAATAAAACATATGACTAAGAACATCATCCAGACGATCCTTGAACTGTAGCAGGTTCGGTGCGATGACCACTTCCCCGGGGAGCCTGTTCCAGTGACTAACCACCCTTTCATTGAAGAACCTTTTCCTAACATCAATCTGAACTTCCCCTGACACAGCTTCATTACATTCCCTTGTGTCCTGTCTGGTCACCAGAAAGAGACCATCAGGTCCCCCTCTGCTGCCCCCTTGAGGAAGTTGTAGACTGTGATGAGGTCACCCCTCAGCCTTCTCTTCTCCAAGCTGAACAGATCAGTTGACCTGAGCTACTCCTTGTAAATCTTGCCCTTGAAATCTTTCACCATCTTGGTTGCCCTTCTGTGGACACACTAACAGTTTGACATCCTTCTCATAGTGAAGCACCCAAAACTGCACACAGGCCTTGAGGTGGGGCTGCCCCAGTGCAATATGGAGTGGGAAAATCACGTCCCTTGACCACCTAGCTGTGTTGTGCTTGATGTACCCCAGGATACGGTTGGCCCTTTTGGCTGCAAGAGCACACAACACATACCTTCCATCTTATTCACTAGCTCTGTTGCCCTCCTCTAGACGCATTAGAGTACCTTCACATCCTTCTTAAATTGTGTGGCCCAGAACTGCACCCAGCACTCAAGGTGAGGCTGCACCATCGTTAAGTACAGTGGGATAATCACCTCTTCTGAGCGGCTGGTTATGCTGTGTTTGATGCACCCCAGGATGTGGTTTGCCCTCTTGGCTGCCAGGGCACACTGCTGCCTCACACTGAGCCCGCAGTCAGTCAAAGAGCATCCCCAAGTTCCTTTCTGCAGGGCTGCTCTCCAACTACTTCTCTCCAAATTTATACTGTGTCTGACATTACTTTGTCCCAGGTGCAGAATCCTCAGCACTTGGACTTGTTAAATTTCATGTCATTGATGATTGTCTAATGCTCCAATCTAGATCCCTCTGCAAAGCCTCTTGTCCCTCAAGAGGATCAACAGCACCTCCCAGTGTGGTATCATCAGCAAACTTGCTAATGGTGCATTCAACTCCTGCATCCAAAACACTGATATAAATATTGAACAGAACCGGCCCTAGGATTGAACTGTACAAGAATTTAGAAACATCACCTTATGTTGCTAATCCTTCACACTCTGAGCGGATATGTCATCAGCACTGTCCCCTGACCTTGTGCAGATATGTGCTTTAGTTTCATTCAGATTAGCTGGAACACCCAATGCAGAGTTTACTCTGACTTGTTTCGTATAGGAGGACAGGTTATCAGATTAAATTAGAATGGCATAGCCAGATGATTCTTCACTTATATAGCCAGCTGCTGTGTAGTTGACTAACCCATATTTCAATTAATTTAAAGGTAAAATAAGTTTATAGTGGATCAGTGTGTTGTGTCATGTAATTGCAGTAGGAGCTGCAAATCCGGTTTGCTCTATTGCGAAAACATGGTTTCAACACCCATGCGCTCAGAAATGTCCTTTCTATCTGGGGAAAAAAACCCAATAAAACAACAGGGCAGTCAGCAGGGATCTTTGAGAGTTTTAAGAGTATATTCGTGGAGGGTTTGACCTGGCCAGAAATTAGAACTGAGTTATGAATGTCCTCATCTTTTCTTCCTTCTGACTTGTTCTCTGTGTATGTCATTTGGGAGTTAATTAATTGAACAAAATGTGAACTCTCTTTTTTCTTCACTGCACTCAGGACCAGGCTGCTCTGTTACTGTGAGGAAACTGCCCAGCTCCTGTTTCTTTGAAGACACAGATAATACAAAGCATGGCAGATCTGATCTTTTTTGAGGTTGCTGCAAATGTTTCTCTTGTGGAAATGCACAGAAGGGATCTGAAATTGTTTCTAACTAATGCTGAATTTGAATAGAGTGACTGGACTTGCAATAGCAGGAAAGACAATCATATGCAGTACAAGCTGAGCACTACTGTATTTGCTGATGGCTTGGAATAGCGTAGATTCTCCCAGGACTGAGAAGTCCTTATACAGAGGTTTCTGAGATCTCTACTTCAGTTAAAGAAAATAAAACATCTGCTATATTGGCAAAGAAGAATAGAAACTAGTATAAAGGCATTTATATCAATCAATGTTTTTTAGTTATTCATTTATATTTAAAATTAAAATGTGATGTCTGTCTAGAACTCTTGATGCAGTGACAAGCAATTTCATCAAGAAATCTTTGCAGAGTTGAAATTATCTTTTCATTAGAAACACAGCTACCCTCTTCTCCTTTTGTCATGTCAGGGACCATTATACTCTGCTAATTTTACTAGAGGTATAGCAAATTGGATAAGAATTTGTTCTTTAACTGTGGCAGTTACCTGTACTGCAATACTGGAGTTCTAGGCAGAAGCTTAGATTTTCTCTCCTATGCTTTCAAAATCATGGGATTTACTTCACTACGACAATGAGTTTTTTGGATGTTTATGGTTAGAATTTTTATTAGGCATCAGAGGCTTTTGTTTCCTTTGCAGTACAGTACTTCCATGGTTGTTCATAAAACTGAAATGGATAGAAAATGAAAATACTTTCAAAATACCATAACAATGGTTATGTATGCTATTTTATGTTTCAAGAATATTTCAAGAATGAGAATTTTGTTTGAAAAGGCAAAGAACAAAAGTGTTATGCATTCACAACAAAATAATAATAATAATTCTGTCAGGTGGTTTGAATAAAGTCTTACATGCTTAATAGTATATCTTGTTTTTTTCAAACAACTTCAGTTTGTTAAATAAAACACAGTATTTCTCCTCAGAAGCCTTGTCTTGCTGGCTTACCTCCGACATTGTCTACCCAGACATCTCAAGACACTTAGCAGGATGCAGAAGGATCATGACATGTGTTTTAAAGATGGGAAAAAATGAGGCACAGAGAGGTGACAGGGACAGATGATACACTGTTGGTATAGCTCCACTCACTTCAGAGAACCAATCACTCCTGAAACCTGAGGTGTTTCAAATGTGCATGCTTAAGCAAGATAAAATTTAAATTTGGGAGTTGTTTTTAGGTTTTGATACTGAGTGTTAAAAATCTCTGGATGGATTATGAACTCTTACAGTTCAGAAGTCCTTGGTTTTAGCAGTGTTCAGGTTAAAGGTGTGCATGCAGTCCCAAGGGATGGTTGCAACTGCTAAAAGTGAAAAGGTTTTTCACTGGTCACTGTGTGAAGCTCTGGCTGACCAAGGAGGAAACTGAGATAGAAAGTGAAGTAGCTTTGTCAGGATTACCTGTGGAACAGTGCCCAGTGGATTTTCAGCATCTGACAGCCTTGAGGTCTTTCCAAGCACTAGCCTGTGACTGTGCAGATATTCCTCTTCTGCTCTTTGTCCAAACCTTTCTTATATATGAACCATCATGAGTGTAAGTGGAAAAACTATGAAAATGGAGGATAGTTGGAAGAAAGGAGTATGGATTAAAGCCTGTTGTCACCCTGTTGCTCCTCTCCAAGGTGGGAAAGAATGTTACCATGAAATATTTCTTTACATAGAGAACATCTCCCTCTGAGCAAGGAAATACTTTGAAGTCTAATAAAATAACCATATATATTAATTGATTTTAGTCTCTGTGTTAAAAAGGCAAAAATCTTTTGCCAGGTGAATTAAACATCTGAACACCAGAGACCTATCAAGCAAAGGCAGGAATAGAAAAATAGCCAAAACATTCAGAAAAGCTTCCTAATGTGACATGGTGTTACCATGGCAACAAGAACTCAAAATCTCTCCATGGGAAGTTGCCCTCTTTTTGTCTGTCTCACTTTGGAAAGTATTAAAACCAGGGTGCAGTCCTCAGAGATGATAATTTATAGCAAACTCTAGAGAATCTCCTGTAACACTATAAATCTTCATGATGAACAGTTTTACATCCATGTTGAAAAATATAAACCAAATCTTTTAGAGTTTTATTGACTCTTTGGCAATTTGGGATCATTTGAAGGATGCCATACAATTTGTATAGTAATTATCTCCCCAGATTAGAGGTGCATAAGGATTTATTAACCATGTAGCTCTCAACAGAATTGCAGGAGATATCCAAGTATGTTTTAAGATACTATTCTGTAAATACACAGGCTGGTATTCTTATGTTGTTGTCCATTCTCTGATCCTTCTAGACTGGATTTTTGCGCAATATAGACACTTAAAATATGGATGTCAGCACTCAAACCATTTATCCACTAACAGAAAGACACATAGTCACACACACAGAAGCTTATTTTAGCAATTGTATTTCACAGCTTCTACAGCTCTACTGATCAAAAATGTCCCTTACAAAGGAGATTAAGAAAACATACAAACAGCTACAAATGCTATGTCAATCTTTCTACTCAACTTTAGAACTCAAAGAATGGTTCCAAAAGAGATAACAGAGAAATACTCCTCCAGGTTAGATCCTGACTCTTGACACAGAGAGGTCTTTTGTTAACAGAACCAGTTTTGGTGATCCATGAAGAAATAAAGTAATTTCTCAACTTAATTAATAGAGATACAAAACACAAGAGGAGTTTTGTTACTGATTTCAGTGGGCCTATAATTTCTCATTAAGTTTGTAGCTTTCCCACCCTTTCAGACACAAATTAGAAAACTACAATTAACTCAAATTGAGCAGAAAATGGTACAGTCTGCTGGATTCTATTTCTATCACAGCAGGCCAGATGATCTAGACATTCTTATCCTGCAGTCTACTTATATAATTCATTAATTTAGTTTGGGAGCTTCTTACTAGCTTCTCTATGAGAACCACTCTGATGATGAATGATGTAGAATTTTATCCTGTGAAGAGAAAAAAAAAAAAAATGTAGGTCTGGATCATAAGGATCCAGAAAACATTTGAGTGAACATAATGTTAAACTTTTGGCTATGAGCACTGGGGTTTTTTAAACATTTTTTATGCCATAAAAATTATACTAGAGAAAATCCAAATACATGGTTTCTAGAGCAGAGGAAATTTTGTCTGGAACTTTTTAAGTTTTGGATGTCTCAGGAAGTGGCTACTGCACATCCTCCCTATGTCATACAATTTCTTTGTGTTTGATGTGTCTGGAACATCTTACCTATGCTTTGTAGAGATTCAGTGTTTATGTGCTGTATGGTTTGTTCACAGACTTCTGTCTTGGAAAGTCCAAGCTGATACATGGGAACTGTAATCCTACAGTGTGCTGCTAAACTGAATATTACCAACAGTTGCTTGTAAGATGAAATTCGTGCTTCGAATGAAGAAAGATTTTAGGATTTTAGGAGACCTTTTTTTAATGTGGAGAACTTACAAGTCCTTATTTAAGCCTACTTCTTATGGAAATACACTTCTTTGTATTATTAGCAGCAAATATATCAAAATAGTGTTGTCTGGAAACCATCTGAAACACTGGGTTTGGATCTGAAGTGAGTTAGTCAATTCTGTTAAAAGACAGCAGTAATCATGTTCTATAGGGTACTGCTGCTGAATATTGTGTTCCATGACTACAACTTCCAGGCTCCATAATAGTAAAAGTATGTAAATAAAAAAGGAGGCCATTTTATTTAACCTAAGAATCTGTAGTTTATCAGGAATACCATCTTCCTTTGGAAATACCTGTATACTGTAAACGTGTTCTTTTTTAACTGTGCTATTCCAATAAGATCTTTTCTTAATTGTGGCATTTTTTCAGGAGTATCAATGGCAATTCACAGTCATGGATTGCTTTAGTCTGAAGGGAATCTCTAGGGTGATATGGGCTAACTCCTCTGCCATCTTCTACCCCAATGCAAAAGCAGGTCCAATTTTGAAGTAACATTTGGTTACTGAGCTCATTTTTAATTAAATATTTTAATATCTCCAAGGATTGAGATCCCACAGTCTCTGTCAGGACAGTTCCAGTCATCGTCTATCCTCTTGGTGAACAGCTAATTCATGTATCTACTTGGACTTAATTTCTTGTACTACTAACCTTCTGCTGTGCACCTCCAGAAAGAGTGTTGTCCATCTTCTCTGTAATTGACCATGCATTAGGCAGTTGAAGATAATATTTAGATCCCTCAACAGCCACCTTACTAAGGCCAAACAAGCTTTTCAGTCCCTCCTTGTTTGTTGTGTGCTCCCAGCCCCGGCTGTCCCAGGGACCTTCTGCCAGACTCATTCCAGTACAGCAATGTCTTTCTGGTTCCTGGGGACACAAACTGGATGCAGAGCTCTTGATGTGGGCCCACATGAGGTCTGAAGCATAGCTTCTAACATGTTAGTCTGCTTATGTGTGTTGTCTTTGCCAACTTTCTTAGTTAACTCCATACTTTCAAAACCATCAAACCTGACATTGAGTCATGTAGATACAGTCATGAAGAACATGGTCAGGCATTGCTGACATTGTTAACAAGTTCTGTATCACCTGAATGGCAGTGAAAAGTTACTTCTAAATATGCTGCCAGGCCTCCTGCTTATTGGCAATGTCTGATGAACAAGGCAGGGGTGCCATATGGTATTCGTAAATGACCTGTCTGAGAGGTTTCAGGACCTGTGGATGCTCTTTTGACATATTGTCTCTATTGCTTCAGATGACTTGATGGCAAGGATGGAACAAGGCCATAGCCTTGTCTTCTGCAGACCAAAGTGTGTGTTACAGGGTGGAAGGAAATATTTTTCCTCGATTCAGTTTGAGTCTGTAAGGATGTACCTTGCCTCAGCACACAGGTGGCAAAATTGTATAATTTCATTCCTTCTATTTAAAAACAGTGCATAATGAAACTGAGTTTGAAGGCAAGGAGGTACATAATTTAGGGTTAAATTGGTATTCTCTGAAGGTTTCTAGATATATCCTCTAGAGAACTGAGGAGTTAGCTTGCTAGCTCTTGTTATCTCTTGTTGGCTTATGTTTTCTCTCTTCTATTGTGTTTTTCTTGGTAGAATAGTGCATCAGAGCTCTTGCTGCACCCAAAATATTGAAGTAAAGACCAGTACAGAAATTTCTTCTTTGTTGGGGGGGGTGGGGGGGGGGGTGGNGGGAGAGAATGAAAGGAAGGCAGAAAATTAACATCGGTTTGAGAGGATGAAATGCTCTGCCTTGCAGGGATTTTTCATTCAGAAAAAGTTAATATTTAGAAAGCTTCCTAAAGCATTTTCTGTGGCCAGAAACAGGAGAGTTATGTTTCTGGAGCTGCAGTGTAATCTTCTGTCAGAACTTATCTTTTTAATCAAAGAAAATGCTTTTTCATTTGTATTTTTGGCCCTCTAATATTACCTGTAACTAATACTGTGATATTGTCTCAGAGACAAATTTGGAACGATGTACTAGGTGATGTCACAAGTTTTACAGTTACAGATTATTCATTTCCTCCTATAAGCATATGTGGATAATATTTTGCTAAGACACAAGTGCTGCACTATGACAGCACTTAAAAAAACTTCCAGAAAGCTGTAGTGGAGGAGGGGCCTTTTTTTTTCCAACAGAGGGCAGTGTTTGTTTGCTAAACAGTTTATCATGTTGTGCATCGTTCCACAGTGTTTCCTTTCTGTAAGCAAAAGCAGAAAAGGACACTACAAACCAGACCTCCCTTTGGTTCTTTCTCTTTTTCATTACTGTTGCTTGGAGGAGAGATGCCTTTTTAATTAAGATTTAAAAAGTAAATATGCGTTTTCCATCACAGAATTGGAGACAATGTGAGAGGAAAATCTTCCTGTGGTAAAAATACAACTTGCTGTTGGAAATGTATAGAAATATTAAAAAAAAAATAATCTTTTTTACAGCCCTCTTTCCTTTCACACACATGCCATAGTCTTACCCTTTCCATCACCAAAGAATTTAGTAACAGTGAATTGTGACAGTGTCTTTCAATCAAATACATGAAGAGATAGCAGCTCAGTTTGCCAAGTTTTATAGTTACATTTAGGTGGTCATGGTTTAGGTAATATAGCTAGTTGGGGAATCTTACAAAAAATGAGATTCTTAAGTTTTAGCTGTGGAATTAAGTGTTTGGACAACTACTTGAATATAGCACAAAAAATCCCATCAGTGTAGTGAAGAAAGCAATCAAGTATATTTGCATGATGCATACATACACTTTTCAGAGGTCATACCAGGTCTGGATAAGGTCTAGTGCTACCATGCTCTCTGAAAGCCTTTAATACAGTGAAATTGCCTAAAACCCCAAGAAAACTCCGTGTATATCTTATAACAACAATAATGACATTTGTGCATGATACTTTTTTGAGATCCATTACCAGATGTTAGAACTTCTCTGTACCTTATTAATTTTTCTCAGTTGCCTATTGATTACAGGCCCATTACCTGAAATTTACTACCAATGCTTAAATAAAAAAGTTGATTGAAAAATGGAAGAAATCAGTCTTTTGTAGAAGCTTGAAAGTATAAATTGTTTTGCAGTTTTAAAGTGTTTGAGCTAGAACAGGTTTCAATGTTTGAGGGTTATTATTTTTTAATTACAAGTGTGTTTGAATTTTATTTATATTTTTTCTTTGCTTTTATTTTATTATTGTTATTATTATTAAATATTTTGCAGCCAGGTGACATAAATCAAATGCTATGTAGAGGTGTTCTGTGAATTGTTTTCTTTCTGTTTCTATGTTCCCTGCTATTTTCAGTATGAATTTGGAAAAGCTTCACTCTGAAAAAAATATATTAAGCTTGGGAATTCTCAATTCTAAAAGAATACAGCTTAATTTTTGGCAGCATGTGTTGTAAAAGATTATATATTTAATTTTTACCTTTTTTTTGACAAGACAGAATCATAAAATTAGTCTTTATTTTTTGTCCTCTAGCTCTTCCATGCTGAATGTATTTTAAAGACTTACAGAATGGGAAGAAGGAAAAGATGGAATTTGACAGATGGGTGAAAAATCCAGAACCTAGGATTTTTTTAAAAAAAATCCTTTAAATAACTAGGCTAAGGTGCCATTTTTGTTGGAAATTCCCTCTTAAAAATCAGAAATTACATTAAAAAATTTTTTACAAAAACAGTAGAAAATATATTTGTCACTGAAATCCCATACTTGGGAGAAAAAGGAATGATTTTAGTTAAAGCACTTGAAGATATTGAAATGATTTTCAGTTAAGGACTGATTATCTGTACAGTTTTGTTGGCTTTAATGCCTGATTTTCATGCTAGCAGTCACTGAAAAGAGAAGTCTTGTCATTCTTCAGCCAGACATGATGGATTTGAATGGTGCAATGAAATATCTTCACTGATACCACACCCTTTCTGAAGGCTTATTTTCAGTGTAGATCACTTCTGTGGTCTGATTTACAATTCAGTACCAGAAACTGTTGCTCTGGCACAACTGCAGAATTGTGGGAGAGTGCAAATGCACAGCCAGAAGGAAATTTCTTATTCTTAACCAATATGGTCCAAGAAGCCAAAGTATTACCAGACACTTATTACCCTAAATGTCTTTTCTACTCAACAGAGAGCATCCTCAAAGACAATTTTTGTGCTGGTCTAGTATTTGGAGAGCCCCATTACCAGGGGATACTCTAGTGAGCTTTTATATTAAGTGCCATTCAGTTTCCTGAGTCCTCTGGAGGAAAAAAACCCCCTCAACTCTTGTCATGTGAGTTTGTTTATTCTGACAAAAGGGTAAGTTCTGATATTTGTAGTTTTGGTGTTTTGTAACTTATCTTGGTGTAATAAAACACAGAATGAGACTGTAGATCATCAGGTTTTAAACTTACCATGACAATTGCTTCCTGAAAGTGAAAGTGTTGCCTGTGGCAGAAAGGTAGCCATCTAGCTAAATCTTGGCCTACTTCCTTTCCTTTCTTAAAACATACTCTTGAAATGAAAAAGTCATAAATATTCTTTGCATCATTCAATGAGTGTAAGCCAGACTCGGGCGGCTTTGCAGTCATAGATCCCTTGTGTTTTTAGGCAGTATTCCTTCCATCTCCACAACAAAAGTCACATGGAGCAAAAAACTCCTCCTCATCTTCTCTACGTCTCCTATTTCCAAAGTTGTTTTAAAATTAAATCTTAGAGAATGTGTCTGCCAAATCCTAGTTGCTTTGAATAAGATATTTAAACTTCCCTGCTTGAGCAACAAAGCCAAATTCCTCATACTTTACATCAGTGGAGTTACTTGATAACTATAACTGATTAGAATAGATATTCTGGGAGTAATGTGCTTTTTCTTACATCTTGAGACAATAGAAAAAAAAAAAAAGGTGATCTTAATTTGTCAGAAGTTGAAAAAACACTTTGATTTAGATGACTTATTGATACAAAGCTCTTATGCTGAATAATCCCTAATAATTTTATGTTTAGTATTTAACTATGAGTTATGTGTTGCTAAATTCAGAAGTCCTGTTGACAAAGGGCACATCAAAAATGTCTTTGAAAATTGAGAAGACAAAACAGGAAACTATCCTGGTCAAATAGCAACACAGAAGCTGAAGTCTCCATAACATACTCAGAGCAGTGCCTAAAGGTAGCTGTGGTCATTAAACAAAGCAAAAATAGTATTTGAATAAAAAGTATGATGAAGGATACCAGCTGTGAAAATGAGTCCAGTATAAGAAGCTGCTCCAATAGAATGAATTCATGCTGGTGATGACTTCTTAGTGATATTTAATCATCAGTGCTATAAACCATATAAGAAACAAAGGAAACTTCATACAGCCTTCCAGCATTTCCACCAACATAATATCATCACTAAACTTTACTATCAACCGCAACTGCCTCAATGAAATGGCCAATAAAAATGTTTTAGAAGATGTTAGCAATACAAAAACTTTCCAGATATTGTGCCATTGAAAACTTCCTTTGATAGCCATCTATAAAAAGTGATTCTATAAACAGCAATAAAGAACCCACAACCCAACCCCAAAACCAGTTCAGCTGAATTTATGGGAAAAGTTTATTTTCTTGAAGAATAGAAATTAATAAAATTGGTTTTGGCAAAAAGTAAGAACTGCCTCAAAAACACTTGTCTATTCAGAGTAGAGAAAGAAAAAGCACTGTCTAAATATGTGCACAGGTAGGGAATATGTTTCTAGGGAGCTTTAGCCTATCTTGTCAAGACCTAGCCTGCTGAATACCCCAGAGTGTAAGCCGTTGTTGAAAAGGCAGATATTAAGCTAACAAACACAAAACATAAAAGATAAAACAAAGGTTTCATTTGTAATGCTAAAAACAAACTGTCACAGTAAAATGAATCTCAGCTCTCTGCACCGTGGGTACAGATCTAATGCATGCCTTCCAGTATCAAAGGTAGGGGGTTTCCCTCTTCCTGGGGCTTTAAGTACCAATTAGGTTTTAATGATCAGTTTAAGTCTATATTAGAATACTCATATGATGCTTTGAGGTTCTTCTTTGCAAGTCAGAAGAGATGCAGTGGTGTGCAGTAATTACCACCTCATAATCCCGAAACCTTCTTTTAGAGTATTAGCCCTTGTTTCAGCAAATAATGAACATCAGTAAGTAGGTCTGTGCCAGGACAAACTCAAAACAGATCAGAGGTGGGATTTGGAGTGCAGTATGAATAGTGGAGTTTTTATCCTTTGGCAACCAAGATGAAAAATAAACCTGTCAAACAAGTGTCTTGGATCAGAATTAAGCCGAAGGTTGGCCTTGTCTTTTTTCTTTGGCCAAAAATCAGTTTTCACCAATAATTCATTTTAAATCAACTGTGAACTTTTGATTCAGCCTAAAATGAAGCAATCTGGACTCCTAGGAAATGAGTACCATCAAATAAAAAATAATTCACAGTAAAAAGTAGAAATGTTGTGATAAAGAATGCCTGAACCCAAGGGTTTAGTTTAATTTAGTTTCTTCTGATTTTTTTTTTAAGTATGACAATTTATGCTTTCAGTATTTGTGGTGTTTGGGGTTTTTTCCCCCTCAAAAATCCCAAGTTCCCTTTCTTTCACCTAAACCATTTGCTGAATTTAATCTCAGTGTTGAAATTATTTCATTCACTCCTCTAACACACTTTCAAAATCTAAAGCTCCAAAACTTTTGACCCCACAGTGTCACTGGGTACTAATTGTTGGTACAGTTAGAAAAAAGACAGTCTAACAACAGAAGTAAAACTATGCCTGGCTATTCCAGATTGATGATGATTCTTGGGCATTTGTTGTCCTTATTGACTGCTGAGAGAAAGCTTATTCCCTGCTTCAGATGTACTTCCTCCCCAAGTACATCCAACTCCATTTTCAGGTGTTAATTTTCACTTTAATTCCTGATTTTTCAAATTTGTACCATTGTCACAAAGAACTGGTGAATGACTGAATAGCTAGTTTCCTGTCATCTTCAGTAAATGAGCTTTGGTTTTGGAAATAGTTATACTGACACATCACAAGGGCCTTGCTGGGCTCAATCTGCCTTTTACCAGGACCTTGAATACTATGTGTCTGAGGTCTCTCATTTTTTGATGCAACTGCAGGTCAAAGACAGCAAGCCCTGAAGTTCTGCATCACTGCATCTGGCTTCTAATGCACCTTCTATTTCATAAACCTGTTGCTCTCTTTCTTCTCCCTCTGCTGCCCCGTCACTCTATCCAGTCACATTTACAAAGAATTACCTAAAGAAGAGAATTTTTTCTGCCAGCTTCTTTTTTATGACTTTTTCTGGTTCACATTTTTGAATCAAAGAAGGAGATCAGACTTCATACTCACTGTAATTCAGTAATCTCAGTAAAATTCAGTTTCATCTTACTACAATGCCCTTAGTTTGCTGGTATTTTTTCTTTTATATTTGTGTGTATCTTGCCCACCAGCTAAAATAACTGGAAGAGTGTTGTGAAACCCTGGAAAGTTGTGAGTGAGATGTTCCCAATCCACTCCTGTCCTCAGTCTGAACTGTAAGAATAGGAAAGACCAACAAGTGTGCTGTGCTGGCTTCTCTTGTCACAAGTGATCTGAGCATGGTAAAATTACCGGTGTGAGAAAAAACTTCAGTATATGGATTCCATCTATGGAGAAGTTCATAAGCAGCCAAATAAATTGCTTTATTCCTTAATTGCCAGACTGATTTCATATTTTGAACTGCTCTTCTAGGCCAGTTCTAAGTAAAAATATTTTACTTCAGAACCAATAAACTATCTGTATTTTCCTGACTCTTTCTGTTCCAGGCACTTATATTGCATAAGTATGAGAAATTTTACTCACAATGTATTGTATATTGTATACTCCCATATACTGTATAGAAGTCTCCTCTCTGGAGATCTGAACTCCAAGCTTTTCATCCAGTTCTTCTCCTTGAATTAGGCTTGAAGGTGAATGATTGGGATAGAAAGTGCCAATGATACATTAGTCATGTGAAGTGAGAGGGATAAGTACTATTGCTTCTTTTGGTTAAGATTTTAAAGGTAAGAAATAGAAAACTAAGAATAATTAAGAAATAGGTAAGGAATGAAAGAAGTTATTGTAATCAGGGCATTAGTGGAAGAGTGAAACTATGTATTACAGTTAACCTTTAAAAATCCTTGATTCCAGGATTTATAGATTCAAATATCTTAAGTCATCAGAACAGAAGCGTGAGCAAGGTTTGTGTAAATCTCTTATATTTTAATGTGTAAAACAAATACTTTTCTCTGTCTTTTTCTTTCATTGCTTTTTGTAGGAAGTTAATGAATAAAACCATTCTATTTTAGTAAGTTATTTGTCTTATATTTGATTAATAAAAGCTATGTGTCAAACCCTCTGCTGCTGAACTTGCATTCTTTGATAACAATGCACACAAATCCTCTGAACACTTTGACTGAATTGTATCAAAACCAGTGATGTACAAGCCACTGTGATGACAGCTGAAATGATGTCTTATACAGCAACATTCTTTTGTAACCAGGATGACCTGGAGCAAACCCTCCTACACTCTGGCTTGAACTGCTGGAAATATTTCCTCACTTTTTGCTGACATTTTATGACGTGTGACTTTTATTAATGGAGTTTTATTTAGGACTATATGCTGTGGCTCTTTGTTGTTTGCCGGTGTTTATTGTTGATTTTATGGAGCCATGTCTGCAGCAATTAAAGTCTAGACTGGGTCACTGCCTTGTCAACTTCACGGGCAAGCCATCTACCTTCTTTCATGTACATGTGCCATACAAAGAAATCAAGTCCCTTTTTGCAAGGATGTTACAAGATGCAAATGGCAGAAGAAAATGATGAGCTTGTATGAAGCATACTTCAGTCTACAGAGAGAGGTTTTTCTCCACCAGGACAGTAGTACCATCATCTTCCTTTTGCAACTAGGTAAACTGAACTTCGTCAAAGTTGGAGGTTGAAACATCACGCAGATCTTCAGAGTCCCAGTCTCCTACAGCACACTACTTTCTCTGAAGTGCTCCAAGACATTCCTTGACTTTATGGATACCAAGTCATTCCCTTCACATGCAGAGCACAGATTCACTGAAGGATCCTAAGAGAGGGGTAGAGAAAATCATGTTCTGTTCTCCTGCTGCATTTGCAATGAATGCTTGCTACTGACAGAGAGGTCTCTTAATTATGCTGTACAATTGGTAGTACAGCAAACATTATTTTCTTTTGCCTGTGGAAACTGCCAGGCTTGCCGAAAATGTCTGTTTCTAAATAAGTAACTGAGAGTCCCTCAGATGTCTCCTTAGGAAGAACAGAGTACCTGGTTCCTAGTCATACTCCCTGATAGTGTATGGCCCTCTACCCAGTACCATTGGATAAATCAGGACTTTGAGGGGTCTCTAGCCTGGCCCCCTGCCTAGAGCAGGCTGAGCCTGCTCTAGGGGTCAGACTAGGTTGCTCTGGAAACCTTCCAGTGAAGGAGACGGCAACACCTCCTGGGCTCTCTTTCCACTTCCCTCATGGGAAAAAGCTTTCCCCTTATGTCCTGCCTCTCTGATCCTGCTCAGTCTTTTCCCCAAAGCTGTCCACAGCTCCACTGGCACAACTGCTGGTGCTCTGCCAGCCTGGGACAGGGCTGTATAGTGCTCCTGTCTCCGTTGTGTGTGGGTCCTTTTGACCCCTTCTCCCTCTGACCCCAGACCATGTGAATGGGACATCAAGACTAGATAGAGTATTATAATCTTATCAGCAGTGACAGAGCTCTTTAGAACCTGCTGGAGTTTGCTAGAAACAAAAGTCTGCAGAACTCATGCTATAATTCTATTTTTCTACATGTCTGAGTAGGTAAATGTATGAATGAGAAATATATTTTTTTTCCCACAGTTGCCCTTCTAATTTACCTCTCCTCTCCTTCAAAGTATTCCTGGACCTCCCCTGGTGTCATAGGCTTCTATGCAAAATTCTCTCAGCACTCCTCTTTCTCTGGTGTTTGATCTCACCTCCTGACAGTTGCTTTCTACTAGCTCTTTAGTGACAGTAGTTTGTTTTCATACCACAGCTATTAAAAAATAGTTTCCCCGGTGTCTGCAGCAGCATTTATTTTCTAATTTCTAAACTTCTCTTTCTTGATCTATTCTCTTTCTTCATCTATGGTGTTCAAGAACTACACAATTTCATTTGCAGTGCCACCTCTGAATGTCTGAAGTTCTTTTCTAGTCAGAGAGCTGAAACATTTTCCTCATGTCTGAGACATAGTCTTGTATACCCTTTATTTGTGTACCCTGTATTTGAATGTTAATGAGAAATCAGATGCTGTGAAATGATACAAAATGTTGAAAAGAGACTGGCACACCTAATCAAGCTGCTCATTCCTTTTCCATTTTAGGGAACTTCTCACCTATCCCTTTTATAGATTTGAATTCTTAGGGAGAAAGTTTGTTGAATTACAGCATAAAATCTGGAGGAGGGCTAAGAAAAAATGTTAAATACTTTAGTCTTGTAAAGGGTCCTGAGAAAGACAAGAAAAAAGGATGTGAAAAGATGTATTTTCTGGGTCACGCAGAGCGCCCTATGAAACATTGTCTGTGTTTACTGCCAGTTAAGGTCTATCTATTCAGAGAAATGCAGTTCTTAAGTTTCTTTGTCAGGACACTGACTCTCAGGAGCTGCAGTTGCAATACCTGGATACATTTCAAGCTGCAACATAAAAACCTGTTCTCAGAAATAACAGAGTGGAGCAATTAAGCATTGCTCACGCATAACAGTTTTCTCTATTTCAAAAGAAAATGATCTGGTTTGTCATTCTTAAATAGGTTCATGCACAATAAAATGTTACCTTTATCGTAATTTTTTCATATCATTGTGATGTTCTGTCAGCTTTATGTGATTTCCTGTGAGGCATCATATATAAAGAAAAATAGAATGGGATGTCGAGTGACCTAGGGTTTCTTGTGTTCCAGATGAAGACAGAGTTGTTCTGGTTATTTGGGACAGTAGAGGGAGAGATTCATTGCTCCTGAAGGAAAAGCAAAGAAATGAGATATATTTCTTAAGCCTTTTTAAGTAGCAACATAGAAGGCAGTTTTATTCTTAGGTTTGCTACATCAGTCTCTGGATGTGATGCTTGAACGCTCCAATTGAATGGTCCCTAAAAGTAAGGAATCTGCTTCTCAAGATAAATCTTGATATTATTCCTTCTGTTATGGGAGTAAATGTGAACACTGCAAATAGCTAAAGATGCCATTTGTTCTACTTGTAAGATGTGGGTTGTAATTCCTATGTCAGTATGTTTGAGGCACAATTAGCTGACATTTCTGTAGTAATCTGCCATGTAGCACAGTCTTTACTGTTGTTTTGGAAAGGATGCTACACCCAGCACCACAGAAGGAGAGCAGCAGAATTTAAACTGTGGTGGTGTTCTTGGCTTTTGATAATGAAGCAAAACCTTGAGGATCGTACCACTAGGAGCATGAAAGTGAGGGCTCCATTTATAAGCATTGTAGGGAAAAGTCTACAAAACAAAAAGATCCATCACACTCAAGAGTGGTTGAGAAAATAACCTTATTTTATCTTTCCATTTTTTCCTCCTACACAGTACCTACAGTTGGTATCAGTCCGGTTTTAGCAATGCTGTATATCAGAAAAGCTATTCTTCAACATGTAATTAACTATACCTTTAATCAGTATGCCTACTTATCATAGATCAAGCCTTCAGTCCTGAGGACCCTATCTTCTGAAGGATTTAAAGAGCTTTGAAAATGTTTTGATCCTTCCATATAATACCTTTTTCTCTTTTTTCTTTGGTCTTTATCTCCTATGAAAACAATTTATTTTTTTCTGGCTGTTTTCCTCCACCAACACTTACATTATAGTATCTTTTCCTTTATGTTTTCATTCTTTTTCTTCCATTCTGTGGGGTTTTTTATTGTTGTGAATAGGGATGGGGTATTTTTAAAGCCTTCTTAGAACCTTCTTTGACCTTTTAAGCTCCTGTCTGATAGTATTTGACTGTGAATATCTTTGATGCTGTTAATAGTTCCTTCTGTGTTTCCCTATCTTCACCATGCTGTTTTTTTGAATTAATTTGAGTTTCCTTCTGGTAATTATCTTAAGACATATTTACATGGTATTCAGGACAACTTCAGTTCTTGCAACTTCTGAGCAGTGATACCTGTTTTTAAATGTGAGTCAGCTCAGAGAGAGACAGAGCACATCTGTGAAAAGCAGTTAGGAGTATGAAACCTTTAAACCTTTATGACCTAGTTGCGTGACTATCTCTACTCTCCATAATATCAAAATTAGGAAGTGTTCTTATATTTCTGAACTACTGATTAACAGCACAGCTTCTTGCCAAGCAGTCACCTGAGCCACCACATTGTTGTTATATTAAATGTTTTAAAGCATTGAGTTAGTAGCAGAATCTCCCATTTGATTAGTTGTCTTATGAGGTTAAATATTATTTTTTACTCTGTACTAGTAGTAGTTTAGTATGAGGTTGATATTAGTTATAACATGTTACACTACTTCCTAAAGAATGTTCTATGTCATCTCTTAAATCTGGAAAGGAAATCACATTTACCATATTTTTTCATAGTGTAAAACTGGTAACCTTTCACCTTGTAAGACAGAAAGTTTACCATTAAATTACACCTAATTTTGAACATCAGGAATTTTATTAGTCTCCACAGTCTTAAGAAACACAGGTTTGACTGGAGATTAAAATGACCATGAAAGAGCTAAGTGCAGATTGATCTTTTTTAAGGAAGGTTAGTAAGTTTGAATACTGGACTACTGAGCTTATGTTGCCTGTCTGGATACTGTTCTGGACAGCTAGGCACAACACAGTGTGGTTCTTCATTAACAAATAAAATTTGAATTACTCCTTGATGCAAAAGCAAGGGCATTACATTTAGATGTCTTCAAGGGCATTACATTTAGATGTCTTCATAGTGAAGAGTAATAACACATTTCAAAACCTTAATGAGAACAATGCCATATTTCCTGAGATCATTAATTCCTTATCTGGTGTGTGCATGCCTCCTAACCAGCCTCTTTTGTTTACTTCATATTCATCAGTTTTAGTCTCTGTTGCACTGTTGCAGTCTGTACACGCAGATTAAAAATTCTCTGTTTACTGGATCCCAGGAAAAGCACATAGTTTTAGTTGAGAAATGGAAAACAAAGCAGCCATATAATTTTTACATTTAGAGCTTGTTTTTTGACAGAAACATGAATAAAAACTTCAGCCCACAGTTGTCAAGGCAGCTGTATTCTCCTCTTGACAATCAGTTTTGCAAAAGATTTTCTTCTTTCCTAGTGCTCTTTAGTTTAAAAAGAGGAAACTTGTAGATGTCATGATTTACTCATTATATACTGCATTATTATAGATGGGACATTTCTTAAATAGTTGTTCTCCCATGGGACCATGGGCTTCTCAGATTGCCAACAAGCATGCCAGTTAGTACAAGTTCTAGTAGTGATTTTTATGTTATCATCACTTGTCCACTATGAATTGGAAAGTAATTTTGTGCAAATAGCTTAACAGCTGTTCAGTGGCAATGACTTAGAGAGTCTGATTATGAACTCCTAATCATACAGCCCTTGTATTAACTTCAGTGAAACTGCTGCCTGATAAAGCAATTAAATTTCAGTTTCTCACATGATGATATTCGTGTTTATGAGAACTAAGCTCCAGTTTTGGAGATGAGAGAATCTGAATGACATCAAAATGAGCCAAGCACCAAATTTCTGGTCTGATTTTCCAACCTTCTGGGTCATATATTAGGACTGTAAATGGGCTTTTGCGTCATGTGAAATGTTGGTTATGGATCTGTGGGTATTTAAGGAAAAGACAAAGACGTGTCTTAGCATCAATTTAAAATAAAGTTTCAGAGCAAAATTCTAACTCTACTAAATGCTTATAGTCTTCAGCAGAAAGAGTTTTTTACCTTTTTGTTTGTTTGTTTTTGTGATTTTTTTTTTTTTTTTTTTTTTTTTTATGGATGTGTTTGTGGTAATGGACTAAAGATTGGAAAACATTATAACTCGTAGCCATTCTTAAGAAGGATAAATAAAGGGTTGCTGCTTCTCTGTTAGGATATAATTAATCTGGTAATTTTTACATTGATTTAATGTTGAATTTGTCTCTTTGAGGTAAATTTAGAGTTATTGTCTTTCAATACCAACCACATTAACTTCTTTATTAATTGTTAGCAAATTAGAATTATACGAAATATCATATAAACTGTTAGTTTATGTTCTCCTGCGTCTTAATAATACCTAGTGAGATTATATCTAATGAGAAGACATATAGTCTAGCCAAATGAAGATGCTTTTCTTCTGCCTTGCCCACTGAGTTAGGGCTCTGGTCACAGTCTCACCTTACTCTTTCACCCATGCTGAGGCTGAAGGTCAGCTGTTCAGAGAGGCTTCAATATGTCAGCACTCCCACTGAAGGTCAATATGGAACAACATGAATTGGAGACAAGAACTGAAATATTCATAAGACAAAAGCTGTAAATTTCAAGATTAATTTGAGCTGAGAACCACTAACTTCCAGACAACCTTCTGTTATGGAATTAAGAACAAGATCACAGGCTTTTAATTTATTTTTACTTACCATAATATTTGATAAGATGTCATTCTATGTCTTTTTTTCAGTGGTTAACACAATGTGTTAATTCAGATACTGATATATATGAGTGATGAGTCTGGCATGACAGCTGCCAGGGTCATGTCATGGTCATTGTCATGATTATATGAGCGTTGCAGAAATTTGAGAAGAGAGACATTAATCTAATCTAAAGAGTAGCAAAGATATATGCAACTTTATGAATAAATTATTTCTTAAGGTATATAACAATAAATGTAACTTTTATTTTGATATAGATTTAAATTATTTAAATTAATTCAAATATCAACAAGCCAAAGTAATGTGTCTTACTTGAGGTAAGCAAACAAGGGTGAGCATTCAAAAAATGTGATAGGTTAACCTCTTAAGGTAAACATAGATTTTTCTAGTGGCACTTAAGATGCATTTGTATTATTTATTAATAATGTTTATATGGAGGTTAGATACTTTTCCAGTTTGAGTGCATACCACCACTGTTGATGAAATGTAACTATGAAAGCACTTGTATGTTCTGATGGTCATAGAGTATTGATCTGATAATAAATTGTTTGGATCTTGGCCATTAAAAAATCACTTCCTTCCCACTTTGTACAATGGCCATGTTTTATTAAAAGTTGATTTACTGATTTAAGGGCTGATATTTCCCTGAGTGTGTGATTGGTGTAATTATAGTGAATTATATCTTGCATTGCTGGATATGTATTCAGATGTTAGTATTTAAACAGGATTATCAGTTTACTAGTCAAATAAAAGTGTGGATTTTGAAGAAAAAAACCCCAACCTAACAAAAGATCCAAACATAAACACATAAACTTTGCCACTGATACATCATTTCTTTTCTCTCCATTTTCATTCTGTCAGCACTCTTTTCTCCATTCTCTGGAATGCACCTATAGTGATTTTTTACATATCCTTCAAAGCTGTCTTGTTACCTTCTAGTTTAATGTATAGCAGTGTGAAAAATCCTTTGTAAGCCATTTATACACCTTTAGTTTTCAGTCACTCAGTCTGCCTTCTGACAGGCTTGAATATTTCTTTCAAGCATTGCTCATTAAACCAAGTGTTAATATAAAAAAAAAAAAAAAGATGTTTCTTATATTTATGTTTCTGTATAACTGGTGTTAAAGCTATTTTGGGTAAAATTCTACCACCAGTGCAAATCCAAAGGATCTCTGCCAAGATCAGGACAGACTGCACTTTTATCCTCTGCTTGATCTTTCCAAGTAATCCCTTCTCTTCCTGGCTAGAGCCTTTTCATGATTTTGGGGTAAAGGCAGTTAAGCCAGCCTCATCTTCAGACTCTGTGTACCAGATTACCCATCATACCTAACTGGGGTTAGATATCTGTATTGAAATGGAAATTTATTTACAGGCTTGTGACAGCCTTTCTAGAACAAGCATAGTAGTTATAAGAGTAACAGACCTATTCAGCAGAAAGAAAATCAGAGAACATTGCTTCTAGCTTGTTATCTTCTGTAGTGGACCAAAGCTTGCCCACTGTGAAGGTGTCTGAAAAGTTCAAGGAGGTGAAATTCATTATCACTTATCTCCATTCACAGGCACTTGCATCCTCTGTTCTGAGAACATACTTCTAAAGACCTTTTTATTGCCTGTCTCTCCCTTTTTATAAGAGTGGCATCTATTCCCTAGATGAGAAGCAAGACACTGCTTCCAACAACAATCTTGAATACTTTTCTTAAATGACAGGTCAGTGGACACATGTCAATGGATATGATATAGGTGAGTGTCACTGAATACACAGAAACCTCTCCCATTCCCAGATGAGGAGACAGTTCCCTTACATCAGTGCAAGCCCTTGACCTGACGTCTTCTCTCAGGGCGCTGTGTGTAAAGCCTGTTTAAATTCATGTCCTAGGAGTCATTTTGGTTAATTCCCAGGCCTGTGCTCTGTTTTGCCCAGAAAAGGGGTAGTCAAGCTCCCTGAGTTTGCTAAGGGCTCATTGACTCTGTTATGTATCAGTAAAGAAGCAACAAGGTTGTGGCAGAAATTATTGCCAGGTCAGGCAGTTGAGCAACCAGCTTCCCAGCCACTTTCATCTTAATCTGTACGTGGCTGTGCAGCTGGGTAGTTGTCTAACCAGGCACTTGAAAGTACTTGCTTAGGACTGGACCTTCAGACCAGTGACTATTCAGCTCAGTAAGACTTGGGTAAATATGTTTACTACGGAGAACTGTAAAATCGTATTCACATCAGTCCAGGAGGAACAACAGGTCTGAAATCTGTGGCTTTCAATGACTTCACAAAGCTCATGTTTGCATCTGCCTCGTTTAGCCCATTTTTCAAAATTGCAACGTCTGATAAAAAGTGGATGCTGTTCGATTTCAAGGCACAATATATATGAAGGCATATAGATATAGCATAAGCTAATTTGGACATCTCTTTTATACATATTATTGCAAAGATGGAATAAATGATGAAGTTGCAAACTAGTTTTACTGTTGCTGCTATGTTGCAAGTGCTTGAGTCATGAATCGGATTAAATAAGCAAATCTTGCTACACTGGTGGAGAAATCAATACCCCAGAAGGAAAAAAAAACCCCACTATTTCATTTTATACTGAATTTCTAAATTATATTTCCAATCCCTTCAAGCTTTTTGGGTGCTTTCAGGGAAGGTGCTTGACATCAAAGGACAATAAAAACCTCATTTATTGACCTGTGATATCAAATGAGGTAAGCATTGAAATTTACTGAATCATTAGCAGATGTCTTCTCAGGCAGTGTGATTTATATATACATGCAGATACACACTCACAATTTTACTTTCAGATGCCCATCATGTTCTAACAATACACTGACTCCACTGAGGCCTTCCTTATATCTAGGTATTGCTGAGTGTGGAAAACAAAATACACAGATTATGGAATTTAAAAATATATATTAAAAAAACTTATTAGGAATGATATGATATCATGGGTTTTCATGACAGTTGTGGAGTATGTGAAGGTTTAATTTCTAGGTGAGCTATAAGCCAACGCAAGGAAGCAAATCACAGCAAGCCTAGTATCCTTTTGGCAGGCCTAGCAAGTGAATGAACTACCACTAGTAGAGTACAGCCTAAACTACTCCTCAGCCTAAAAGGTGTTTTTTCCATTAAAAATTGGAAGATTTTCATTGGTGGCAGATTTCATGATGTCGACAGAAAAGATGAAATTAAGACAGGGAGGCAACAATATTCTATATTGTCTTCATTCTCCTTACATGCACGTTTTTCCTAAGTTTTGACTGAAGGCATCTGTTCCTTGGGCTTTCCTCATTGTTCTTCAAAAGATTTCAGAGGTTTCTAACTTTTTCGCTTGTTGAGGGAAAAGGTGGTAGGTGGAATGTAGCCCACTGAAGATTGTCTGTTTCATTTTGGTAACATATTCTGCAAACTTTAGACTGACTTTTGAAAAAGGTATTTAATATTCTATTAAAAATCATAGACAACAATTCATGTTGCCATATGCATGTATGGCTATTAAAAAAAATGGACTGTTTTAGAGATTTCAGGTGATATTTGAAGGCAAGATTTCCAGCAGTAGAAAATACTGTTTAATGTTAAGTGAAACTGACATGCGATTGTATTATAGTGGATCAGATAATACAGTGAGTTGCAAAGGTGGACTCCAGTGACTTCCAACAGAAGTATTTCAGTGATGATAATTTAGACCAGTTGGGGACTAGCTTCATAGGTTTAATGTATCAATTTTTATTTCCTATGCTCTCAGCTCAGGGCTCATTGTACTAACTGCCAGCTGAAATCACATTGTGCAGACATGTACTAAGAAAGATACTGCAGTATAGATAAGGCAGAGAGTGGACTAAAAGGCACTGGGGGATTTAAAACTGAGGCAGGAATGTAATTCAGATTTTATGACATCTCTTTCGATATTGTTGCTGGAGTTCAGGGAACTCCAGAAGTGAATGTAGGCTCTTCAGATATTATTATTGAACAAACTTTATCAAACAAAGGCATCCCTGTTGTCATTTAAAAATGGGGAAATTGAGGCACAAGGAAGTGATAACTCAGGGTCATCCAGGAAGCAAGCAGAGAGGTATTCAGTTAGTATGTAATTATGCATTTTTTTCAGTTTAGACTAGTCTGATCCTCCGCTCTTAACCATGCAAGCTGTCCTTACGTACACAACATGTTTAGAAAAGATTTGGAAAACATCATTAAATTGAGTTGCTAAGGTTTAAGGAGGGCATGACGCATCGAGTCTTGTTAGAACTGCATTCTGTGGCACTACAACAAGCTACTTAGGAATTTGCCACTAAGCAAAGATTTCAGGTATTTGGGCATTTTTTCTACATTCTATTTTCAGGGAATAAGTAATGCAGTGGCATTGTAGGAGGTTCCTTCTCCACAGCCTACCTCAGTTTTCCTCTTATTACACTTAGGTTTAGTCTCCCCAGATGTTTTCTGTAGATATTAAAATGGTGTTGAAAGGAAGGAAAGTTGGCAGTTTGGGAGAGAGAAATCACTCATCAGCTGTGTTAAAAAACAGGTTTTAAAAATTCTTAGCATATTTCTACATATTTTGAAACCTATGTTTCAGAGACACGTAACATCTTTTTTGTTCTGCCTGTTGATGATCCAGCAATGTTTTGTACCTGGGTAAGATCAGTAGGGTATCATGGTACTGTGGTTGGCTATGCTTAGATTATTGCTCATTTCCTTTGGCCCTCTGCAGTCTTTATCATCTGCTTTGAATATTTTTTTTTAAAAAAGATAAAAAAGATATTGAACTAAGGAATCTTTCTGTTAATTTTTGTGTGTGAATCTGTTTGTGTATTAAAACACACATTAATGAAAAAACCTTCCCCAAAAACAACTAGTAAAAGTAAATAAATACCTACAGGACCTCACCAGCTGCTAGTGTTGCCAAAGGAAAAAGGAACTGTATTCACTTCAGCTGAGCACAGGATTATGTCTTGAATAAATCTCCTTTCAAATTATCAGTTCTTTCTGACGTGACTGTCAGGAAAAAGAGAGCAAAACTTTTAAAGAAAAAATTAACTTGCACTTACCCTTTGACAACAGTGTGCATTACAGTGATGGAACTTTATTAAGAGAATTGTTTGCCAGCTCTATTTATCTTTCTTTTGGCAGCTCTGGAATAAATATTTAATTTAATTTATGTTCGAATTAAAAAATGTCTCTATAAAGGTTGAGCAGTACCTGCCCACCATGAAAAAAATGATGGTTATATATTGCTATGCCATTCACAGTGAAATATCTCTGTATGAAAGCTGACTGTTCACTTATAGCCTGAAGTTTTAACCTTTTCTTAGATGGGCTGAAGGAGGAAGCCTGTAGAGTTAGAAAAATACACTGAGAAGAGGAACAGATACTTATTATAGGGAGATTTTTCCTCCAGGCAAGGATGCTTTTCTTGCTTTCAACATAATATTTATCTATGTTTGCTATATTGTCTCAGAAATGTACAGGAATGAGGTATTTTTCAGTCTATACTTGGGGTTAATGTATAGCTGATAGAAGACCACTGATGATAGTGAATTTCATGAATAGTTCATTTAGCTAGGTGTGTCAAGGTACCTGAGCCCCAGGAATAGTGACTAAATACCCATTTGCCAGGACTTTTCTTGTACATGATCATATTTTATTCCTGTCATTTTGTCCCAAGTATGCTGAGATCTCCAACTGCATCTTCTATTTATTTCATGTTTAAGGACTGAATTCTAAAATTCAAAACCTGTATAATCCCGAGTTTTGTATGTGTACAGGACTTGCTTTATCCATATATACAGCTTTTCCACCTGTTTTCTGTTGACATTTATAATAAGATTTTATTTTTCATTCATAATGAGTGTTCCTCATCACACTCAGGGATGTGAGCTGAGGCATCAGAAGAACGAAGATTCAATTGCCCTGACAGTGAGTAGACTGTAGTAATGGTTTTAATGCAAAAGCCTTGTCATTTTTCATAAGTTGTACCAGGTTAGAGACCTCCATGATTTGTAAGTGAATATGTGTTTCTGATCAGAACAAGTGGAATACTTGGTCACATTATTTTACATATGGGTCGTTTACAACCAAGGTGTCCTTATTTAGCTAGCACACTCAATGCTGGAAGTAAATGTTAGTTCATCTGACTTGAGCTCCAAGATTTTCCTTTGACCTTACTGTACTGCTAAAGAGAGGAGAAGAGAGAAAATAAATATTTTCAAAGGTGAGAGTGAATGAGGTGCCCACATCTAGTTGGTTTCTTAACTGTCTTAAAGTGCCCCAAAATTATGTTTTCACAACTTATTTTTAGTAATTAAACAAATTAACCATTTATATTTTTGCAAATAACACCTATTTGAAGGTTTTATTCCTACTCTTCTGCCTTAATATGATGCTCAATAATTCTCACTTGAGGCTAAACAGAAGTGGTTTGCTATTTGTACAGAAAAAGGACTCCCAGAAGAATCTTTTGTGCCCAGAAGACTTAATTAACTGACAGTGTCCCATCAATATACAATAATTTTCACATGATAATTTCAATGTGCATAATGCACGCAGGGTAATTTAAAACAAATTTTAGGATGTTGCAGACAATAAATTCTCTCAGCTAACTAAGTACTAGTGTTTATTTTCATTTTAAATTGAGTTTAACTGAAAGATTTTATAATCTGAAAAGTCCTAACATTTTTTTAATTACTTTGTACATATTTAACATCAATTAAATTGTCATCTGGTGGCTTGGGTTACTAGTTCTTCCATGCAGAAAACTTGTGATGAACTTAAAACTGTAATAGCTTGTCACAGTGAAAGGACTTTCTTTTTCCTCTTTTTCTTTCTGCTGCAGACTCATTATTGCAGACTTGGAATTTTCCTCAAATTATTATTTAAATTGAGTTGGACCTACTGAAACAATGTTTTTTTATCTCCATGTTAATATTAAGACATTTTAAAATTGAGAGTGTATTCCAAGTGGTATGTGTGTATGCTTTCATGTTTATGAGAGAGAGGGAGGAATTGAAGGAATTAAATGAGTGGTAAAATTCTTATTAAAGAAAGTTGTTTTAGTTTCCTTTGGCAATTAATACAGCATTAAAATGGTTAGAAGAGAAGGTTCTTTTTCAGAGTAATATTACTGAAGTCTTAAAACATGGCTATGTATCTTCCCATGTATGGCAGTGAACTGCAGACACATTCATGTGTAGGAACCATGGTATGTCTTCAACACTAATGGAATATGTCTGTAGATAATGTGCAGCATCTCATAAATCTGTATTAACTTTGACAATGTAGAGCAGTCTTGCTTACAACTCTTGTTTTTAGAATAATCGTTGGTTGATGACTTCTTGCTAAAATCCCCCTGAGAGAACTTTTCAAGTGTCTAGTAGTATAGATGATTATATTATATTCTATACACTTACAGTAATTTAAAATAATCATAAATCTTGTCAGATCATTCATCTAAGATCTTAACAACACAGGTAAATTTGTCCCTAATGACATGACTGACTGGATTTGCTGTGTAGGATCAGTTTGTTTCACAACTTTTTGTATGGGTCAGCTGTCAATAAAGCCATTGTTGCATTGTTGTGACCTCAGGAAGATTCATTCCCCTCTTAAAGAAGTTATCCCAAATCTATTCCTGGTTTTATTCAAAGTGTGGCAAAATCATACTATCTCCATACTAGATCTGCTCTGCAAGGCAGCTGTAGCACTTCTAAGCTGCTTCCTTTGCTGTTGTTTTTTGTGTACCTTTTATGTCTCTAGCCTAAATCTATTCCAGAGGGAGTGCACATTGCTGCTTTAGCTCTATCACTGTGTCCTGGCTTGTGGTGCTCGTATCCTGTCTTCTATAGCTACAGCTGTGGAAGACTCTAGTAGGGTTTTGTATTCCTGCAGTTAGTGCTCCATTTATAGTATAGGAATGAAAACCTGTTAAGCAGTTTCATTATTATTTTTTATAAACAAATAGTATGTTTAATTAACACTTCTTTGAAGTACGTAGGAGGTATTCAAATACATACACACATCTGCTGTGAGGATAGATTATATGGCTCTGTTTTAAGTTAAATCAGTTAGATTAATTAATTTAAATTGAATCAGTTTCTTCAGTATTTCTGTATTTTATCTGTTCCCTAATGCCCTGAGTATTACAAATTAATATCATGTCTGTTTGATTCTTCACTTCAGTTCCTTTCTGCTCTCTGCTTATGTCACATCCTTGGATGTCTGAACATATTACAAAGATTTCTGCAATGAGAAGTTTCCTTGTTTCTCTTAATCTGTATAGAGTAGCAGTTTATATTGGTGAGTTTTTGGGTTTGGAATCATTTCTTGTTTTCTGTAAGCAGTTCCACTGAGTATGGTTTTCTCCCAATTTCTACTTCCTTCTTGTATCCAAATAATGTTTGAACCCATAGATCAACATCAGATTTATCAGAGGGGTAAATGTCTCCACAATAATGGAGTTCTTAAGCATTTTGTCAAAACAAATGTTCAGGAAGCACTGAAAAGACACGTAAGTGATCTCAGCAAGGACTGCAGCTGAGGAACAGCTGTAGTGGGAATGCAGGTCTTGCTAAATACTGGAGAATGTTTAAATGTACCAGCTGAAGATTAAAATATATGTAAGGCCGGGCTTCTTTTACCTCAATCAACTTTTACAAAATGCATATTGTTGCTGTGGGAAAGGACCTGATCAAGCCATACTTGCAGTAGATGGTTGTAGTCAAAATTCAAAATGCAAAATTTTGCCTTATACATAGATCAGGGTTATCCTCCTGTTACTTTCCAATGCTTACAAAGAACATGCTCTCTCCTAACAAATACTGTCTGTGACCCATGAATCTGAATAATTAATTGCATTTTCACTGAATGTACTGGAGTACTATGGCTACAATCCAGACTCAGTCAGCAGGAATATGAATGCACTGGGGAAAATCCATGAATTGGCATCACTTCCCTTTTGAATCACGTCAGTGCAATATACTTTGCCCCCAAACCATTCTGGAGTAACACAAATTGCTGCTGAACTTGAAGGAAAATTCAAAACAACATAAAATGCAGCATTTCCTTCTCAGAAACACAAGCTACTGGAATCATAGTTGTCTTGCCCTTTGCCCTCTGGCAGGGCTTTTCATAGGGAGTAAAATAACGTACTAGGCCTAGGCCCTCATGTTGAAAGAGCTCAGTGACATGGCCCTGTGAAGTCTCGAAAAAAGCCATAGGAGGAAAGCACAGGTTGACACTTCAGTTTGTATTTATCCAACTGGAGGATAACCATAGTACGTTATTACTTGCCCAAGCGTAAGCTGCTTTCTTTCTTATATGAGATAAAATACTTAGAAGGCACTCGGCCCTTTTGTGTGAAGTGCGAGGGTGCTTCAGACCACAGGGATTCCAGCTGGGAATTCACCACATGGTGAGGGTGAGAAATGCTTACAGCATCTTGTTGGACAGTTGTCCCATCTGTGAACTTAACTTGTACTGTATGAGTAACATGTGTTTGTAAATTGTTAAATTATTTTCTGTTAGAAGTGAACACAAACAGCATCGACTGCCTCAGCTGAAAACACTCTAGTTATAGTATCTGCAGATATGTTATTCTCTCCTCCCCTTAGGTCTTCACCCCAAGTTACAGGGCTTCTGCATGCACTTTTGGGGGAAGAACTCAGCTATTCCAAGTTCACTGGACATTTTCAGACTACATCTACTCCTGCTGTCATTTTTTAACCTTAATTGTGGGTTTAAAGTTATTTTTTCTTGTCTCTGGGTAGTTCTTGTGAGTGTATACTGGAAAGTAAGTTTCACTATGTATATTTCTTTGTGGATAGAAACCTGCAGCTGACTATTACGGGGCTTTCCCCACAGAAGGGCACCAATATCAGTCTTATGCAGTGAAGTAATCACTAGAATAACTTGCATGTCCCAGTGATACATCATCTACAGTGAATGTTATTCTATATAATAAGTAGACCTGATTGGAAATTTGAATGGAAAAATTTTCTGGTAAAAAATGAACTTATTAAAAAACTCAAAATTGTAGCAAAAAGGTTTCCTGGTTTGTTTTGGGGGGGTTTTTTGGGGTGTGGGGTTTTTTTTGTTTTTGTTTTTGTTTTTTTAAACATGTGGCTTTCTGTTGAATCTTAAAATTCTGAAATTTTGTTTTATTTTTCATTTTCTCCTTCTTTTTGTATTGTTTGTAACACCACATGTGAACATGTGATTGAATAAGGATAGTGGCTACATTCTCTCTCTTGCAGAGTTTTCTTATTTTGCATTTTTTTCACTTTTGGCAAATTTACAGGCTAACAAAAGTCAAAAATATGATGGAAAAGATTTGCAGAAGTAATGCATTTTAATGCATTGAATGGAAAAAAAAAAAGTAAGGAAAATAACTTGGGGAAAACATTTAGTAAATTTCAAGAATTTGAAAAATGTATAACATTTAAAACAACAAATATAAACCACATTATTATGCCTGACAAATGCAACTAGCCAGGTTCCTAGATTTTTCATTAAGCTGTTCTTTTTTGCAACTAGGTAGAGGGCCCTCATTTTTTGTCGTAGGAAATAGTTAGATAATTCTATGTGAAAAGAACTGCATTTGTTTTCCACAGTGTTGTTACTTGATGTGTGTTGTTTCCTACTGCAGAACAAATATTCCCTAGATTTTATGTAAACTTAGCTTACTGTTTTATGTGTAAGATATCAGATTTGCTCCTGAAGAATAAATATATATTTAGAACCCTTTAGGAAATGTTGTGTTTACATAAATTTTCCATGATCTTACTCTTCTTACTCTGACAGACCCAATCATCTCAGAAGTGGTGACTGTTTAGAATGACTACTGTATGAGGGATCTAGATTTTTTTCCAGAGGACTACACAAAGTGTGTGTATCACTGAAGTACAAGGCGGGGGGACACACACAGCACCCGAATGCCTGAACTTGGTTGTGTTCTTGTAAAAGTGTAAATTTCATTTCAGCAACCAGCTTTGCTGGACAACATGCACAGCTGCTATTAACAACAAACAGCAGGACTATATGGGTAACTCACAGTACAGTTACTCCAATGGGAATTTTTCATTATCAATTAGACTGACTGAATGACAAAGATACATCCCCTTGGAAAGTCCAAATGAAAGGATATGATACTGGATAAAGAACCATTAAGTAACTGCACAGTTGTTTTCATCCATCCCCAGTACCATAATACCTGTGAACTGTATTTTGCATGTTTATTCTCTCAATGGACCTGTGAGATATGACATGTTGTTATCCTGGTTTTCTTGTTGGGCTGCCCATGAACAAATAGCAAGGTCATGGCTGAGCTATCTAGGTTGTTACGAGCCTACGAACCCAGCCTTCCTTTTCACCTCAACATCTACAAGATCGTGATCAAGATGTTTCATCTTTGTTTTTCAGAGGTTGAACCTATGTTGAACATAAGCATAAGCATTTATGCATCTAAGAAAATACCTGATGGAGGATTGAGAAGAATCCCAGGTAGGAGAACTCTACATGCAGGTGCTGAGGTTGGAACAAAATGAAGGTCAGGACATAATTTTGTTTCCTTTGATTTATATTAGTGTCAGATGGCTTTTGCTGCCCATATTAATTTTGCCTGCTAAAGATTTGATGCCGCCTCTGGCTACTACTCACTCATGGTGAGTAGCCCCAGAAGCTTCCTCACACCTATTTCTGTGATGGACTGCTGAAGTGGCTGGACAGATTTTTCAGAGCTCTTTAAACCCTTTTGGTTTATATCACTGACCTGTATGCAGCATGAGAACAAATCTCTTCTGTGATTTTTTTCCCATTTCTGCTACTAATTATGGCTAGCAGAGAAGGGAAAGAAATGTTTCTCTTGGTCACTTTTGCCTCTAACTATGTCTAAAACCTGAAATTTAGAACATATAAAACATGGGAGTGGAGTAGTGGGAAAGATTTAAAAATGATTGGATCTCTGTTGAAAGACAAGGATAAAAATTTCATTGAACGTTTTAGCTAAAAAAAGGAGGGCTCAGTGGATCAGGTGAGCATGTGTTTTTTGAAGAAAGGAAAAAGATTTTATAGTAATGAGAGCAGCTGAAGATGCAGATAGGCGCTATGGAGATTTTCCAGAGTATTTAGATACATAATGCCATTGACTTCAGTAGTAGCTTCCTGGGCACTTCTTTGCACCTGGAGTAACCTTGTTGATTTTAGCTTGGAGTTCTTTAAAAAAACTACACAGTAAAATGGTACAATTTACACATTAAATGGTACATATTTTTCAGCTCCTGTACAAGTATTAGAGAAACAAAGATGACTTCATTATACAATAGAAAGAGTAGTTATCTGACACAGTTGGGTTGCTGGGAGTGCATTTTTGTTACATAGATGTGTCTACATTGTAAAGCCATCATGGCTCAGTTGAACTGGTGTGCTGTTTCTCTTCCTTAAGATGTCTGATGTAGAGAAGCTTTTAGACTTTGAGAATATCAGTAAGAAACCTTCTGCTTGATCAGTGCTTCATATTAGATAAAGGAGCAAGTCCTTCAGAAGCAGAAAATTCAGAATCAAAAAACTGTAGTCTGCCTCTACCTCTTTCAGTGGCCTGCACAAAAAAAACATTAAGTGAATTCAGCCTAGTGCCACAAAAATGAATTAGTTGTTTTTAGATTTTCATGAGATTTTTCACAAGCTCCTTTGAGGCAGCCGTTAATGAGTAGTAACATTCTGCTTTTCTGGCTAGAATCAGTCTTTGTCTGTGAAAGACATAAAGACTGGCAATTAACAAGTCATGAAACATAGGTAAGGATGTTTTGACACCATTTCTATGATTTTGTCATGTGGCAACCTCTCCTTGTGTTATCTGTTTAAATAAATTGGGATGATGGGTGTGTGAGAATTTAGTTTTACAAATCAGTACAAACAGGGATTATTTAACCTTATAGATCAAAATTAACTGCAGCCTTTCTTTGTTTCTGATTTAAGTACTTGATAGGCATAACTTATTTAACTGAATTTTTTACTAGTTTGTCATAGATTTGTTGCTAGAACTTTTTCTTCATTTGCATTTTACTCCTCTGAATGTTTAGAAGGTGTAAATAAGTTATGTACTCCCTGTTGATTTTTGTTGTTGGATAATTTTTTTCATCTCTGTCTTCTGGATAAAACCTCCTGAAGCCAGTATGGAAGAACATCCTAGTATTTCAGACTAAGTTTTTGTGATCATTAGATGAAAATATCTCCTTCATTAAAAGTATCTAACTGTCCATTTTTTTCTCAGTTTTTCCCTTTATTAAGCTATATTTCAGTTCACTTTAAATTCTGCTTTTTTAAAAAAAAGTCAGATTTTTGAAATCTGTACCTCAGTATACATTTTTAATCACTTTGTTTTAGTTCTGATTTGGGTTGGATTTTTTTCTTTTTTGTCTTTTGGATTGACTTAGAAGCACTAGGTGCATTAGTTTAAGCAGAGTTGAATTGTGGGACTGAACACATGGAAGCAGGGATCTAGCCTATGTTTTTATAAAATGGGAAGGAAAAGCAAATTCAAGGTCCCTGAACTTTTCTTTTTCCCTCTCCTCTGTATTTTTTCTGTATATGATCAGTAAATTCTCTGCCCTCTTTAGACAGGACCTGAAGAAGTGTCATTAAATCACCTGTGAAATTTTTAGTTCTCATGTTATTCTTCCTGAGAAAAAGAGCATCTTATGGAGGATAGACACTGGCATTCCTTTTCACATCTACACTCTCCTTTCCTCTGTGCATAGCCCTTGCTTGTCACCATTTCAACCAAAACATTAAACTATTTTTTTCTCATTTCTGTCTCACAAATCTGCTATCCTGGCTGCCAGCCCAGAGTGTGTACTGACATTACAAGGCAATTCTTTTTCCCACTCTGCCTGCTTTGAGTTAGATGGTAGGCAGATTGTTGAATTTAAAGCTGTTCTGGCTCTTTTTTATGCTGAGTTTTTCAAGTTTCCCAGTTACTCTGCCAAGAAAGCAGAGCTCTAGTAAACAAGAGTGATGGGGAGTGCATCATGTCAGGGCACAGAGCAATCCCTCTGCAAGTGGAAGCTGAATTAGACCAAGTATTCATAGAAACTAAGAGGTTACTTCATGGTTAGCTCTGAATTTTGTGAGGTATCATTACTGGAAGAATCTCCCTTAAACATTTTAATTTTTTTTTTTTCCCCCAAGGTTTGCATGAAACAAAAATGAACCGTAGCCACAAAAACCTTCAACCATAAGCAGAATATAATGTTTACCCATGTATTTGCTTCAAATGTCCTCTTTACAGACTGAAAAAACCTTTTTCATCTTGATGATGTGGATAATTCAAACAAATTATCTCTATTTGAAAATAAAAAAATCTACTTCATTGTTCAAAAAATCCCCAAACAATTATATCTGGGCTGATTTCAATGTTCATTTAAACAAAAAGAGTTTCTCTGTAGTGATAATTTTGCATGCTTGCCCAGCAGTTATTCTGTGCTGTCCCAGTTCAGAGGCAGAAGTTTTCAGACCTCTGTATGCACTCCTCCTGCTCCTTTCTGATATACAATTTCTAAAAGCTTGCCTGCTTTGCAAAATAAGCCTGCTCCTTCTTCAGTGAAAGAATATGGAAATGTGGTAACTGGCTTCAGGTGAAAATGGTTCTGATCCTGAGGAGAAAGATTCTTGTCCTTTAATGCTACTTACATCTCTGTGTTCTGCTCTTAAAATAATACAATAAATGTTTAAGACTAAAATACACTGAGTAGGCTGCTGTATGTGATTTTTACACAGCAGAGCGGGACCAGTCCCGGAGATTCCTGGAATGTGTGGGAGACAACTTCCTAACACAGCTGGTGAGGGAACCTACCAGAGAAGGTGCCTTGCTAGATCTCCTCCTCGTGAACAGAGAAGGACTGGTTGATGATGTGACGG
>ML997728.1:634930-655842 GCA_010365825.1 Otus sunia | reverse complement strand
TGGTGTAGCTGGGGAACTGTCAAAGCTGGGTTAATGGTTGGACTAGATGATCTTCAAGGTCCTTTCCAACCTAGATGATTCTATGATTCTATGATTCACAAATGTCTGATACTTCAAATTTCCATTGACTCCAACGGAAGCTACAAATAACTACAATTTTTAGCATTAGACTGGTTCTATGAAGTCTGCACATGTAGATTCAGAAATCAAGCTTCATCCCTCAGTATCAGAACTGCATGTGTCATCTGCTCTTAGTAAAAATGTTTCCCAATGTATTGAGATAAGCAGTGATTTAAATTAGAACAAATGACAGCCTTCACAAGAGGATCAACATCAACATCAATGGATACTTGTAAGTAACAGCTACTGTTGGCACTTCCATCCTTCAGCTGGTTAGCATTTTTGGTTGCCATTATGTTTATCCTTGTATACTGCTGCAGGGGCTGTGGAAGACTTGCAAACAAGAAATGTATACTGGGAAGGCCAGGGTGGAGAGGGGAGATGTATCTACTGTGTGAAGTATGTTTACTCTCTTAATAGAGAGGCATCAATAATAGGGTCCTGTTAAACAGTCTTTGGGTAGTATTCAGCTGGTTACCTATGTATCTCACCATTGAATCAGCAGGAAAATTATACATTAAACTCCATTCAGGGTCTCACTTTTGTTTTCCATGACTTTCGACCCAAATGATTCTAGTCACTCAACAGATTCTGGCTGCTGAACCAAAATCCTTCACTTTCTTGACATTTTTGGTAGCATCTATCACGTCTACCAAAGTGACCATGGCATCTCCATATACTTCTGTGGCTAGTCCCCATATGCCACTCCTCCATAATGTTCATAAACCCAGCTCTGCTATTCCAGTTAACTGACACCTCCCCCTTAGCCCAGACACATTGAGGCCCTTGTCTGCTCTGCCTTCCCCCTCTTTTCCTTGGCAGGGAGGTACTTGGGAAGGTATGTGAAAGAAGAATATCTAGGACTGACTGAATCAGTATTTCTAGGAAGTTCACATATACATACCGAAATGCTGCCACAGGTAGTTGGACCGGATGGAGAAGAAATATACCAGAACACTTTGGAGTCTGGCAAACTTTGGGAGAGTTGATCTTGCTGATATTAATGGCTTATTCTTGGAGGGCCAGAGATGGTAGCAGCACAGATGAAAGGGAAATTAAATGTGCCAGATGCCTTCAATCTGGTCACAGAGACAAATCTCTGCTGCAAGTGTAGGCAGTCTTTTAAAAAGAAATGCAAAATTGGAGAGGACTTTTATGACCATTGAGTTCAGTTTCCCTTTACTGTGGACACCACAGTAAACCAGAAATCTTCTCTCATGGTTGATAAAACATTATGAAAGTAGAGAGGCTGACTTCATTCTGTAGTGCTCTACTTCAAACCTCGCTTCAAACCTTCAACCTTCACCACAAGTAGAAACTGTTGTCTAATTCTCATCAGGCACCTGGACAGCTTTTCTTAGTGCTTAGCAGAATAGTTATTTTCCTTCCCTTATGTTTAAACAACACTTTCTTTTCTCTCTGGCTTTTTTAACTGTAGTATACCTCTTGTATTTCCTTTTCCTAACCTGAGTAGGAGTAGAAGGCTCTTTAGACTCCTTTTGTGAAGTAGACTCCAGTGACTTGACTATTCCTGTAACATTTTCTCTGCTTCATTTCAGTTTGAGTTGCCTTTCTTGAATGCATTTCGATATAACCACGCACAGTGTTACCAGAGCATGTTTCATCAGTGCCTTATATAATGGTACTAATACTTGCGCTGAACTTTCTGCAAACATCTTAGACATGGTGTATCATGTATTGTTATACTGACTCAAAAGGAAGCCAAGACATGAATTGGCTAAAATGCTACAAAGAAATATCAGGTGCTAAAACCTGACTTAATACTGCTACTTGAACTTCTGATTCATTCTTTAGGGCAAGATGCACCCATGGAAAGGTAGGTGGTGAAAGTGTGCAAACAATATTATCTTGGCACAGGCGTGCAACTGTAATTGGTTGCATTTACAAAGGAGAGTAAGATCATATTAAGAAGATCAGTCCTGGTTGAGTGCGACAGCAACTAAGATGAAAAATAATCTAATAGAAAAATAAGAATCTATAACTTCTAATCTGCAATAAAGAAGGAAACAAATTACACCTCTCTATCTTCATTCCCAGACATGCAAGGAATCCACATGAGATAGGAAGGTGTTGTACAGCTCCCTGCTTTGTCTTGTTCAGGCTGCTGCCATTACGTTTGACTCAAGTAGTTCCAGAATCTTTTCCCTGAGAAATGTTCAGGAAATTCACTTCACCTAGGTCATGCTTTCCTGACTCTGACCCAAGTAGAGTGCTAACATATCGCTAAATAAACAATTTCTAGCACTAGTAGATCATTCTAGGTAAGAGGGTTTCTATATGTCATAGTCACATATATCCTTATTCCATACTGTACTTTCTTAAAAAGTATGAAATAGTTAATCAAATTTACAAACAGTAGGTTTTGCAGTTCTTCTCTTTCTCTATTCTTCAGTGTTTTTTAAGAATGAGATATAATCTACAGAGTGAAGTCTGATCTTATTTAGTTTGTCCAAAGCCTGTTAAGCTTGCAAGAAGAAATGACATTACCAACTGTTGTCGAAATAGAATTGTTATCTATTGTTTATATCGTTCAGATAAATTGTGGAAATGGCACAGAATATTGTTTCCCTCTTCTACTCAGTAGCACAGTAGGTCTATGTACTTAACATTCACATTTACTTAAATGGTGACAAATCCTTAAGTTTTACATCTGTTTTAGTTATATGAAGGTCAATACAACATGGTCTATGGTATTGGATCTGAAATATTTTTGAAAGGGTTTTGCTTCCCATGCATTATACTTTGTCCATGTCATGAGATTTGGGGAAAAAAAAAAAAAAAGTGCCATAAGAGTTTTAGTTTCAAACTTAGATGTCACCTGGTTTGAGAGCAGCATACGCATGAAACAATGAGGAAGAGTGGCAATTTGGAAACTTTTGTTTCCAAAATTATTTATCTTATGTACTATAAAGTGAGGGATTTTTGTGCACTGTCTGGAGAATCTGTGTTTACTTGTCCTCTGTTTATATAATTTACCTTGCAATTGTCATAGAAGCCACTTGAGAGGCTGCTCTGTTACCTCCAGAATATTTGCTTGTGCTGCAGTGGAGAAGGATTCATGAGAATTAACATACTGCTATTAAAATCTGGAAACATGGTAAAATTTTCAGTACTGTGGATGGAGATTTAACTGTGTTTTCAGAAATGAGTGTGCCTCAGTAATGAAAGGCTAGGCATTCTACTGAAAATTTGCTCTTCTGTTTAACCAAGTATGGCTACTGCTGCTTCTGTTTGGTATGAGTCTGTTCTGTCAAGCCAGATGTCCTGATAGCTATGGGTATACCTATACTTCAGTTCCCATTGATTTAAATGAACTGATTAGCTCACAGTTTTCAGGAATTAGATGTAGCTCTTTTCAAATCACTGGTTAAAAGACATCTGAATCATAATTATGTTTTCCACTTTTCTGTTCAAAAATCTATTTCTCTAAATCTTGAGCCCTTGTGCACTCAGACATGGCAATGCTTTCTTTTAGGTGGAACTAAGACTTCACCAGAGCAATAGGAAGAGAAGGGCTTCAAATGGACAGAGCACATTGAGACCTGAGGGGACCAGTCTGTATGTTCAGGGGCAGGGCTGTGAACCAGAGGGATTGAGATTGGTGGGAGAAAGGGGCTGACAGGACCTCCATGCCCTTGGGGCAGGAGCACTCTGCAGCCCTGTCCTGGGCAGGCAGAGCCTCAGCAGTGACGCTGGTGGGGCTGGAGGCAGATCTGGGGAGAAGGTCCTGGGCCCTGTTGAACACCAAGCTGGACAGGGTCAGAGAGGCTGGAGAACCAGGGAAGATTTTTCCCTGTGAGGACAGCTAGGCCGGGCTGGGTCCCAGGGAGGTGGTGTCATCTCCCTCCTTGGAGGATTTCCAGCCCCCACGGGATAAAGCCCTGAGCAACCTGATCTGACCCCATGGCTAGCCTGCTCTGCATAGGGGGTTGCTCTGGAGACCTCCTGAGGTCGCCATTGAGCCTGAATTGTCCTGCGATGCTAACTGGGTTAGCAGGTCTACCTTGACAAAAAGATTTCACAAGTCTTGATACTAATGTGATCTCAGCTGCAGAAGAATTTGCCTAAAGACTGTGTGTTAAATTTAAGCAACAGAAAAACCAGTGAATGTTAGAGCTATGGAATAATATACTCCTAATAAAAGTAAAGGGGGAGGGGAAAGTGATGCTCTTAAAATATTTTTATTCCCATTTGATAGGACAACTGTTACTTTACTGATCATATCTCTTTAGATCCTTTTCCCCAAGGAATTTGTGGTGTGAGATAAGAGAATACTATGAAAAAAATATGATGGTAATTAGACTATAGTAATGAAAACAATGAGTTAAAAAGAGAGGAAAGAACAAGGATTCTAGCACAAGAAAATATCCAGTAGCAATTCTCCACAGGCAGAAAATAATATGTTTGAGTGCATAATGAATGGATTTTTCAGAAAACACATTGTGAATTATTGTGGGTAGGCCTCTTTCCAGATGGATTAAGATGAATGGGTTCTCCAACAGCATATGAAACCTCATTGTTAAATGGTTGGAGAATTTTCTGCATCTAGTTTTGTTTGAGTGTCTGCTTCTTTCTTCCTTCTCTTGCTCCTCTGACTGCAGGGAAGAGGATGGGGAAAGAAGACAAAAGAAAAGAGTGTTTCTAATTTCAGTATTGAATGGTGTCCTTCATCTAAAAGTCATCCAAGCAGACAAAATTAAATCAGATGGTCAATGGGAGACTATTCAATGCACAGGAATGTAAAATGGGAGGAATGTGTTATTATGTACAAAACAATTATGTTACATACCAGTGCAGTTCAGAGAGAATAGCATCCCCAACATAGGATAATTTAAAATCAATTAATACCTTTTAGTTCTGTCCTGGTTTGAGTCCAGAGGGCCACTGAGCACCAGGCAGCTGTTCACTCACTCCTTGCCCCCGCCCTTGGCACTGGGAAGGTGAAAATGAATTCAAAGGCTCAAGAATCAAGATAAGGACAGGGAGGGGCAGATCACCCGTTACAATCATGGGCAAAAGACAGAGTTGTTAGGGGAAGAAAAAGAACATCACTGTAATTCAAACACTTACAAAAAACCCCAACCTAACAGACAGAGTGGGACAGTGAAAAGTGTTACCACATCTTAAAAACACCTCCCCACACCCCTCCCTTCTTCCCAGGATCTCTACCTCCTCTCCCCAGTGACGCAGGGTGAGGGAATGGAGGTTTTCTGTCAGTCTGCCACTTCCTGTTCCAAGGCGGGGTGGAAGCACTCTTCTGCATTCTTTCCCAGCTCCACGTGGTTCCCCTCTCATGGGAGACAGTCCTCCACAAACTTTCTCCATCGTGAGTCCTCCCCACGGGATGCATTCTTCTCGAGATGCTCCAGTGTGCGTCATCCCGACGTGTTGCAGTCCTCCCAGGGTTGAACTACAACTGCGGGGGCTTCTTCTTCCCACAGAGTCCTGGGGGTCCTCTGCAGGCTGCAGGAGAATCTCTGCTCCTCCAGTGACCTCCATGGGTGGCAGGGGGATGGCCCTGCCCTCTCACCACGGGATACAGGGGGGCTCCATGCTCCAGTGCACCTCTCCACTTTCCTCCTCCTTCCTTCCACTGACCTCAGTGTTTGCACAGGTGTCCTCCTCTCATAACTACTCTTCACAAGTCTGCAACCCCCTCTCAGATTCCTCTTCTTAAATACATTATTGCAGAGGAACAGTCACCATCACTAATTGGCTTGGCCATGGCCAGAGGCAGGTTCCAGGTTGGAGATGGGGGAGCTTTGAGAAGCTACTCATAGGGGCCACTGCTGTAGACCCTTCCCCTGCCACTTAAACCCAGCACAAACTGCAACTCCAGTACTGGGGTAGGGGGACAACAATAATTTGCTAAAGTGACCTGTAGAAATAGGGATGAACAACTTACTCTATCTTTAGTATTAAATGTTTCTTCACTAAATACATGGAAAGGTATTTGGAAAATTCTTAGGATTCAAGTCAATAGGGAAATAACTAAAATGTGGTAGTGACCACTACTGAGGTGGAAATGCACCCTTTTAAGACTGAATGAGCATCAGCAATGGCAGTTATCCAGCTTCTTAATTTTCCATTCCTGTTCTGACAGAGCAGTGGCAACATGCCAAGGTTATTTGATGTTCCTCTGGCCAAAAAAAAGGAGCAAATTAAAATTGCTGATGGCAGGTGAAACATGGTGATTTTGAAAACCTCTGTCAATAAAGAAAAAGCTGTTGCATTTCTGTCATTAATTTTGGAATTTTTAACATGTGGTCCTCCCACTTTCCTAGTGAAGGCAGTGTCACTCTAGTGAGAAGGACTATGCATGTGAGCTTGCCCAGTTTGAACAGATGTTTCCAGATTCCTGAGAAGGCTATAACAGAGCTGCATAGTTTTGTTTTACACAGAAGCACTCACATTCTTTTTAATCAAAATTTTTACACATGCTTGCTGAACATTATTTTCACCTCCACTATCTCCCTTGTCCTTTCCCTCCCATTTTTTCGTTTGGAAAAAGCTTGAACTGAGTGGAAGTCAATGTTCCAGACTCCTTAAAACCAGAAGAGTTTCCCTTTAGACTGAAAGTACAGTTTAAGCTTGTTTCTAAGGGAGGTCTACACAAAAAACTCATATCAAAAGGCATACATGTATTATGAAAATGACATTTTTAGTCCCAGTCCATGTTTAAGCTTTACAGTCAAGGCCAGCCTCTAATTTTTGATCATTATTTTTGCTTAGCTTAACTTGTCTCTAGATCTCTTTGAATGGAAAATAATTTTTAAATAACATTGTCATTTGGTAAAAAAGTGTCAATCAGAAATTAAAGAATCATTCATTCATGTGCTGTATTTTTGAGTTCTGTCTGCTTCATCGGGTAGAATAGCCTAGTTACATATTTAGATGAGTCCCAGACTTCATTCCTGGGCCTTTCCAGGCATCCTTATGTATCACATCGTGGCTAAAATCTGGAAGAAATGCCTCAGGCAGAACATTCAGAACTCAGAAAAACTAGATTCAATTTAGGCTACATTGTCAAACTAGGCTTGCACAGAATGACTTCTAGGATCTAATTTAGTCAGGGAGATTAATCAGTAACTAGCCTAATGACAACTTAATTAATGGGGTTTTTATATGTTTGGAAAATTAAAAAATATTGTTTCAATTATATCTAAAGAAGTAAAATCCGTGATCTGATTTTAGAGTAGTCAGGAGATGAGTATTGCAAGGAGGTTAAATAAATGCAAGTTACTGTTGTGATGCTTGAATTCTGTTTTGCTCAGATTCAGACACTGTTTATGACACCATGAAGGTGACTTTCACTGATGTCAGCTGCTCCCAGGGCTCCAGGGAGTAGAATCTTGGCTCTCCTCCTTGATTCAAAAATGATCATTATAAATGTCTTTTGGGATCTGCAGAACTAAGTTTATGAAATCTTATGCAGTAGTTGTTGCTTCAAACCAGGTAATTAGGTTTGAAATAGAATGTATCTGTGTTATCCAGAGAACTGCAGCAGGCTGGACTGTGGGACATTATTACAGTTTGTCACAAGGTTTCATGGAGAACTGGGATGAAAAATTGTTGTAGCAGTTATTATTCCTGAAGTTAAATATTACAAATGTCAGTCTGAAGATGACAAAACGTGTCATACTATAATCTTTGATGAAAATGAAGTATTATGTTGTTCCCAATGAACTTCTGAATTAAGTGAAATTTAACTGAATTAAAATAAAATAAAAACTTCCTTTTAATTTTAAGATTATTTCAGCATGATACTGTTTTGGAAAACTCCAAAGCTATTACTAATCTTGGAAAAAAATCAGTGAATGCCTAACCATAAATTAAATCCCCGCAGAGAACACGAGGGATTTTTTTGTGCTTAACAATATCAAAAATTACAGTGTTAGAGTTAATTTAGATGCAAATTATTTGTCGAACAAGTCCTACTGCTTCTTCAGAAGCTAGGTGTGCAATTCATATATATACATGTATATACACTTTCTACTGTTGTGGTTTAACTCCAGTAGGCAACTAAGCACCACACAGCTGCTTGTTCACTCCCACCACAGCAGGATGAGGCAAAGAGAATTGGTAGGGTAAAAGTGAGAAAACTCATGGGTTGAGTTAATAACCATTTAATAATTTAAATATAGTAATAATAATAATTATTATATTTTTAAAACTATAATGAAAAAGAAATAACAAAAAGAAAGAAATAAAACCCAAGAAAGAGAAGTGATGCAAATGAAAAGAATTGCTCACCACCAACCAACTGATGTCCAACCAATCCTCAAGCAGTGGCCCCCTGGCCCCTGCCAAGATTCTTCCTAGTTTTATTGCTGAGCATGATGTCATATGGTATGAAATATTCCTCTAGTCAGCTGGGGACAGCAGTCCCAGCTGTGTCCCCTCCCAACTTTTTATTCACCCTCAGCCTCCTCGCTGGTGGGGCGGTGTGAGGAACAGAAAAGGCCTTAACTCTGTGTGAGCACTGCTCAGCAGTAACAGAAACATCCTTGTATTATCAACACTGTTTGCAGTACAAATCCAAAACATAGCCCCATGCTAGCTACTGTGAAGAAAATTAACTCTACCCCAGCCAAAACCATCACAACTATTCATAAATCTATTTATGTGTTGGATCTGTTATATTAGCCAGAATGAAAATCCTGCCAAATTCTCTCTCCTAATCAGAGTCAATCAATTTAACAAGTCAACCTCCTGACTCAAACCTATAAAATCTCTTATATCTCCAGCAAAACAAACATCAATCAGAACAGTTATGGGAAATTGATCCTGATTTTTTTTCCTTTTTAAAAAATTTATTTCTTTAGCATCAAATTACAAAAAGCATCTTTGTAAGTGCCACCTGCTATCATGACTTAAAGGAGAGTTCACTGAAGTCAGTAGACTTGTGGCAAGTCCTTTTCTTCAATTTTTCTGTTGAGCTGAAATGGGAAAAAAAATGGAGCTCTCGTTTCATGTATATGGTAAACGTAGGTATTTTTGCAGATAGGAATGAGTCTGGGAATGGCGCTTTATTGTGCACTGGGTAATTTGTACCAACATGCTACGAAGACACATGCACTGCAGATCCTGCTTTACCAGCTCAGTGTTGCTCAGGTGTTCTGTGAAAGCCAGAGCAAACCGTGCCTACAGATAGCCACTGGGACCTGAACTCTGATTCAGATACCTCGGAACAGCCATACTGACAGATGAAGAATAAAAATTCATTTTTTAATATTCTAGTGCTAGTCTCTGAGAAACTTCAGCAAGCAGACAAATATCAATATTTCCCATGGAACTCAGTACACTGAATTCCTATTTTCATTATGTTAGTATTTAGAATTATATTTTATATTAAATGCAGTGTGAATTAACAATCTAAATACCTCCAAAAAATTAAGCTCATGTGTCTTGACTCTATTTTTAGTGTTCCGAGAAAACTGCTATGGTTCCATTTTTTGGTGTTAGATTAATCAGTATATAAACATACCTTTGTTCTTCTACAATCATTCTTAAACATTTTCTTTTTAAATTCCATATCAAAACCCCCTTCAAAACCCCTACTGTTCAGGTTTTCATTTTTGATTAAATAGTAGGAACTGGAAATTTCAGAAGCAGCTGAAGAGATCTCCAGATTGCTTCTGTATCCAACTCTGCTGCCTAAATGACTCTATGGCAGTTCTCCTGGAAATGGGATTAGCATGAAAAAACCCTATAAAATCTGGTTTTATGGTCCAACTTGCTTTATAGAAAATAAATCTTACTTTATGAGTGTTGAAGTCACCAACAAGCTGAAGTGACACCAGAATTAGGGCTAAAGAAATAAGTAATAATTGAGATGAAAGTTTGAACTTTTAGATGGCCTTGCTATGACCAAATCAACTTCTTGCATAGTAATTTAGGAATAGCTCATCTTTGTATAAGTAGATGATCAACAGCGATGTCCATTCCTCCTACTCAAGATGCAAAGGGAAATGCACTAATTTAGACTATACACAGGACTGACTAGCTTTTAGTCCATGGGCCATATAAAGCCTATTGAAACAGTTCTTAAAATCTGCAAACCCATCCCTGCCTTCCTCCGAGGTGCATGGTACTGGGATGGGTTATATTTTGTCTCACATGCATCTTTGATCTGTTGACCGAACCTGCATGTATATATGGCCCCAATGTAACCAGGAAGACACATGATGTCTTTGGGATACTCACATGCTGGTCACAAAATGGGTTCATGTCCATTATGTGACTGCAGGAATGACCTATTTTTGAGACCCTGGGGGTACATCTACAACAATTATTTTACTTAGATTGCCAGAAAGTTGGTTTCCATTTTTTTCCCATATTTGTTTTTCTGTATGTGAAATGCTGCATTTTCAGAGATGTTGACTCCTATCTTTCCCAGGAACTTCAGCAGGACCCTGGATGCCTATCAGCTCTACAAATCAGATCTTAAAGTTCTATGAATATTATTGAAATTCCCATTAAGTAAATAGGATCTGAGAGGGAGCTGCAGTCAGCCTTTGATTAGCTTGCTTTTCCTTGGCAAAGGTTTTGCTGCTGTGCTGTTTTGCTCCTGTGAACAGATTCATGAAAATAATTCTTAATTTCAGCAGGGCTGTTGTTTGAAGTGAGGACTGTTCAGGCACATAAAGCTTCTCAGGACCAAATCTTTGGTCATCGTTAAATAAGTAGCTTTATATTCTGTTCTAAGGACCACAGAAGTTCAGCACCAGCAGAGAACTTTCTCATGAGGGTACGTTCCCCTCATTTCTTCAATCAATTTAGGTTGAATTGTAATCATTATTTCAAATAACAGTGGCTATTTACAGTTTTAATGTGATTGCTGGCAGTATGGCTGTCCAGCAGTTCAAGAGGAAAACACACTGAAGTGAAAAGCATGTCAAGGAGGGTTGAACAATTGTATTTTGTAAAGGTTACAGGAAAAGCAGGTGAGTAGGATATTTCACACATCTCCCATTCCTCCTGTTCCTGCTAACAGCAGTTTATAACTCAGGCAGCTATGTAGAGGTTCACCTTCTGCTCATTGCAGAATTAAGGATCTTGAAGAAGTTTGGTTGACTGCTTAACTTCCTTTCTGTTGAGAAACATAAGGCTTGCTTCTCTGCTCTGTTGAAAAAGTTTAGACCAATTATTTGAGATATCTTAGTTAACTTGCTACTCTATAACTCTTCACTCTCTTTAAAATTAATATACAAAGACTCACAGAAAGTGATCCATGTATCTCTAGCACCTGAAGAAGGAGTCTAAGGAAAATTAGGATCCTATTTGAAGGCTTTTTTTATTGAGGTGATTGCACTTATGTGGGCTGAATCTTTCTAGATCCATAGATTAACAGAGATCTGGCTTCCAGGTACCTGGTTCCCAGAGTAGAAAAGGCAGCCTTGAATTATTAACCTATTTTCCTGTGCAGTACAAGAAAAGCTATGGGCCTCAAAATACGCTTTGTGAATACCAAACCAGTGTTGTGCTGTGCTTCATGCTTCGGGAAAGGAATAACTAATATACCGGGTAGGAAATGTCAAACTAGCAGACCTACATGTGAGATTCCACCCCTTTCCAATTCTTCAGATTCACCAACAACCTTGAATTAAGTACCTATGTGACATGAGGATTTGCAGTTTAGAGCTTTCTCATGTATAATTCTCTGCCTTTTTCTCAGTGACAAACAACTTGTTGAAAGGACTTCATCTTCAAAATTCAAGAAGCTCAAACTGGTCACTCTGACTAAGCCTGTTACATACATGAGAGCCTTAGAAAAAAGTTTTCCATCTGAAAAGAGGTTAGGCTGTTCAGTCTAGTAGGCAACCTATAACACATGAGGAAAAAACTCAGATGACTGGCTTAACTGTCAATGGATTTAGTACATAATTCACCCAAAGAGGAAGAAAATAAATCCACTTGTTTGGAGAAATATATCATCAGTTGAAATATTTATTTTTATTTTATCATTCTGAAAAGGAAGGTTCTTCTGTCTTCTGCAAAAGAAATGGTCAGAAAGGAGTTTTCCTGCCCTTTAAGAAAATTTGGATATTTTTTCTTTATATTTGAAGTATTAACTTACTGTGTTAATTTGGGGGTTGGACTAGATGACCTTCTAACTTAAACCATTCTTTCATTCTATGATTTGGGAAACTGATTTATTTTAAAACATGTAGAAATGAGTCTAAGTCATGCCAGTGCTGTAAAATAGGTTTGATTTTATATCTGTCAGTCTAGATTTTGCTTCCCTTAAGGAATCTTTCCTTATAAGCTTGATTCATGTTTCCCAGGCTTTAGCAACAGTAGAGAGGGAAAAATGTTTGGATGTTTCATAGCTCATTGGTTTTTATATTTTAGCCTTATTTTCATGACTTAGGTGTGACCCAAGGCAAGTTTTATATCTGCTCTGTGTATGGATGAGTACTTGTTTATTTATTCTGAAATCCTTATCAATGAAACTTGTAGCTGATGAGACAGGGAAGTTTGAAAGAACTTATACGGGTTTTTAAATAAGCTAAGTAATTAATTGAAAAGATTATGGGACACTCTAACTGGGGGACAATAGAAGACCAAGGGCATAAATCTTTAGGTCAGAGGAATTCTCTGCCCCTCTGGATAGTCTCATTTTCTCTTTTTAAACCTAGACAGTGTACTCAGTAACTGCAGCTACTGTCAAAAAAAGTAGGTCTGGAGTGTCACCCCTGCCCACCAAAGCAGGATCAGCTGTGACTCCTAACAGTCTTTGATCCTGCTGGATCTTACAAACATTTGATGATGAATCTTCCTTCCATGACATCCCTGGGTAACTTAGGTATCCCACCTGTGGTGAAGAATACATGCCTCAAAGCTGAGAAGTATAAGATGAATTTTCACAGATAATATCACTGATACATCTTGTGTTTTGAGAAGTCATACAGGTTAAATAGCCAATCACTAAGGGCAATGCTTTCACAGAAGGGTAGCACTCAAGAAGACTTCTGTTTAAAGTGCTGCCTTTCTGGAAGTATTGATGTATCATCTTTCAAACAGAACACAGAACAGGAGGAAATTTTTTAATGCTGAAAACATCTTTCTGTATGTTAAATTGCATGGAATTTACCTTAGTGTGTAAGACAGAAAGGCCAAGTTCACCATGCCAGAAGTTTGATATGTATTGCATTATCTTTCCTTCTTCCAGTGCAATTGAATTTATGGAAATCTGATGCCCTTAGAGGTGGAAGGATAACACTTCCCTTGCTCCATGTTTAACTTGGAAATATTGTGCTCTGTCTCTTATGATTTTAATTAACCTTTTGATTAATAATAAATAATAGGTAAAATAAGTATCTTTATCCTATTGAATGGTTGTATACTAAATTTGCACTCAGAAGAATTTATTCTGTCTGCCAAATTGACCTGATGAGAGCAATCAGATTGATCTATGCCAAAGTTTCCATTTAACTCTCACAAATCTTCAGTCTGTCTTGCCATGTCCAAGGTAGTACACCACCATATATTTAGCTCAAAATTGTCATGAAAAGGAGAAGTTTAGATCATTGCAAGACCATTTTTGTTTAGTTTTATCTGTGAGTTTGTTTTTCCTAAACAATCATAGCAGTCCCTGCCTGACTAACAATTTATTTGTTTTTGTGTGCATCTTAAATGTTGACATCTTGAATGAAGCATTCCAGCTTTGGAGTCTCAAAGTCACACAGAAAAATGGAGCCTCCAACAGTCACATTTTCTATCTCACTCTTCCTGGAATATCTCTCTGTTTCCAGGATTGGCAATCTAACATTTCCTTCAATTCTAGCCTTGGCACTGCAATGGGGTCAAAGAGATTGTCTTCACTCCCATGGTCACCAGAGCTGAAACTAGAAATAAATCTGATGGTGAATCCATACTATTTGGTTCCTAAATCTTCTAAGACCAGAGATTTTTAACTGAATTAAAATTCTCCATCCTTCTTTCTGGGTGAAACATGACACTGTAAGCAGCTTTACTGAATTCAAAGTACTGAGTTAGGCAATGAAATTCAGAATTCCAGAGTTTAACTGGAAGATGTCAAAATATGTTTAAACCAATTACAAGGTAAATGTGAAAAATGTTAATATATCCATTTAATACATCCAGACGAGTAAATTAAGTTGCCATGGGCAGCTCAGAGAACTGTTGTGTGACTGGAGAACAAAATTTTTTTGTAGAGCTCTTGGAGAGTAGGAAAACATACATGAATGTTTCTTAGTCAAATCTGAATTTCATGTCAAGATTTACACTGTCATTTGCTTTTTCTTTGATGTTGCATGAAAAAATAAGCAATCAGATTTCTATTAATTCAGACATTTGAGCATCAGCATCAGCTGTTAGTCATATTTTGTCTGCAAAATAGCTCACCTTTTCCCTGTCTTTCTAGTCAAAACTATGTGAACAAAGTTTACTTTTTTGAAAGGATCTTTTTGCAAGGCATCACACAGAAGACAAACTTTGATCCACAGAACTCATTTAAGGCAGGACTGAGCTTAAACCTTTCAATTTTTTGGTCTAATAGTTATTCCTACTTGCAATTAAGTTGGATGTCAGAAATGAAACATTACTCTGAGGATGAGGAGATGGATTACTGATAGTTGGCTTGCTGTGCTTACTCTGTTCCTAAGCACTGACATTTAAGCTGGTTTTATTTCTTGACTTGCTCTAGCATTTTTCAAAATCAGAAAAACAATGTAATAGATTGTCCTTCTTCCTAGCTGTTCAGCTATGGCTGCTTTGCTGACTATTGTAAAGAGTCAACAGGGTTTAAATCCATGAAAGTTTCAGAAGAATGTTCTTAACATTGATTAGTTTTCTCAGTCATTCTTTACCAAGGGAATATATCTTTAAAGAAAGCACACAATTTTGTCTTTTTTTCTGTTCTATTCTGTATCTGACTTACACAGTTGAATCTCCACTAAAGTAAAAGGAATTCTGCTCACTAAACCATCAGAGGAGCTGACCTGACCAACTGTAATTGATTATTTTAAACATAGATCTTAAATACAAAATTGTGTGAGGTGAAGGAGAAGGAACAATTCCCTTTTTATTTCTGCTTGATGCAGAAAAGCAAAAAGCAGGAGCTACTCTACTGTAAGAGGTCAGGGTAATATTATATACCCTACGCAGAATAGTTGTAAAAATATCAAAATTATTTGGCTATCTTGTAAAAAATTGGAATGTTTCCTGTCCTGCATTTACTAAACAATGTACATTTGCACTATGTGAGCATAAAGTACTGTAAGTCAAGAGGCTGGGTTATAGCTATCTCCATGCTCTATTCCTGAAATTTGTGGACTGTCTTTATTCTCAGGCCCTTCCTCTGCTATATAAATTGGACCTCTCCCTTCATTGTGCACTTTTCTGATTGAATATAACATTACAAAGGTGTTTCTTCATGTGTAAATTACTACATGAAAGCGCAACTCCTTTCTGTGTCTGGTGTTACACCACTGATGTCAGTAAAAATTATGGTGATTCTTGCCAGGGGAGGTAAGAGGACGGTGTCCTAGTTTCAGCTGGGATAGAGATTATTTTTCTTCTTAGTAGCTAGAATAGTGCTGTGTGTTGGATTTGGTATGAGAATAATGCTGATAATACACTGATGTTTTCAGCTGTAGCTAAGAGGACTCTCCAACTCCCCATGTCCTGTCCCTGCACAAGTGTAAAAGAAGCTGGGAGGGAGCACAGCCAGACCACCTGACCCAAACTGACCAATGAAATATTCCATATCATGTAACGTCATGCTCAGTATATAGAGGAGGTTTGGCTGAGAAGGACGGTGTTCTCTCTCGCTTCTGGGATTGCAGTTGCAGGATATTGGTATTTCGGGATCTCTAGCCAGGAATGGGCTGTGTATCAGTTGGCAGATGGTGAGCAATCCCATTGTGCATTATCCATCTGTACTTTCCATTGTTATTATTGTTTTATTTTATTACAATTATTAAACTATTTTTATCTCAACATAGAAGTCCCGCTTTACCCTTCCAATGCCTCCTGGGCTGGGGGAGGGTGAGTGAGTGTCTGGATGGTGTTTGGCTGCCAGATGGGTTTAAACCATGACAACAGTCAAGAACACTAGTGACCATGTTTTACTTGCTGAAGAGAACATTGTTATTAAATGGGTCATGCTATATGCTACGAGTGCCTGCCTTTTGGGTAAGAGCAGGAACCTTTCATAGAAATTAAGTGTGAAGAAGAATGAGGAAACTTTATAGTTGACATTTATACATTCTTTCCCCATCTGATGACACAGGCTGTAAATTTGAATGTATCTGATAGTACCTTAATACTATCTTTCTCAGGAAATAAAAGCTTGCCTTTAGTGTTTGATGGGTGTTCAACAACAGGATGTGTTGGAGGTCTGCCTTCCATCATTATATAGTGGCTAATGGAGCATAAATATTAGTGTTCTGCTTAGGAATGTATTTGACATCTATTTATCCTTAGAGATGTATTACTTAGATGTGACAGTGCAGATATTTCTTCTCAGAAGAGGTAAAAATATTCTCATAAAACCAAATTAGAAAAGAGGCACTGATGTATTTACCTAGTGCATCAAGCCATATTTTCCATGACTATGCTGCAAACCTGAAACTTTCTTTAGGAAACTCTTTTTTCTATCTTTCTTCCACACTTTGTTATCACATGATTTTAGGACAATTCAGGTTGCCAGGGAGCTCAGAATATCTCCGATACAATCCCCCTGCAACTGCAGGTTCATCTGAAGGGTCAGACCAGGCTACCCAGGGCTTTATCCTATAGGGGTTTGAAACTGTTGAAGGATGGAGATGGGAGTCTCCTGATAAACCTGCTTTTTTGTCTGGGTATGGGGATGGCTCATCTTGCCCTTGAAGTATGCTGCCTTTAAAGCTCTGCCAGCTCCCCTGCTTTCCATGGCCCTTCAGAGCTGCCTTGCCTGAGATCCCACCTATCCATTCCCTGAGTAAGCCAAAATCTTTCCTGAAAACCTGGGTCTTTTCTACTTGTTTTTCTTCAAGCTTCCTTACAAAAAAAATTAACTTTGCTCCAATTCCTTCAGGACTTTGATAATGTCCTTCTGCTCCTGGTCAATATTCATTGCATATTTGTGTTAAGCAAACATGTACATGCATATGCAAAGTCCTATTTTCCCTCCCAGTGTCAAGCTCTCAGCCTCCCCAGGTAACTGCCAAGAGCAGTCATGTGGCCCAGAGCCCCACATGGTGGGATGGTTGCTTGACATTTTCCCTGTAGATAGTAGGACCTATGAGCCAAGCAAATCCCTCTCAAATGCTTTTTTAAATTTCTTTTTTTAATGAATGATAGCTTCAGTTCTAATCTTGAGCAATGTCTCTCAAGATTTGTGAGACGAGAGATGTGGAACTTGCTTTCATGAGCAGAGACCTCTTCCTGGTGTTTGAAAGTGGTCTATCTTGTTGCTGGAACTGTTGTCTGACACTTCTCAGGCAGTAGGTCACCATAATGAGAGGACAGTGTTCAGTTTGCATATTCTACTGGTGGCAAAACAATCTGTATTACAAATTGCATAAATATATGATAAATAAATCAAACTTCTTAAATAATATATACATAAACGAAAAACCCTGCTTACTGGGAATTTGTCACTTAGGTAAATAATGCATGTTTTATAACTTTCACTGAATGTTGGGGTTTTTTTGCTGAGAAAAACATGGGGTCTAAATACAAAATACTACCTTTAAATGTCATTCAGGAAATGGCACAAACTGAAAATGTCAAAAAAGGTGGGGTTTTTTTGCATGAAAACTAACTTTGTCTCTAACTCGCTCCACTGAAAATGTGAATTATTCTGAAATATTAGACTAAAGAGAGGATAGCACAACAAACAATGCATTTTGACAGTTTTGCTAACCTCGGTGAAATGTTAGCAAAGATTTTTGTACTTCACTTGTATAGATTACATTTGGAAAGCTGTAATGACTGCAACTTTATGGGCAGACCTGAACATTAGTAGGGAAGAAGGAAGATGTGCTCATGGTCTTACTCATACTTTGTGATGACTTGGTTCCAAAACTGTTGGTGGTGTTTCTGAATTAGCTAGAGCAATGTATGTACAACTGTGGTAGGTGAAAATTTCTTTTTCTCCATGTCCATTTAAGAGAATCTATAAGCAGGTGATTGATGTAATTCTGGAGTAATTTAGGGGCTATATCTAACGTGATGTTGATATAAAAGACTTTAAATGAATGTACATACAGCACTACTGGTAAGTATTGTATCAACACATCTCTGAGATTAAGGGCTATGATCAGCCTTACAACCATTATGATTGTTAACAGGAGTGAAAGCAGCATCGCCAAAAGTATGAGCTAAAGTGGAAGAAAATCTGTTCAAAGTGTATTAGCAGCAGGCTGCAATATATGAAAATGCTAATGCTGGTCCACTAACATTAGAGCAAACTAGATGGGAAACGACAAGGTGTGGAGGGTATATCAGTGTACCCTTGCAAAAGCAGCACCTGTTAAATCACAAAATCAATATAGAAGTAGTCATCATGGTTAAAAAAATAAGCCGTCAGGTAGATATGCAAGATATCAGGCAATCCCATTCTAAAGAATATCCTGGAATAATGGAGAAACTAAGGCAGAAGACTGGAGTATGATTTTGCCTTGTTTTCTCTCACAACAGCTTAAGACTCAAGTGCAAACTGATATATGCTACCTCTGTTATCTACTGAAGAAACACAGCAGTGAACTAAAAAGCTCTACCGAAAGATGTGGATTCAGTTAGAAGGTATTTCTAAGCTGTCTTGGGGTTTGTAGGACTGGTGCATGTAGGCTCCATTTTCATGAGGGTAAGGAATAGAAAGCCTAGGAAATAGGCTTGTTAGAACAAGGAGGAACAGCACTGAAGCTTAGTGAGATGAAAGAAGTCATTTCCCCCTCCTCCTAACCAAGAGCTACCTTCCCTGGGAAAGAGGTTGCTACAGACAAAGTAACAGAGAAATGCCATCAAAGTAAGAGATGACTTGTTCTAACGGTTTCTGTTCCAAATACAGATGACTGCTTTGGGTCTCCTAGCATCTGACTCTTCTTTGTTTCTAATGTCTTTTCTCATACTAGAGAACACAGCTAAAAATTATTATTTCATGAATCTTGCCTGAATTTTTCTAAAGTTCCTAGAAAACTACCACAGGTTGTGTTCCTAGATGTGACTTAAATGTTGTTCCATATCAAATCTCCTCACTGGCAATTCTTCTTACTTTTTCCAAAACATCTTCCATTTTAAATTGCTTAACCTCTCAACTCAGGCTGTCAAAGTTTTCCAGCAGTTGGGAAAGGGTAAAGATTTTTGTTGTTCAACTAAAAAATGCCGAGTTGGACCTTTACAGAATGTAACTTTTTGTAGCATTCTTCCAGCATGCACTAATCTTGCACGTGGGATACACCTCTGAGGACTGCTAACCATGACAATGAGGACAGCTGAGAACAACTGTAGATGAAACACAACAATGGGAATAATCATCAGAACAAGGTAACAGATTTGAAAGCCCCCAAAAGAATCTAGAGTTTGTATTTATTACCTTTTGTTAAGATCATGCTGCATACATTGTTTTTAGATATTTTAACAGTCATGCAATCTAGCTGGTAGACATCTGATGAATCCTGTGCAGTGGCTCATTGGGGTTGCTGGTTTTCTTTTACTCACTTCCTTTTTTTTCTAAAAAATTTTGTGAATTTTGTGAATGGTAGAGGAGAGACTGTGTGATTCTACTTTAGTACATTCATTGCTACTTATAATTCTTTAATTCTTTTTGGTTTTGCTTTTTGTGACATACTGTCATCATTGTAAATAAACTATCATTCTGAAATGGTGTCTCAGCATCTGGTGGCTGTTGGCAGACTCCTCACAGAAACTGTACAAGAAATTAAAGGGTTGAGTTTATATATTCCAGGCTGAGAAGTTGAGGGTTGAGTGTGATGAATAGTCCACATGAGAATCCTGGTTCAGCTGGGGAAGACAGAAAGTTATCTCCCATGTACCTCTATGTATTAACCATGAGTAATAAACCATCAAAACAAAGATTAACTATAGTATTCATTGCTTTATTCAGCTGATTAAGAATACAATATTTTGCTTCTGTTGGCAGTCTTAACATATACAGCATCAGGGTTGGAACATTCCCTTTGGTTTGAATTACTAAAAATTAGAAACCTGATTTTACTTTGTGCTAATACATATTGTAGTTTCTGAAATACTCAAATTCCATTTACAAAAAAACAAGAGGTGGGTCTTTCTTGTGGCATAGGTAGTTCTTTAACCTAAAGCATGTTTTGTATAAGTGGAAATAAACTACTGCTGTGAACATGAAGCTCTTCCTTACTTTCATCTCGGATTACAGACAGCAGAGATAGTGCAATTGTGTGTAGAAGAAAACATTCAAATTTCTTTGCAACTGCAACAACATCCTTTGAATACGTCCAGGCTGCTGTTCAAGTGAAGCCTCTGTGGGGGACTTTAGCTTTATAAACCGACACAGACCTTCCCAGCACACTATTAATCAGGAAGACATTATAAATATTCTTAGAAAGAAACCCATTTTGATCCCCTGAACCAAATTAGATTGGTCCTGAAAATACAAGGGATTGTTCTTCATCATCCTGTACTGGCAGGAAGATCTGGTAGCATCTTCAATCAGAGCCATATGGACAATTCTTGTCTATGTACAAATATTCTTGATTCTGCTGACACCTGTGTTTGACCATTCTTAGAAGTTGATTTGTGTGGTGTTTGGTTTGTTTTTTTTT
>ML997728.1:619925-634894 GCA_010365825.1 Otus sunia | reverse complement strand
TTTTTTTTTTTTTTTTTTTTGTGTGTGGAGGGGGTGTTGGTTTTTTGTTTGGTTGTTTTTGGTTTTGGCTTTGGGTTTTTTTGGTTGTTTTTTGTTTTTTGTTTGGGGGGGGGGTTTGTTTGGTTGTTTTTTTTTTTCTTGGAGATACATATTGGTTGATGTGAGACATACCCTGTGCTGAAATTCAAGGAAAATATAAAATGATTCCTAAAAAGACAATTTTGTTTCTGACTTAATTCCAGCAATTTCCTTCATTGTATCTCCTGCAGGATCTATTTCCATCACCTTTACTTTTAAGAACTCTAAAGATTATGAAATCACTTGTGGCAAAAAGCTGACCAGTCGTTAACTACCAGCTCTTCTGTACACCTCATCTCTGTCTTAGCAGTGGGAAAAAGGGTCATTGTTACTAATAATGACACCATAAATATTACCCTTCATTAATTGTTTGCTTTTTGGCAACCTTGTAACGGCCATCCCCTGCTTCTTCAGAGACAATAACACCCGCAGCACAATGAAGAAAGCATTGAGGTTTATGCTCATGTTCATTCCGGCTTGGTATGTGCTGAGCCAAGCGCAGTCTGTGAGTGTGACTACCATTTGAGCGAAGACAGCAGGATGTAGGAAGACCGGGACCCTTGACTTTCTGTCTAACAGAAGATTGATGGCTGCCTTGGCTGTTCAAATCAGAAGAAAATTATCAAGAAAAAGTCAAAAAAATGCTTCTGATGCTGGAGTGTTTTAGTGGAAAATCACATGCTAAATGTTTTCTTATCAAGAATAAGATTTTACTTTGTGCCATCTCTTACTACCTTGTGGAAATAAAAGTAATGGATGAAACCTCTGCATTATCAGAGATATGAACTGTCAAGAGTTTGTGGGAGAGGGGTTTAGAGAGCTCCATATTACAGCAGGCAGGATTAAAGGTGGCCATGACTGTACGTTTAGCAGCATTAAGAGCTTCCTATTTCTCAGCACAGTTTCCCAAGTTTTCTCTCTCACTTTTGGCCTCTGGAAAGAAAGTATAAAATGACCTTTCCACTGCTTTCAGTATTTTTTTTAGCTGAAGAAACATCAGACTGATTACTATTTGGCCTACAACACTGTTTCTTTCCCCTGCTGTCTGACAATATTTGTTTAATATTTTAGTTTGTTTGGTATCAACTTTTGTCAGGATAAGAATCTCACTCTATAGCCTCTCACATTGATAGCAACTAACAGTAGCTATGATCATGCATTTCTTTAGTTTTATTAGAATCATATGAAATTTTTGTTATTTTTTTTACTGTTTATTTTATGTTTCTATGAGATTTATTTACTGTCAGAGCTCAAAAATATTTTTAAAAATAGCAAAGGCAATTCCAGAAAGCTAAACAAAACAAAACCCCACCAAACCTTAGCCAAAACCAAAATAAAAAGTTTTTCTGCTTGGGCAGTGCATGTAAGCTCCCTTTCTTCCTAAAATATTTCTGTTTACCATTCTGCCTTTAACAGTGTTTTTTGCAAGTAACACCACAGCTGTAACAGCAAGAAGACTCCATTAGTTTTGTGTACTCACTGCCCTGCGTTTCAGAATAGTGCAAGGAGGAGACCTCTTTATACATCCTTTCTGGAGCTAAAACAAGCTGGGTTTGGGGTGACAGGTTGTCCAGGAGAGGCCAGGGAAGTGTTGGAAGCAGTGCTTTCAGGGGACTTGGGTTGGAAAAAAAAATCTTATTGTAACTTTTTGTAACTTATTTTTTGTAGCTGCTAAAACTCTTTATGCACATTACAAAACAAGTAGGAATTGTTGGAGGCTCTAAAATAATTAAGGACAAGAGAAGCAACAGAAGTACTTTTTCAGAATTCAATTTATGAGGTTATTTATCTCACTGCACTTCAGATCCAGGGCACAGTGATTGTTCTTCTGGGGTTTCATATCAAACATCAGGCATTTATGGCCTGCAGGTGAGAAAATACACACATCTACCCTTCCACATGTGCATGGCTTTTTAAGGAACATGCACTTCCCATTGAGGACTGGAGGACCTGCCCTATCCTGCGGCTCCTGGGTGAGTTCAGCTGCAGTGTTTGGAGATGTGCAACATTTCTCCCTGCAGCTGTGAATTTGCAGGCTGTTTGCTGTTGGGAAGACAAACATTCTTCCCTCTCACAGGTGGGAACATCTCCAGAGGCATAAGAGGGAGGCAGACCGCAGTGTCATAGCCACTTCTCCAGTCTAAAAGCACCTTCAGGTGCATCCATGTGCTTTCAGGACTCAAAGGTTAAGTGGCAGAAACTGTAAAGTTGCCTAGGCAAGGAGGAAACCAACTTTGATTTGAGAGCACTGTTTCTTAGTGCTCCTGGACAGAGGTGGGTGTTGAGCTGAGGACTTACAATTGAGGACTATAAAACAGAGGAAGGTAAATTAAGTCCTTCACTGTGACATCTGAATAGGTGTAAGTCAGCAGCTCAGATAACTTAATGCTAACTCCAGGAAGGAGTTAAACAGTGCTTCAACTGGCAAATCATGACCACAGAAATGCTGGTATTTTACAGAAAAGTGAAAAACCTCAGAAATGTCAGGACCTCTCTCTCCAGCTTCTTTTTTTTTTTTTTTTTTTTTTTTTCTTCAGATGGCACTCATCCAAGAAAGTATTTTTCTTTTGAGGAAAAATGAAGTTGCTATGAATCCACAAAACCCACTTTGACCTATAAGGAGGAACAAAAGAGGAATATGATTTCATGAAACGCTTCTCAAAACATCTGCAAAAAAAATAACATTAAAAAAAAGGAAAAAATACTAAATTCTGGGACACTACTAAAAAGGAATAATGAGGAATCAGAAAGCAGTAACTTTTAGTGTCTTCGAAAAAGAGAATTTTGAGTTGTTCCATCAAAATCTGTTCTAACTTTACAATTTCCATATCCTGGAGGGGTAACTTATGGCAGAGATGAGAAGGAGGACATTATCAGGAAAACCAAGGACAGCCAGGACGGCTCACTCTTAAAAAGTGTTCTTATGGTTGGAAAAGTGACTGTCTACAAGTGACATTGGGAGCTCCAGATTTATTCTCTCACTGGATGTCATGAAAAATTTGCTTCTGTTTTACAGGTCAAAGTGTGTCTTGCCAGCTCTGCAAATCCAATGGAAAATTGAGATGTTCTCTCTGTTGACTATTGCTAGCATTGTATGTCCTCCGGTTAGTACGTACCAGGCAATTATGTTGATGACGTGTCAAAGCTGAATTTGTTTTCCTGATCCTTACCCATTGAATAGTTTGAGTAGTTGCAACATAAGAGCTTTTGTTAGAAATGTTACTATGACTGATACACATCACTTGCATTCTGCATTTCCCAGTGAAATGTTTATGTCTTTCTACTTTTACTTAACAGGCAAAGTCCATTCTCTTACTTTGTGAAACACAGACTATTCCTGCGTAGAAAAGTCTTTGAAGACAGGAGACAGTTTGTGGAAATTACATGAGTTTCTAAATTGCTGCAATTACAAATCTGAGTGCAGAATCTAGAGCACTGGAAGGTGTCCTGGAAGACTTAGATACTGTGTACCATGAGAACACCCTCAGAAGAAAAACCCACAGAAGTGAATTGTGCCAAGTGTACATTTACCTGTACTTGCACCTATTAAGCAACTCATGCTCTTTTGCTCTCCCGTCCAACATTTCTCGGTGGGCCTGGCACTCCAGCCGAACTGTTTAATGAGTACCCAGATAGCCTCATCCTCAGCCTTCACGTAAAAGGTAGCCTAATTATGAAGCAAATATATTCTGAAGTGTTCTTGGGTAGATATCATGAATGTCTGTGCATGATTTTGAGTAGAAATGCAAATTATTTAGTCCTTTATGCAAGTTGTTAATAAGGAAGAAAAGAATACCAAAATAAGAGAATTTAGTCAATGAAACAATAAATTCCTATGAGCAAAGCAAAATTTGGTGCTGGTTTCATAAATACTGTTGACTGCGGCAGAAGTGACTACTGGTCATAATGAAATCTCTTTAGTATAAGGTCGGTACTATGCACTTGTCTTTGAAGAGTCTGTACAGTATGCATTCTATTTCAAGAGTCTGCAGTGCCAAGGAGGTTCAGGTAATTGAGTTTTCCTATCCTAGCACATTCTTTGCCAGGTTTTAAATCACTGTATATTTTGATTAAAAGAATTTTAACTGCTGAACTCTGGATAACTGACCTTATGTCTTACTAAACTTAGAGGTGACTAACTAAATCAGACTTGAAACAGTGAACAATTTTACAAAACAGTTTTGCCAACTGTTTTTCTGCAAAGAAAATTCATCAAGTATTTCTGTGTGGGTATTTTTGTGTTTTGTTTTGTTTTGGTTTTTTTTCGTCAGGGGGAGGACAGGTAAGGTTTATTTCATTGTAAGAGTGAGTCAGAGGAGGAGAGAGGGGGCTGTTATTTTAAACATCCATGCCCACTTTCAGATGTGGGAAAGCATTCACCAGCCATCAATTCACTTTAACACCAAATGCTGTCAAAAAGGCTTCTTTAGGAACTAATAGGTGCTGAACTCTCCTGAAAATCTCATCCTTAGAGAGCATTTTCCTTGTTGGTGCTTGAACAGAACTTCTTGTTAACATGAATGTTTTAAGTCTCCAGCTCCAAACACTATCTCTTCAGAAGCATCACTTTGCATGTGACTTTCCTGTAACCTCATTCACCATTCTTCAGTACATACTTGACATCATTCATATTTCATTGTGTCAAGCTCTCTAAATTCTAATACAGAATACTTTTTAAAAATGTCCTTTTGTGTGATGGTTATCAAGTTTGCGAATCATCATTAACTTACTGTAACTTAATTTGTTAAAATGAATAATACATACTTTTTTTGATAAATGACAGTGAAATATGCAGTCTTTTCCCAGGCATTAGTATTTCTCTGGTGGCAATATATCTTTTGAAACATAACACCTTTATATTCTTGTTTATTTTCCTTGGAAATCAATCGTACCAGACATGCTTTCTTTACATTGCACAGTGCTCATTCGGCTGGGTTGCCCTGGAATCTCTTCCCTCACAGTTTTTATTTTAAGTCCTTTCAGAATCAATTTGTAATTGGAAATCAAAGGCACAAATAAGTTGCCTTGGATGGTTCCTGACAGAGACAAATGTAAATGCATAATAAACAGAAGCTGTGCTCATATTGCAAAGTAATTCCAAGGTTACAGTGTGCCTTATATCATGACCTTCATGTTGCAAGAAAAGTTTGGAGTATTTCCCTGGTCCTGTCTGAAATCAAAGAGTGCTGACTGTAGCTCTCTGCTCTGTTGACTTCTGAGCCCACACTGCCATGTTTTATGCAGTGGGCTGGAGACTGAATACTTTTTCAGTCCAGTTATCAGTGCAGCAACAGTACAGTGAGATTCTCAAGTGCTCAACATCAAGTACATGAGCAATTACATTTTCTGCCTGCATTTTATTCTGGCTTCTCTTGAGTCTTGCTAAGATTTTGACACATCCTGGTTTTTGTGTTGTGCTAACTGTAGCCACAGTAGCTCATTTGCATTAATAACAACATTCAAGATCAGTATGTCAGTAAGGCTGACTTCCCACTGCCAACCGACACCTGAGATATTAAAAATGTTGGCAAGGGAAATAAAAGTGGAAGAATTTCCAAGACAGGTGACTTTATATCATGTTTAGAAAGTTATTCAGTCAACAGTAATAATAAAAAAGTGTGTCACTGACTGAGGACTTCATGAGCTACAGGTAAAACTAAGTACAGGCACTCCCTGTCTGATGGCTGTATCTACGACAGGAATGGAAAGGGAAGCAGATGGCTGAAGGGTTGAGCTGGGATGGTGAGAAGGGGAGAAAAACAAGCTAGCAGCTCCTGCAGCAGAGGCAGGAAGGATGAACACAGTCACTGCAGCTTCCTGCAGGAAAGGGGATGAGGACTTTTCATCTTTCCTAGCCATAACTGGCACCAGGCATGATTTGGACCCCCCTCTTGGCAGTTCCAAGCCTGCACTTTGACACAGGAGGGCAAAGTAAGCAACACATCCCTGGGTGTCCTACCACCACTGGGTGTACCTCTGCCCTGTAGAGTTATATGCCTCTGCCAAAGCGTATCTTGATGCATATCACGGGAGCAACGAGTACACAGATACATGCACCTTAAATGTCTGATCACTGCTGGGATGAGGGCTTGTGCACCAAGCGGGACCTGCCCAGTGGTAAGAAATGCATCTCTGTGAGCTCATAAAAACTTCCCCTCCCACCTCGTCCTCCAATTCAGCTACACTCAACTGATGCACTGCATTTTTGAAATACACAAACTGTGTAGCTAAAGCATGCCTGTGTAACTACACTGACTTGTAACAGCTGTCAGCCCTTCACAGTATACTTCTGGGTCTCCAGAGCTGCTGGTAGAATTGCATCAAATTTTGATAGAAACCAGTCTTTGAAGTATATTATGTTTGTGGTTACTATATATATTTTTATTATAGATCATGGACAATATCTTATGTTAGCAAAAATGCAGTTTTTATTTGAAAATCTTGTTCCTCCTGTGCCTTTAACAATGTATGTTACTAATGACTTCTTCCTTTTTACAGAAGAATTTCTCCTGCAGAATCAATCTTGGCTAATCTGTGGCGAATCCTGTGGTATAATGGTAGCTGGACTTGTGTAAAACACTTGACACTGTCCCACACGACATCCTTGTCTCTAAATTGGAGAGACATGGATTTGACGGGTGGACCACTCAGTGGATAAGGAATTGGCTGGATGGTCACACTCAGAGAGTTGTGGTCAATGGCTCGATGTCCAGGTGGAGAGCAGTGACGAGTGACGTTCCTCAGGGGTCGGTGTTGGGACCAGCACTGTTTAACATCTTTGTTGCTGACATGGACAGTGGGATTGAGTGCACCCTCAGCACATTTGCTGATGACACGAAGCTGTGGTGAAGTTGATATCCTGGAGGGAAGGGATATGCCATCCATAGGGACCCTGACAGGCTTGAGAGGTGGTTCTGTGCAACATCAGGAAGTTCAGCAAGGCCAAGTGCAAGATTCTGCACATGGGTCAAGGTAATCCCAAGCACAAACACAGGCTGGAGAAGGAGTGAATTGAGAGCAGCCCTGTGGAGAAATACTGAGGGTATTGGTGGATGGAAAACTGAGTATGATCTAGCAATGTTCACTTCCACCCCAGGAAGCTAACTGTACCCTGGCCTGCATGAAGAGAAGCATAGCCAGCATGCCGAGGGAGGGGATTGTCTCCCTCTACTCTGCTCTTGTGAAAATCCACCTGGTGTACTGTGTCCAGCTCTAGGAGCCCCAACACAAAACTGTTGAAGCGGGTCCAGGGGAAGGCCACAAAAATGATCAGAGGGCTGAAGCCCCTCCCTTATAAGGACAGGCTGTGAGAGTTGGGGTTGTTCAGCCTGGAGAAGAGAAGGCTCTGAGGAGACCTCATAGCGGCCTTCCAGTACTTAAAGGGGGCTACAGGAAAGCTGGGGAGGGACTCTTCATCAGGGAGTGTAGGGATAGGATGAGGGGTAACGGTTTTAAACTGAAAGAGGTTAGATTTAGATTAGATATAAGGAAGAAATTCTTTACTGTGGCATTGGAACTGGTTTCCCAGAGGGGCTCTGGATTCCCTGTCTCTGGTAGTGTTAAAAACCAGGTTGGATGGGGCTCTGAGCAACCTGATGTAGTGGAAGGTGTCCCTGCCCACTGCAGGGGGTAGGCAACTAGGTGATTTCTAAGGTTCCTTCCAACCCAAATCATTCTATGATTCTATGATATGTTTAAAAGCAAAGCCACACAACCTGTCTTGTGGGAGAAAATGTAGGGTGAAGGGATCTGGAGTCCTGAACACTTTATGCATATCATGACATCAATCCATAGTGTAAAAGGAGCAAAACAGAAAAATACCTTGGTGTGTTCACCTTCCTCAGTCACACTGCAGGCAGCTGCTGTAAGGGATGCCACAGTTTTTCTGTTTCATCTTGGCCTTGTTTTCCCACTGTCTATCACATCATTTTTAGGGATCTGAGCTGTCAACTTCTGGCAGCAACTCATGATGGGATAGAATTAGGTGTAATGGAGAGCTGTATTTTCAGAATGTTGACTGGCAAATGACCTGAATAGAGTAGATTCAGATGCGATTTTATAGTATCTTCAAGCCTGGCTTCAGTCTGGCTACTACAAACTGTCACACTACTCCTTCCACTTCCACTTTTGTGCTGCTGTTTTCCTGTGTTTAGGAAGCTAAGGTCATTAGGCAGAATGAAATTGGAAGAACACTAATGCAGCATAGCTCCTTAGGGCAGGTTACTTGTCTAACACTAGTGCAGTGGGCAGGAAAACATGGAAGAGGAGTGGAACCATACTTTTCAATGGCCCTGTAGAGACTGCCTAATGCAATTGCAAAACTATCCTCAGTGACTTGAAAAAATCTGTTTAAGTGTGAGGAGTGTAAGTGCAGCAGTATTCTGAACTTGCATGATAGGAGAAATCTAAGAAGAAACTAATTAACCAGAAAATAATTTGGTGTTTCATCTGGTACTCAGAGTAAGGTGAGGGACCATGAAGGGCCACTGCTTACCTGGTAAGGAAATGACTTGCATATTGTAGGAAAAATAGTGTGTGATTGTAACCGATATATGATACCATAAATGTGTTTAAACAGAGATTGTACAGACAGCTCTAATTCTGATATTTAAAGAATAACCAGCATTATTAGCATGCAAGTTTAATAATATTTTCCTAAAAAATATGGGCTATGTTTGTGAGCTGTAATGGCGCAGTACTCAGAGCAGCTGCTTTTCGATTTCCCTGGAAAGGCTGCTTACAATAGTACTCTGAAACACCCCAACCTGAGTGTCAGTGTGGAACAGCAGTATCACAAAGGTCCTCTCCTGGTGAGTTGCATCTCAGCCAGCAAACTGAACAATGCTAGGGCTCATCCTCTGGGGCACACCAGTGCTGTTCAGGCAGCTTTCTCTCTAGATTGGTGTAGTTTCACACAAAGTGATTATTGTGACTGCTCTGTGGCCTGTGCTAAAATACTGACTGTGCTTGGGAGTTGCTTCATCCACATCTGAAACATCTTTAGGACCATATTATTGTTCCCACTACAGTGTAGAACTATTAACTGACTGAAATCGAGTATTACCAAAATATCACAGCATGAAAGCCCAGCTGATACATAGTTTTCCTCCGTACCTTCAAATTGTCATTAGAGCTATAAAATCCAGGAATCATCGGTAACCCTTAATTTATATCTCAGTTGAAAAATGAGCCCTTCAACACTTTGCAGTAAGCTGAACCATTTAGTTGATAATGGAGTGCCATCTATTGAATCCTTAATGCTATTCCCACTGGATCTCTTTCTTGCCCTTATGCACTGACCAGGATCTGTCTCAGCTTTGGAAGTTACCTAAACATGTTTGTAAGATTTCTCAAACTTAAACACATGCTTGAGGATCCTTTCATGTGTAGAGATATCTTACAGACTGAAAATCAAGATTCAGAAATACAAGTTTATATCCCTAAGTTGCATTGCTCCCCGCTATAATTTCATATAATTACGTAGAAGTAACTTATCAATAATTCAATTGTTCCATTAGTTTTGTGTTAAGGTGTTAATAGAGTTAACAGAGTTAACACATGCATAATTTATCAGCCTATAAGCTAAATAGTTTAAAATGCAATATTCAGACTTACCATGATAATAGCTTATAAAATGTGCTGTCTATAATGGCTTACAAAATGTACTGTCTGCATAGTCTCTAGAGTATCTGGAACACTGAGCTGCTGTAAAGCAACTCAGAGGATAAACTACTATCCCCAGGGTCCATACACAAGCAAGATGGAGAGGATGTTGAGGTCAGGCTGAAAGATATCAATGGAAGGGTGTGTGTTTGGAAAATGTGGGTAGAGTATTAAACCGCAACCTTACCATTGTGCTACACAGTACTGCATCTGAAGAGCTACCCTTTTCCTCTACTTTTTTTCAGAAAGGAATCACAGTTACACAGTTGAGTTATGAATCCCTCTTACTCTGGGGGAAGCACTCGCCAGGAATGTCCAAAATGACTCCAAATTCTGCTTACAGTGCATACCTCCTATGCAGCACTTCTGTACCTAATAGTACCATGTCTGCAGAAGAAATGAATGAGACATGTGAATCACACTTATGTCTTACCCTGAGCTAATTAAAGTTAGTGGGAGCTGCGGAAGCTCATTAATTCCAAAATCTGAGAAGTCATTAATTCCAAACACGGAGGTAAGAGTTTAAGCATATGTGTTTTCTTCTAAGTAACATGGTCCTGAAATTTAAATGTAACTGAATCTGAAAGATATTCACTGGACTTACACTTGTTCTGTTAAATATTCTGCAATATATTTCTTTATTCTATTTTCACTTTTCAGATTGTGATCTTAGTTACCAAAAACAAAAGGTGGGAGGAAAAATAATTTCAAAATCTCAAAGAGTTAAATTTAAATTTAGCTTAAAAATGCAGGCTGACATTCTAAAGGCATGAGAAGCATTATTCTGTAGTGGTAGTGATATTTTATCTACCCTTAAATTTTGTGGTTTAATTCTAATGAAATCTCCTGTTGCCTTCATTTTTTTCTTTTATCTTTTTTGTTTGGTTGGTTGGTTTTTTGTTTGTTTTGTGTGTGTGTGTGGGGGGGGTTATTTGTTTGTTTGTTTTTCTGTTTGTTTTGGATTTCTGAATTAAACTCTTATGCAGCTTTCAATTTAACAAACCATTTGCATATTTTTTGGTCTGACAATACTAACTAGAAGACACCATCTAACACAAATGAAATGAACTTGCTTTCTCTGCTTTTTGCCCATTTAAATACTTCCTTTTAGTTCAACTTGGGAAGTAATATATGAGACAAATGGCATAGAATAAATACAAAATTATTTACTGGGACTTAGAATGGTTAATGTGTTTTGCAGCCAGAAAGAAACATTACTGGTGAAGTTTACAATCAAATTAACTGTGGTTCAGATGTGTACCTCTTTCAGTTAGAACTACACATTTAATGAATACAAAAATGCCTTACTGAGTTAGTTTTGTCCTTGTTTAATTTTTACAATATTGGGTGGCAAGGAAGACCAGAAGTAGCCACAGGGACACTAGGAAGACTAGACTATAGCCACAACTATACCACTGGTGACCATGGTCACAGATCTGGAAATCTCAGCAGCACTTGCCAGTGTTGCTCATCACTAAACTGTGATGTCACAAGACTCTCTATGTCTGAGTTTAAAGTCATGTTTTCAGTTGTGCATCTGTTAATTCTAAGGCAAAGTGACTCTATGGAGTTACCTTAAAAATAATAACTGCAAGTGCCTATTCCACCAGGTCTTTTATTTCCCTGCTAGATGGTTGTTTTCATTTCTGTAACTACTCAGGGCCTGCAGTGGTAGAACCTAGAGGAGCTGCAGCTCTGGAATAAGCCAGATGCTGATTAAAGAGGTCCTGCTGTCTTATTTCTGCAGAATGAAAGGGAACAGAGATTATTTATTTGCAGTGACAGAAGGATGGTTCAAAAAGAAAGTTAGCCTTTTAGCATCACCTACACACAGGTTGTTTTTCTCCTTGTGGTTTAATACCTAAAAATACAATCCATTTTTCAGTTATGTCTGAGAATAGAGTTTGGAAATGATTAGCTGACCAGACATGAAACCTCTTACATGTATGAGTTCACAAAGGAGAGACAGGCCATACTTACAGGTAGCTATAATGTGTCAGCTATATGTTAATTTTTGGCTCTTCTGCCCTACTCCATGCTGAGTAACCGTAGGTTGTTCTGTTTCCTTTATTTGATGCTGCTACCACTAAGAAATATGTCCAGGCAGGGTAATGTTTCAGGCAACATGAACTATCTAGAAGCCATACAAAGCCAATATTTGGTTTCCCTGAGCATGTGACTCCTTTATAAAAGTAAAGGAATATACAGCACTAGCAGGATGCAGATCCCATCAAGTTGTTTCTTCAATAAAAGGCAAGATTTTATACACTTTGAAAAGTGAAACTCCTAGTATTGGGGATTTATATTAACTGATACATCTGTTCAAAGCTACAACTTGCACTGTAATCATCATAATTTGAGGGAAAAATACATACTTCCCTTATTCTTGTTCCCCAAGAACAGCTCATGTAACTGGCCAGTGAAGTGTTTCCCTGTTAACCATGGTATAAAGCTGTTTTGGGAGTTGTTTCTGAGGGGAGTTTGGATACAGATTCATTTAGTACCTCCTGGAAAGAGCAACAGCAGTTTTACAGTTTTACCTCAGACTCTGGATCTAGTGCTGCCTTTTCACCAGGAGAGGCTAGGGAAACAATTTGTAGGATTTTCAGATCCTTGTCTTTTATTCAGCCATAATTTTAGCAGTGTTAGCTCACTGTGTTTCAAATCACAGAGGGCTTGGTATTTATTCTTATGTTATTTAGTCAAACTATGGTTATGAAGTCAGACATATTGGCCTTATGGCTTCAAAATTCCTCCAGCCTTCAAAAATCCTCCTGCCCTTCAAGAATCCTTTTGCCTTTCTAGCACCAACTAGTCACCTGGAGTGGAATTCAGGCTTTGCACTGACACCTTCTGATCCATGCCACAGAAAATTAAATTAGCTAGTAAAACAGTAACTTTTAGTTTAGAAAGAAGAAGGTAGAACAAGAGACTATATGAGAATGACATCACCATGATAGTGATATCACCATGTCTTCCTTGAGGGCAAAGTGTGTCCTAGGTTTCTCTGATTTTCTTCTTATTCTGTGAAGGGGGGCTTCTAGGAGAAGGATCTACTATGTATTCTGTATGAATATGTGATGAATACCTAATGCAACAGACATTATCTTCAAAAGTGTGGGTAAATGCCAGAAATCTGTAGCAGAGGTTCCTTGGTAATAGAAAATCAGTAGGTTACACAGGATACCTGTATTATATATCCACTGCTTAATATGTATACTAAACACTCTTATACTGAATTGCCAGTTGTCCTGGTTTTGTTGCGATAGAGTTAATTTTCATTCCTAGTAACTAGAATAGTGCTGGAATAGTTTTGGATTCAGTATGGGATTTGGTATAAGAATTCTGATAATAGTCTAATGTTTTCTGTTGTTGCTAAGAGATCAAGGACTCTCCAACTCCCCATGTCCAGTTCATGAGTAGGTGTACAAGAACCTGGAAGGGAGCACAGCTGGAGCACCAGACATAAATTAACCAATGGAATTTTTCATATTATGTAACATCATGCTCAGTATATAAAGGATGTGTGACCAGGAAGGAGGAGATGGTTCTCTCTGGTTTCGGGGATTGTGATTTGGGATCTTGTTTTTTTGGGATCACTAGTCAGGAACGTGCTGGTTATCAGTCAGCAGGTCACAAGCTATCGCATTGTGCATTGCCCATTTTTACTTTATGTTATTCTTATTGTTTTATTTTATTACAATTACTAAAACTTTTTTTTTTTTTTTTTTTTTAATCTCAACCTACAAATTCCCTCTTTATCCCTCCAATTCCCCCTCCCACCCCTGGGCAGGGGGAGGATGATCAAACAGCTGAGTGGTGTTTTGTTGCTGACTGGGTTCAAACCATGACAACAGTGAATCTGGAGACTGAATGCTGCTACTGACACCCTCTGAGTTTTGGCCAGTTAGTCAATATTTTTAAAATTTAAACTTGTTCACAATAATTGTGTTAGTCTGTGATGTCTGAATGTAGAATGTGCTTAATGCTCCAGATACACAAACTGACGGTTTCTCTCTCTGTCAGTTTGTTTGGGTTAGAATGGGTGACACTTCATGCTATTTCCAGTTAAGAAAAATGAGAAAAATTGCTTTTAATGGAAAATCCATCTTTGATAGCAGTTTAATAAAAACATCATTATATTGATCAATGGACGTAAAAAAATAAGGAAGTGAGTTTGGCTGTGCTCACTGCCCTGCTGTCTTATACGCTTTCTCAAGTAATCTGTTGATAGATTAAATTATGGATAGGTTTCCAAAAACATGTGTAATATATCACAAGCTTCATAAAATGTACTGATGAGGAAGAAGGTCACATATATTTGCTTAGCAGTTGGAAAAAAATTTGACTTTTTGAGTTGGATGAAGGATTTTTCCTTGTAACTGTTATTTGACATTTGTTAAATAGATAAACTGAAGAGATGCAGCAGGCAATCTTAAGTCACACGGTGTCTGCATCAAGGACATTGTAAGAAAACAATGATACATAACCAGAATCAAATGGAGTGGATCCTGAAACAAAGAAAATGGTCATAACCCGTGTAACAGATGATTTGACCAAAATTTGATCACTTCTTTCCAAAATGTCCATGGATGGAACTCTGTGGGTCGAGCTAGAGATGACACCATAAACATTTTCTGTTAAGCCTACTAATTTCTTGAATTGCTTTAGATCTCACTGAAATAGAAAAAAAGGCAGGGATCCACAAAGTCTGATCAAGAAAGAACACTGAAGTTTCCAAAAGGAATTATTTTTAGAGTTATTGTATATTTGTACAGTTATTCTCACAAAGTTATTGTATGAAGATGCAGAGTATCCAGGTTTTTTACCATATGAATGTAGATGTGGGGTTTTTTTTCTAATTCCGGTATATTTTGATATATTTTTGATATATTTTTCCAGCTGGAAATTAATCTGGCTTCAACAGTCCAGGATAACAAGAAAAGTTTCTACAAGTATGTCAGAAGCAAAAGAAACACCAGGGAGAGTCTCCATCCCCTGCTGGATACTGAAGGTAACTTGGTAACAAGTGATGAGGGGAAGGCTGAGGTGCTTAATGCCTTCTTTGCCTCAGTCTTTAATAACAAGACTAGTTGTATTGAGGTAACCCAGCCCCCTCAGCCAGATGACAGAGACTGGGAGAACGGCCTCCCCACAATCCAGGAGAGAGTCAGCGACCTACTGCATCACATAGACACACACAAGTCTATGGGACCAGATGGGATACA
>ML997728.1:596336-618921 GCA_010365825.1 Otus sunia | reverse complement strand
GCTGCCCAGGGAGGTGGTGGAGTCCCCATCCCTTGAGGTGTTTAAGAGTAGGGTTGACATAGAGCTGAGGGATATGGTGTAGCTGGGAACTGTCAATGCTGGGTTAATGGTTGGACTAGATGATCTTCAAGGTCCTTTCCAACCTAGATGATTCTGTGATTCTGTGATTCTGTGATTTCTAGTTATTATAAAAGTTTTAATAGGTGAAAAGTGATATTTTTTGATAGTTTAAATAGAGTATATTTATTAGTGACTAAATGAGAGCCAGACATTCACAGAATTCATTGTTTAGGTAATACAGCCATTGAGCAAATAACTTCAAATAATTTTAAACAGCTTTTACTAGCTTGTAATTGATGTAACTGATAGAGGAGTTCACAGGAATGTAGTGCAGAAAATCAGTTGTTGCTTATCATCAATTTCATTTATTAATAGAACTGCAGAAAACCTATAATGTGTGTGCATGCAAGCAGGCTCCCACTGAGCTATGCTTGCTTATGCAAGGGTAAGACAGGAACAGAACTATCAGTGCTGTTTCTCATACCTCTTCAATTCTTCCTCCCATTGTTACAGATGTTATACCTGTATCTAATTAAAGACAAACAAAAGAGGGTTAGACTTCAGATACTAATCAGTGAGAACAGTAGTCAAGTTGGGATTGCACACAACAGGGTACTTCTCACTCAGCAATCTCTTTTCTTGTCAATACATTTGCTGTATATTTCCTTAAACTGTATATATGTACATTTGACATGGCTAACCCAAGCATTTTCTGTTAGGTGAAATATCATAGTATGTTTTAATATTTATGTATGTTACCCCTACTTTTTTATAATATATGACCCTCTTACACTCAATGCATGTCTCCTCAATCTTACAAATATTGGAATAGGCATTTCTTGTTGGTGTGGGTTTTTTTTGTTTGTTTGTTTGGGGTTTTTTTTAAGATATATTTCCTTTTGCCTGATTTATCTTTGCCATTAACCATTGCAGTTGGCTCCAGTGATGTATTAAGTGTATTGATGATGATGCTTTTGCACAGGGACCTCTTAATTATGGGTTGGAAAGCAACTCATGCAGATAAAGTCTCAAATCTTTCATTTTACCAATGAAAATCACTTTTGTCAGTTTGGGAAAATGGTTGCTTTTGTATTTGAGTATTTCTCTTTGGTTTATAATATTTGTGCCATGGGAATCCTCTAAGAATAACCTCTCTGAACATGGATAAATTCTAACCTAAAGAACTTGTTGTGCTCCTGCTTCATATGAAATTGGCATGTAAATGTTCTAGTTTATGGCTTACCATAGGTTTTCACTGTCTTACTACTGCTACTATTATTATTATAAATTCACCTGAAATTATTATAGTGAGATTACTAGGAATTCTGGAAATGAATGAGTGAGGGAAATATGGTTATCATGTGCTGACCATCTTTAAGTTGGTCTGCAAGATCTCTTCTAAAAAAGACCTTATGCAGGCTTTAGAATGAAATAGCAAATTTTCTTTGTTGTTTTGTCATGCTGCTGAGAATATTAAGAGTTTATTTGCTGTCATCAGTAACGCCCAAGAACGTAAGTCTACAGTGAATACTTGAGGGAAAAAAATAAAGTGATGCTTAGAGTAAACTGACTTCACAACAAGCATCTTACATAACAAATTAGTGACAATGAACACTTTATCCGATTTTTAGACCCTNTTTTTTTTTTTTTTTAAACACCAAGGTAAAAAGTCACCCCCCCCCCCCCCAAAAAAAAGGAAAAAAGAATTGTAATGAAATTATGAATTATGAACTAAACTTCATTCTGATTTCCTCTGTATATGTATGTTTGTATTTCATGTAGTATACAAACAAATGTTCCACTCTTTTACTGTTCCTAATGCAAAACATTTTCTAGACAACTATTATTAACAGGGACTGTCTGTCACAGTTAATAACAACCCACAATTCGTGTTTTACAGTGACTGTACCCAAGTGGTTTTTCTGTGGCTAGAAGATTTAGGTTGTGCAAAAGAAACTTAGATATCTTAATTTGGAGAGCAGCATGTCAAGATGACCCTTAAGTTTGTACTTTCCTAAGTTTCCCTTGGATTCTCTTTTCCTTCTTTGGCTTCTTTGATATGAATCATTTCAAATGCAATTAGATCATCATCATAAATCATCGCAACTTTTCCTGTCACAAGCACCATGCTCCCATGTGGTAGTGAATATCCAGATTTTTGGGGCTGTACTTTAGGCAATATTTATACCTTTCAAACTGTCCACATAAGATCATTTACTGAGTTTCATTTCACCCCAAAATGCTTTTTTCAGTAACCTGACATTTGGCATTTGGATAAAGTACTCCATTCACCTCACTGACACCTTGCCTTTATACTTGAACACTGTTGATGTATGTGTCCTATTAAGAATCTGTTTCTAGTGTGGTAAGCCACCAGCAAATTTTCTCTTTCTGAAGAAATCTGTATTAAAATAACTTTATTTGATCAATTTATTTCATGTAAAGCACATATGTTTATAAGCGTTTTCTGTTACATATTTAATGTTACTATCTCTCTTGCCCTACAGATCCAGCTGGAGGTTTCAAAAAGCACTGCTGGCTTTGGACAGTGAGTTTTCTATTTTTGTGTCAGTCATGTTATACTAACAATAAATATAGCAGCCTACTATGCAAGATCTTGAATAAAACTAAAAAATGCTGAAAAATATCATCATGGCCAGCAGGCATGTTGACTTGGATATTAGATATCTTTTATCTGTGTCAAGTAGAACTGATACATAAGGAATATATTTTATATAAAATAAGCTAGAGTCATAGAATTAGAATGACATTCATTCCAGATGTACAAAATGGGCACAGATACACATATGGGGCCTGAGTATGGAGGAAGGGAGAAAGGAGCCCTGATTTAACTACTGAAAAATGCATAATACACAGAAGACACAGTGTGTCCCAGACACCACAAAAAAATTGTGTCATTGAGAAGGTCTCTCAAGGATTCCTAGGCTGTGATACATCTTGCATCTCAGGCTCCTGTGTAATATCCCATATTCCTTGTGACTTTGTGGTGGTTTTGGACCCTGCAATAGCACAATATTTCATTAAGAACTGTAATTTATGACAAATGCTAAGAAGTTCTTGGACTTTCATCTGTCATCTTCAGAAAAGCATTTGAAAGAGCACCTATAGCTGAACTTTCAGAGAATGAAATCATTAAAGATTCATATATCCCCATGTTTTAATCTAGTTTGGACTGCTGACCTTTATTTATTCATTGCTAGGATTTCTCATCTTAGAGCATGTTGAGTTACAAAAACTGCTCTTGGCCCTAACTTGGAAAAAAGTCATCAAAACATCTTCTACTGCAACCCACTTTCTGAATGAGGCAACAAGTCTAAGCAAATTATTCCACAGGGGAACCCCGCTGGGGCTATGTGTGCCATGCCCATCTTTTTCTGTTAATTCTATTCTAAGTGAAATTCAAGGGCAGCTCCTGTGTGGGGGATGGTAGGGTCCATCCCCACCTGAACTTCATAATGCTCTGTAAAGTCTTCCTGAGTCTTATTTCAGGCTGACTTTGGGGTTTTGAGCTAAAGCATGCATCAGCACCAAGACTGGTACCAACATGCATCAGAACAGGAAACGATCTCCACCTGCACTTCAGGCCTCCAAGACTGGCCCAAAACTAAAAATTGCTAGTGCTGCCACTGAGCCTGGATATTGCTCAAGTCATCCAAAACATCATGCAGAAATCTTGATAGCGTGACCGCATCATTTAAATTCAGAGGACTTTGTTTACACCAGTCCAACAAACCCCCTGGTTTACATATGCTACTATTAAAACAATCAGAATTAGAATGTTGACTTCACAATCATACTAATTAAAATGAAAAGTGCTGTCTATAGGCTTGCTAAACCATGTTGTGTACTGTTCACGCAGTATCACAGGGTTGGTTCAGTGAACTTTGCAGCTGCTGTTTAAGAAAGAAGTTTTGTAGTAAAAGTGATATCATCAATCACCTCATTTTTTTCATCAATGTATGCAGACCTACTGGCTTCCCAGAGTAAAGCAGTTCAAACCCAAATCATATGCCTTCTTTTACAAGTAACTCACTTAGCAGATTTCACTTTATGAAGGATGGCAGTTAGGCAAATAAAACCAGAGCCAAGAATATAACACTTAGATAATTCTTATATCCTTTTGTTCCCATCAAAAGATATTGTAACTACATATTCTAATTTATAGAAGCAGTTGTTTTTGAAGAGAACTAATCACAGCAATTAGTAAATTTTTAACAGGTAGAAATTTAGATGGCATCGAATGCAAAGCTCTTAATGTGCAGCATTTTACCAAAAAAAGTTTATTTTAGTGCAATACTAGTCTCTGGTCAGAAACTATGTCACTATTTCTCATCTAAGACTCTCTTTACAACAACTCTACATATCTGATTCTGGTGATGCTTGAATGAATGTAAAGCAAAAATAATTTCACTGAAGTTTATGAAGATCATTAATGAGAGATTAACATGGGGAATCGGGTCCTTCATCTAACAGTCTGTCTATTATTGTCTCATTGCCAAATTCTTTTTTACCTTTACTGTGACTCCTAATAAATGCCTTAGTCTTCTCCTCCTTGACCACTACAGTTCCTTCTTGTAAAAGCCTCCTAAAATCCTACTTTCTGAATGTCAAGACATCCCACTTGATATCCCATTCCAGGAAATAAAAACATCCCCTCTCACCTTGATTTCCTATTCATCTTTAAGGACACTTAAAAAGGCCTTTCTGTTTTTAAAATGATTATGCTATGGTCCTGTGCCTCCTATAGACACAACTACAATAATCATGTCGTTCACTCCTTTCGAGAGTAGGTTTTTATACTCTTCATCCCCTAAGTCTCTGCATTCTTTTTCTTACATCACCAGAAACTGATCAGTGCTACATTGCATCAAAAGTCTAAAATGCAAAGGTCACGCTCTAGCCAACATGTGGCTTATATGGCAGGACCAGAACTAACACCTCAGAATCAAAACAGCAACACAAAAATCATATCTATTGGGTGCCTAGTGTACCTGATGTACTGCCTAAAAACACTGTTTCTTTGCTCAACAGATCTGTCTTTGCATCTATCTTTGTAAACTCATGGTATATCATTTTAACTGACTCTGGACTAAACAAACATTCTAAATGAGAAAAACAAGCACGCATAAAGCTTGTTGCCTTGTGCTAAATACAGAGAGCCACAGTATTTCTAACTGCTTGCAGCAACTCCTCTACAATCACTTTTCTGAACTAGCTTGTCTGATTTGCAACCTCCTTGAGCTCATGCTAAGGCCTAACAGTCTAATCAAGCCTCCTTAACAAGTCAGTTGCTTTGTTCAAGGCTCCTTGCAGAAAAGAAAGAGTTTCTTGGATCTCATGAGTATTTCCTTATTCAGCTGGCACTGCTTCTTTGTTTGGAAAGGAAGTGTAATAGCCATGAGATGACTTTTCTGCAGACAGCCGCTCACAGATCCTAGCTTGACAGCCATGAACCTTTTGTGTCACAGCCCCTGTCTGCTTGTTTCAGTGGTCACATCATTAAAAGATGTGCCAAATGCGTGCATCCACATAAGGGCTAAGCCATAGTCATGGGAACTAAATCAGATAACATTTCCTGTTGCTAACCTTCAATGTCATACAAATAAGTCTTGATTTTGAAAAACATCAGCTTTCATTGTCTATATGACCATATGAAACATTTCATATGACATATGTTATTTTCCTTCCTCACAAACATGCCTCAAACAGTAATTTGAAGCACACAGTGAATTTTAACAGGCCCATAGACCCGTGTTAGCAAATTGAATATTTTCTTGTATCAGTCTTCATTTCTACCATTAACTTCTACTGATTTTTAACTGTTTAATCTATTTTTTAAAAATTTGAGATAAAAGGAATTACTCCAGAGAAAATTTTTTGAATTTATAACAGAATTTTTACAACATAAGAATATACAGATTTTACAAATCAGCCTCACTAGTCTATTATTCCCCATGGGAATGCTTCCAAAATAAACTTTTCTGTTAAAATTCAAGGGAAAATGTTTTCTTGTTCATGCTAGTATGAATAGAATTGTGGTACTGTGTATTTTTGTGTACATGAAAGATATATCTGATTCGATGTATTTCATAGTAACTGTAGGTAAATATGAAGAAGTAAAATTGAATAAATGAACTTAATGACACAAAACGAACCTGGTCTTGGTGAACACCTTCTCTTTCTACAAAATATATGGCTTCAGATTGAATCATGTCATTGGTTCTTCCACACCCGTTAAGTTCTGTAAAACCGTAGTTACTAAAGAACAGCAGTGATCTTTCAGTAGTGTCAGGGATGCTACCTTTCTCCATATATCGTGGAAAGTGTGTGCTAGTCTGCAGTTGTGGAGTTGTGTGGCTGTAACTATCACAGACAAGGTTATAGTTTGTGCCATTAAAGATCCTTTTGCCAGCTACAGGCAAAGACTAGGGACCTATTTTAAATCTGTAAGAAATGATCTAGAGAACAACCAAGAAAAGCTGTTCTTCAAGACTGGAAACTGCTGGCTTCCTCTGCTTAGATATATTAATAGAATAGTCTATACTTTTACAAATGGGTCAGAATTGCCATGATTATTTGGACACAAAACACAATGAGGCATGCTTCTTGGGAGGAGACCATGGATATAATATGTGACGCAGTCTAAATATCTTTCTGACATCAGCTAAGCACTGGTAATAGACATAATATAAAATATTACTCAAATGACTCTATGAGTTATTATTTACTTTTATGTATTGATAGTACTCCTATAGAGGCAGCAGGTAAGATTTTCCAGTAAAAGTCAGATTTTGTTGAAAGGAACATAGGTAAAGTATCTGATCCAAGCTGTGGTTCTACAGACTCATCTTATAGCCTCTGAAATTCCCATAGTGTGACAATTGTAACATCTTTCATGTGCACACCAGAAAAACAAGCCTGATTTTTCCCTAATTGCTCTTACTTTTACAGCTGACTTGAAGCACTGTCTGGGTCATGGTGACTTTTTTAGAAAACGGTGTTTACATAGTTATTCAAGAGTGAAAGTTAAATCTGCTGTCTGGCAAATGTGCCAACCTGTCAGCCCAAACAGGGTCACTGTGGCTAGAGACTGGCACTCTGTGCAAACTACAATGTCCAAGAACTTCAGAAAAAGCTTTCAGAAGGACCAAAACAGCATTTTTCGGCCATTACAAGAAGCTGACTCACAGTACTTACTTAGGGGCTGAGCAAAGATAATGTTCCAGGTGGAACATACAAAAAGAAAGTGGTAAACAAACTGTTTAGAAAATGTCTGGAGTAACTAGTCTAGCTGGGTAAAGCATTTGCACATGGGCTGGTCTCTGTTATGGCACTTCATTGGTGTCAGCTTATTCAGAATTTTTGCCTAACAGAAAACAAGGCTTTATGGTCTCTGCAGACCAAACTCCTGTGTTGGAGGAGGGAGGACCTGGGACACCACTTGGAGAGACCAGTGTTTAGAGCAGGGACTATTTTGACCATAAGCCTTCTTTAGTAAATATTTGAATTTGGGCTTGAACCTAATTACCTGATTTTCAGAGGTTTTGATACAAATGTGGTGACCATTTAGGAAGGGTATGAAATGCTACTTAACCCAAACCCACAACACTTTTGGGACAGGAAATATATGCAAAATCTGTACTCGTAATACCACACAGCAAATAGATATACTGTAACATTCCATTCAGAAATGGTAGGGCAAGCACAAATGAAATCTAACATTTCTTAATTGGAATATATTCTAATTAAGTAATTGTTAATTATTCTTACTTCTCAGAATGGCAATAAAATTAGCACCTAAATTCAAAGATGATTTTTTAAACTCTAGTATTCTTTAGTAACTCTCCAAGGTAGTCTTCCAATTTTACTGGTATATCATGTTCATTACTTTAGCTCCTGAGTGTAAAATCTGAGAAGATAAGCTCTGCTATAGAGACAGGAGAAGAAGTGAGAATATTGTGGGTTGAGCTCAGAGGGCACCCGAGCACCACGCAGCCACTCACTCCCCGCTTTCCCCTAGGGGCTGAGAAGGGAAAGTAAACGAAAACACCGCTCACTCCCCGCTTCACAGCGCTGGGAAGGAGGAAAGTGAAAGTCCCAGGAAATCAACATAAGGATGGGGAAGGATGATCTCATCCTTTAAGGCACAGGCAAAAGCCAGACTTGTTAGGGGAAGGGAAAACTCCATAAAATTTAATACAGTCACTAACAACAACACGTAACAGACAGAAGAACAGTGAGAAACGATACTACATCTGGAAAACACCTTCCCCCATCCCTCCCTTCTCCCCAGATCAGCTTTGCTCCTGATGATATCTCTCCTGCCTCCCCCCCAGCAGTGCAGGGTACAGGGAATGGGGGGTGCTTCCCCCTGATGCTGCTTCTTCCACCTCAGGGAGGGGGGCAGCTGCCGGCATTCTCCTGTTCCAGCACAGTTCCTCTCTCAGGAGAGACAGTGCTCCACAAACTCTCTCCCACACGAGTCACTCCCACGGGTGTGCAGGTCACCCCTGTGTGTTGCAGCCCTCCCAGTGCCAAACTACAGCAGTGGGGCCATCTTCCCACGGGGTCGTGGCCTTCTTCGGGCGCAGTGACCTGTCATGGTGTGGGGCCCCCACTGGCCGCAGACCAGCTTCTGCTGCACTGGTGACCTCCATGGGTGGCCGTGAGGGAGCGACCCTGCCATCTCACCATGGGCTGCTGGGAACTCTCTCCTTTCCCCTCCTTCACTGTTTGGGACCTGGATTTAGTCCCATTTAAAAAAGGAGAAAATCAGCACATAGAACTGAATGTAATGAAGCAGAAGTATGGATCACTGCCTACAGTTTATTTGTCTCTGCCAGTTGACTGAAGCAGCTATCATTTGATGCAGAAGAGTGAACTTTCCTTCAGACAATTGTCTGTTGGTGCGAGAGATTGCTGCACAGGGTATCACTGTATATGGCAAAAATAAATAGGAAGAAATGGGGAATAGTTAGCAGAGAAAAGCTTTTTGTTTATGTAATTTCAAGGGTAACATCCTTTCCAGTCACCTTTACAATATTTCTTTTAGGATTAATTTCTTGTTTCAATCCTTGAAAACTTTATTTCTTTTAAAAGAAATTCATTTTTACTATTGGATTATATGAAAGAATTATTGAAATAAACTCTCCTCTTGTTTTATATATTCCTTCTTCCTTTTCACTTTAACTCTTTTTCCTTGTCTTTTTTTTAAATCTCATGAAAAGGGATAGTACATATTTAATGAAAGTACCATAAGTCTTTTTTAGTTAGCCTGAATGGTTTTCCTCCCAAGTATAAATTTATATTCTCTGTGATTCTTTGTGATATTTGATTCTCTGCATACCTGCAGGCTACACTGTTAAAGGTCAGTTTAAGAGTTTTCTCAGTTATTTCTGCTCAATTTAAAGTAGCCACTTTTGGAGAAGACTGAAGACTGCATAATGATTATGGTCAATACAATGATCAGAAAAAAATGTTATAGAATATTCTGGAGGCAATAGTCCACTTTAGCCATTCCTGTGCTTTGTGTGTGCCTCTGTGTCTGTATGGGTGGGTTTGCGGATATTCCAATGCCATGAGAGCCACACAAATGTGCCTGAGCCATAATCTTCTGCTGACTTACTATTTTATCCCTGATAACTGAGAACTTTTACCTAAATCTTTTGCACTGTGGCCACATGAAATTTTGGGACATCACAAAAGAAACATTTGCATTTATACATGCTCCCATTTTAAACAGTTCAAAGCTCTCACCATACACTTCTTGTTCTTTATTACCCTCTTACTGGAGGTAGTGTTTACTCTGGATACTTCTTGATACAATCCTGGCCCTGAAAATTCTATATGGTTTCAAAAACACATCAATTTTGATAATATTTAATTTAAACTAGCTAATGAGGCAAAATTCCTACCTGAAAAACGAGATGATAACTGAAATTCTGACACCAGAGGCCTTCCTAGGTCCAAGATCTGCGGGTATACCTTGGCTGCATTTTAGCTCCAAACAAGGCAAGATTTGGGCATGAGCTCCGCTTTTCAGTGTGGTTTCTAAGACCGGAAGAAAAACCTCAGAGATCCTCATTCAGCAATGTTATGAGGAAGATGACTGTCCACAGCCCTAAAGCACAAGGAGGAAGGCAACTGTTGGCTTCTCCAGTTAAATTTTGTAAGTCCAAATTTGCCCTACTATTATCATTATGATTGGGGGCCATTCTAGCCCTTGTGAGTATTTGAAGTACTAAATTATTGGGTTTGATTGGTACAGCTTTATACAGGGACCATGCACGAAGCATTTTCTTTCTTTTTTTCCCCTTATGGGATTTTCTTAGTGATGGCCAGGTGCAGAATTATAGATGTTTCTGATCATCTTTTCTGCCAGCTCTAATCACGGCATGTTTGGCCTTCCAAAATGAAGGGCTTGAAGAAATTCAAGAGCTTAAAGAAGATCAGAAACTAAACAGAGGTTAATAAGTTGAAATAACAGATAATATGAAAACAAATGTTATCAAAACCCTGATAAAATTTGTGTTGCTTTTTTTTTTTTTGTGGGTTTTTGTGGTTTGTTTTGTTTTTAAAAAAACAAGTAATGACATTGGAAACAGACATAGGAAATTTCCATTTTCTAACTGCAGACACAGGTGATGCATGGAAGAGAAGATGAGGCAATATTTGGCCAAAGTTCTGCTTTCAAACATATGCATTTAGATTTTATCCAATGACCCTGTCTTCTGTATGCCTTGTGCACATGGAGGGCAGGATGAAGAAGACAGCATTACTGCCTTCTGAATTATTCTTGAATTCAGGTTTGGTCCTTAGAGCTTTCAGAAAAGTGTTCAAAGAGTTACAAAAACCCCACAGTTCTTACAAAACTGTTAAAACCATAGCTGCAGTTATGTGGGAATCATACGCTCCAAAGGAGATGTTCTCCTGCACAAATGCTGCAGTGCCAATAGGTGAAATTCTTTGAGCTTTCTGTGTGATTTGTTAGCCCAAGTTTCAAATATAGAAGTGATTTTAGAGATTAAGAACTACCAACTTTCAATGAGATTTAGGTTTTTAAGTGCTTAAGTCACCTAAATGTATTGAGCTCTTAGGCATTCTACAGCTTCTTTTTCATGGCACTGATTTCTATTGTTGTAAGCAGTCTTTAAAACTATACTTTTGAAAGTGACTTTTTATCTCCAGGAATTCATATCAGTATTTGCAAACTACTCAGACAGATATTTACTTTTCCATTGAAATACACTGGACTATTGATTTCTTCTCTTTCATTTTCCTCCTCACTCAGATTCTCTAGAGAAACAAACAAAAATACAGGAAAAATACCTGCAAAGGAAGAGGATATACTCCTCATATATGGGTACAATTACCTCTGAGGAACAGTACTGACTGCTGAAATTGAAATTTCAGTTCATGATGAAAGTAGTCTTTCATCATCTAGGAAACATCAATACAGGCAGATGGAGGTTGGACACATCCTATAATGAACGTATCAGAAAAGTAAATAATTGTGCTCTTCTATTGATTAAGAGAATCACACTGGTGCAAAATAATTTTTCTGTTCACTTTTTGCAGAATTCTTTGGCAATAACTCAGTGATGGGTGATTTTAAACAGAAAATTTAACAAAATATTAGAATAGAAAAGAAATGTCAAAAATGTTATCATTCATTCATCACATAAGGCTGGAGTTCAATAGATATTCCCTTATTAAACTACCGAGTCAGTCAATAAATAAACAAATAAATATTTTTGGACTACCTCAACTGTATTAGGATTATACCACCTGCAAAACGACTGCTACCTGATATTAACGGCTATTAACTGTTGGTAACAGGAAAAAGTGCCTGCTGTTAATGAATAATTATCTGAGTGAAAAAAAGGCAGAGCTACTTCTCTACAGTTCTCTAGCTGTCTTGTTGATCTTGGGAGCCAGAGATTGTGATTACTGTAAAAATTTCCGTTCTGTAAATATTGATAATCTGTAATAGATTCATCTTCATTGCTGATGATGGATTTTCCCACTGAAAAATGCATTCCCTGTGATAGGTTTCCATGGCAGTGGCCTGGCATTGAGGAAGTCTTATGACACAATCTAGTAGCAGATTCTGCTTCAGCTGACACCTGTCATTTTCACCTTGATCAGTTTGCTGTTTCAACAAAGCTTTCTGTTGCTATGCCTGAAGTTGGTAACTCCCAGGCAAAACATATTCAGGCCTTGTGTGCTTGCATGGGACGGAAAAAGAACAATGCATATCAGTTTCTTCTGATCATATGCAAGGATCCTACCATTATCTGGCAGCAGCCATACAAAATCCCACAAGGATGAGTGCTGTGTGTATCGCCATGTTTAACCTCCGAAGACGCATAAAAGATGCATCCTGTAATTCAAACATTGACTCATATTCTGACCTCATTCAACATTTTTTAACTTAATTACCTTACAACTACTTTGTAGTGAGCAGGTAGGCATGTGCGGCAGATTTGCAAAATCAGATTAAAATTGCCAGCTGCTGTCAGCTCTACTGGATTCATCTTTACTTCATTTGTAGGGCAGGACTCCTGTTTTGGAATGGAAGGAGGTGAGAGACAGCCTTTGTGTACTTATATATTGATGTAGAGTTTTGTGTGCAGAGATGGAAAAACGACTGTGCTTGTCACATTTCTGGCAATCATACCCAAAAGCTGCTCCTTAAGCCTTCTAGAAATTCACAGGACTGAAAAGAAACCCTTTACCCAATTTGTAAAACAGCTGCAATGTAACCTTCCACATTTAGATTTTAAATTACAATTAAAACAATCAGAGATCAACACTAAAAAAAACTTTAAGCACCATGACACCGTGAGTCATCAACACCTTACACTTGTGAGCAATGATCAATTAGCAAACTAACTGTCCCTGTCGAAAAACAACGAAATGAGAATAAATCATATTTCAAAACACTGCATGCAACCTCCTGTCAGGTACAGAATTTCAACTGTCTTTCAAAATCTTAACATAGAAATGGCTTTTCAGCATGTCCAGAAAAACAAAATGAGATTACATCACTGTTTTCTTATAGAGCATAGTAGATAGAAGCCATATCATCCTGTAAAATATGTGTAACAAAAATACCTGTCTTTATGATTTTTTTAAAAAAAGTAATTTTTATTGTCATACTATATCTTTTACTTGATTTCAACATCTTGTGGCTGTTTGTTTGCTCACATGAGTCTGTCTGTCTGGGAGCTGCAGGAGGTAGTGTCATGCTCATTTGTACAGGAAGTCCAAAATGAAAGCAGTCATTGTGCCCTGCCACAGTGCTTCCCTCTGAATTGTGGGAAGTACTTCTTGGGGTTTAAGAAGTAATTTATTTTCTGTCAGTGACTAAGGGGGCTCAATGATATCAAGCACCTGTTTCCATCATAGAAAGTATACTACCAGTTGATTAAAAACTGATTAAAAGTGTTTTACTTTCCTGCTGTCCTTAGGATAGAAAAATGAATGCTTGAATGGGCCACTTAGGCAGGAAGAAATTTGCTTCTCACTGTCTGAGAAACTGGGAAACACCGGACAGCCCTGTGTCCATAGATCAGAAACGAGGATCATGACTAGGCTGCAGCTGGGCAGGTTTGCAGATGAAAGCTGGAGAAATACTGGCAACAAGCATTTTAGAAATACTTCACATATATCTGGTTAAAAAAAAAGATAAATATAAGTTGTCTTATGCAGCCTGCTCTGACTCCAGATATTGGCAGAGCCTTTACAAACCCCACCTTCTTGTGTAAATGCTGTCCTGGTGCTGGTGTGGGCTTCAGACCATAACTGAAGCCTCATCTCTCTGCCAGCTGTGCAAGCAAATGGGCAAGTACAGTGATTAAGGTATACTTAGCTAAAGAGAAAAAGTTTAGTATTTTTTAAATAAAAACATTTTTTTCCAGGAAACAGAGAGGAATAAGCAAGAGGAAAACAGTAACCATAAGGACAAGCAGAAAAGCGAAAGCTCAAAACTGGATCTCTAAAGAATTTCACATCAGTGGTTGGATGAGACAAGAAGAAGAAACCAGTCAAGGTAAAAGGGTGCTGGGGAAATTTTTTAAGGTTTTCAATGAAACAGAACAAAAATATTAAAATATCCACTTAAGTCAAACTAAAACCCATTTTGTTTCAGTTTTGAATTATTTAATCTCCCTCTGACCCTACTCTTCTAATGATGACAGTTTTTAAATTGAGAGGGGGTTTTGAAATACTAAATTGGGTTTGTTTCTCAAAATTAAATGTTTCACTGTTTCTTTAATGAAGCCTTTAATTTTGAAAATGTCAAAGCATTTTACTTGCACATTTTCAGAATAAAACGTTTTGACATTTTGAAATCTCCCCCTTTCTGACAAAAGTATTTGCAGAGTTCAATGCTAATTGGGATTTTTAACACCTGATTTTCCTCCTCACTCACACACACTCAGAACTCTGTGATGATTTTAGTATTTGCAAAAAGAAAAAAAGTCTCAGCTCTTTCTGAGCAACAAATAAATTACTCATTAATCACACAGCAGTGATCAAACACCATCTTCTGACAGGTAAGAGTAGAGACTCTAGATTCCTCCTGTAACACAGCTGGATTCATGGTAGTTCAGCAGGGCTGCAGGAAAGTGTTCTGGGGCTGCCAAAGGCTTGACTGAGATGGAATGGTGACACTTGGCAGTTCTGCTGGTGAGTGTAAAGAACTACTTTCACCCCACNAAAAAAAAAAAAAAAAAAAAAGGTATAAAACCTTTTTTTTGAATTGGTATTCAAAGCAGTCTCCTCCTAAGTATCTCATTTATATGATGGAAAACTTCTAAGAACCTTACTTGAACGTACTGATGCTTAAAATATTTGTGTTGTTTTCTCTAACAACTCTTTCTGCTTTTATATTTTTATAACCATGTGGTTCTGAGCTTTGGGCACTTCGAAATTTCCTCTATGGTTTAATCATCTATAATTATTGTGTTCCTTCTGACACTGTGACTGTTTCATTGTGTCCTACATCTTCTCATCTCTCCATATAAGTCTTATATTTTGAACTACGTTTTTTTTATTTGTCTACAGAAGTCAGAGGCTGAAGATTTGAAATTTCAGTTTTGAAAGGACTAATGGCCTATCCATTGGAAAAGCTAGGCTGTCTCTCCACTTGCTCACCTTTCATCCCACAGACAACCTCTCAATGAGCCATGTAGTGTTGACTCCATATTTCTTCCTTCTGATGTATTTGAGTTGCTGACTTATAATACTAATAGTGTTTATTATTAGTCATAATAATTATATTGATAATAATAACTATGACATTATTATTAGAAAACAATTTAAAAAATCAGAGACAAAACCTGTAAAAATTTACTATGTGATTAATTATATTATTATATAAAATATATTAATTATATCTTTATAATGAACTATTAACTGGGTCAGGAATTGACACGTATGCCCCTTTTACTTGTGTGAAGAAAAGATAACATTATGATCAACAGATACACTAAGAAAGGGACAGTGTGGCTCATAACTCCAGAAGAAGAGTCAGGAAATAAATATCTACCCTTACAGAAAAGACAAAGGTGCAGAAAATGAGAAGGACACAGTTCTCCTCCTGCTGGTCATGTAACACAATCAACATGTTGTGTCTGTTATATGCCACTCTGAAGCACTGCAAATATTGCATAGGGAGAAAAATTGATGACAATTAGGTGTGTCAATGTTGAGCTTGACTCTGAATCTAGACTGTGCACAACCATCTACTCAGTTAACACAAATTTAATTTGTGATAATTACTTCCACAATTTATAAATTATATGGTGTGGTATAATTTATGATAACAACATGGATTACAGAATACACTGATGTCTTAACAAAAAATGCCCTAACATGGCTATGATACTAGAGCAAAACAAATTATTGCAAAGTGACTCAACTTGCATTTCTCTCTAGTAAATGCATCACAACTCTTTAATGCCTTCGGATAATCTGTAATTAAATGAACCACAAATAAAACCCAAATGACCACGCAAAGATGTTAGAGTGCTCAGGGCAAAAAGGTGTGAAAAGAAGACAGGAGAGAGAAAGAAATTATACACTGGGAGATAAAATGCAGTGCAACATTTAAGCACAAAAGGACTGAAATTGCTTTGTAGCTTTCTTTTACTCCTTATTTTGATTTGTTTTCTAATAATATTTTAATATACAGTCTAATGACAGTCAGTACTTACTAAAAGATGAAACCACTACTAGTTTTGTTTTATTAAATGTGACTATATTTAAAGGCATAGTTCAATGTCTACAAATTAAGTTGCAGTTCTCATAAAACTCTATTTTTCTTAGTCTGATCTTTCTGTGATCTGTGAATTGGCCTTAAATGATTTAAAATTTCATAACATTTTTACCCTTTATAACTCATTAATAACTTAGCATACTCTTAGTAGTCTATTCCGTAAACAAGGCAAAGAAAATAGGCTGCAAGTGTGGATTATAAACAGAATTAAATACACTGGAAGTGATCTAGAATATAGACATTATAGTTCTTAGATGTGACCCTGATTAGTGATTACTGTGCTCGAAGCTGCTATTTGCTCAGCATGAAAAGAGAAGAAAAGGTGGCAGTGCACTGGCCTCAGTTGTTTTCTTCAGCCCTCAGAGTATATAAAGAATATTTTGAATGTGATGTAACACAAAGTCACGGGCAGCATATCACTTTGCAGGTGTCAAGTACTTTGTGAGATCTTTTGAATATGTTTTTCACCCATTTTACAGATGGTTCTGGTTCAAGTGAGAAAATTTCTGTGAGACTTGCAAATTCACTTGTGTTAGACCTTTTCTAGCTCCATCAGAAAAGCAATCTAAGAAGTAATAATTTTCCATTGGCTCCTATCTTGAATGGCAAATTATTCCCACTGTAGGACTTTACTGTACCGGTTATGTGTAGCAGTAGAATAACGACAGAATTTTCCATCTCTCTGTGCTGTTACAGACCAGAAGGAAATGTAAACTCCCTGATTCCTGCAGAAAAGATGCTGTGAAATGATCCTTATGCTAATGCACAGCCATATAAACAGTTGCATAGCAAACAAGTGTTGAAAACAAGAGCTGATGTATGAGTCTGAGCTCCTGGCTGCCTGCACAGAGCACTTGCCACCACAAGGAAGAGAAAAAAGCAGAATGACCATGATGAAGTATTTTTTCATTTTATATTTAAGTCACTTATGCCAGGAAAATTTCTAAAAAGCAAAAAGTATGAACAAAAGAAATAAAAAATAATAAGTAAAACAGTTTCTCTCCCAGTGTAATTATAAATCGTCCTTTTGGTCTTTTGTAAAGTAGCCCTTACAGTACCTCTTTTATTTTGTTATCACCTTGGAGAGAGTAACATGTCCTTCAGTTCTCCGGCGTTTTTACTTTTCAGAGTTCTCTGTATATTTTTCAGTCACCTTGTGAAAAGATAATTCTAAAAAAGTGTTCTTAATATGAGTATGTGTTGCACATTACAAAAAAGACTCATTGGGTTTATTGTTTCATAAGGTCATAATCTCATTGAGATTTTAGATTTCATTGGTAACTTTCTGTAAGAACAGTGGCACATGAGGCTTTAAGTCCAGAAGATGACATTTAACACTGTGTAGAGCACCAGCATTTGTCTTATTGTATATTGAATTCCTAACTGTACTTAATTGGTGAATGAGTCCTTTCTTTGCAAGGTAGTTCCATCCTCTTGAAAATTATTCCAAAGGGACAGTTATAATGTGTATTATTTCCTATTGATTTCTTAGTGTACATCAGACCTAAGTGTACATGGTGTACATCAATACCTTAGTGTACATGGTGCCAAGCACAGTGATTGCTTTCCCAGGTGCTGGTCTTGTGAAGCTGACATAACTGAGGTGATGCATGACATATTTCTTCATCTGCAGCCCACATCCTCAGAGGAAGGGAAGACCTGCTTACCATGTCAATGACTTAAAGGAACTTTTTGCTCTAGAAATGATTATTTTCTGTCTGGCATATGCAGTCTCTTAAAGAAATTTTTTACTGTACCGTTATCTGCATGAGAAGGAGAAAAAGCACAAAGTCAGAGAGAGAGAGAAGATGACGTTGTTTGAATTGCTTTTTGTGGAACAAACACAGTTGCTAAGGGAGAAATCAGTTCTCATTTAAAATGCTGAATCCTGTCACACCACTCCCTCCAACCCTTGTATTGAACTCTGCATAATTACTACTTATATTTCACCAATCGAACTTTAATGTAAGAATCTTCCAAATGAAGAAGACAATCTTCACATGAAGGAATAAACAGAGTGAAAAAATGAATTATGATATTAAAGTCCTCCCTCTTTTCATTCTGTTGTTATGGTAACAAGAGTTCCAAAAGTGTCATATACAAGACATGGTACCCGAATAGTATAGTATTTGTATTTAATGTCAGGAAAAACATTTTTCAAGTACCATAGAGAGCATAAGATATTTGTTCCATGTGTCTGTTCCTTAATCACAAAGTAACAAATGAGACTATAACACCCTGTGCATATCTTTTTAAGATGGCAATGGTACTTTAAAAAAAAAAACAAACCAAAAAACAAAAAAAAACCCCACCAAACCAAAGAAAACAAAACAAAAACAAAAAACAAACCTGTACCACAGGGTTATTCATAAAGATCACATCCTGGCAGAATGGCAAAAAAAATGGAGACCACTAATTCTAACATATGAATGTACTTTTGATATAAGTCCAGAAATCTTACCTATCAATGACCTCCAAGGATATCCCATGTCAATAATTAAATCCTCCTTATGACATTCTAAATGTGAACAGGATGAATCCTTTTTATCTCCTGAAGTGAGAAATTTGATTTCTTTTCTTTTACCACACAAACCTTCTGAAGCAATAAACAAAATACATAAGGTACCTCAGAACTTGTGACAATCATGACACTCACTTGTAAAACAGATGAAAATGATAGAAACATGTTTCCAGCTGGAGAAATATCAAGCTGGAACAGTTAACTTTTTAAGAAGGAAGACAGTTTTATCCCTGTCTCTAAACTCAGTCAAAACACCAGATGACCACAGCAGTATGAATCATTCCAGAGTCCTTTATCACATATAAATAGAAATATGGCAAAATCTGTTTTGAAGGTAAATTTATGGTAAAACAAGATGATAGTTTTAAAGACAGAGAAATAGGTATGAACAATATTGTTCTTGAAGTATGAACAGAGTGATCTGAGTTATAGATAAAATGAAAAAAATTACCTCAACTAGCAGAAAAGAGACACTAAAAGCTTCAACTTCAACTTTCTGATAATGTGGAGGACAGCTGAAGAGAGATTCAAACAATATTATACTTCATGTATGCAAAAAGTGCTGGGAAACAGGAATACATTTGAAAGGTAATTTTATTTCTTGATACTAGGTAGTTATGAAGTGGTTAGTGATTTTAATACTTTCCATTTAATTCCTGCAGAGGAGGGAAGGTTCAAAAGCTTGCTACAGAGCTGGGATGAGCAACGCACTCCACTTTGAAGTGGAAGAGCTGTATTTTTAAAAGAAGTGTAAAAAGGAAGTCAGATGGAGGATGAAGGTCAATTTACAATTTTGGGTGCCTTAATGTATCTCTGAGAAGAGCTCACATTCTGGCTTGGATTTGCGATGAAATATTATGTGTGTGTGCTGAATAACTCTTTTGATTAAGTGATGGCCTGTAACAAAACCCAAAACTAAAACAAGACATAATTTGCCTTCATAGGTGAAACTTGCATTTATATCCACTGTAGTTTTCCTGAGTTGTAGACCAGAGAAGTCATTCTGCATTCTTAGAAGTTTATGTCAAGTGTCCACAGGGCCTTATGAATGTTAAAATGAAAACAAAAACAAAGAGAGAAAGAATTAAAAAGTAGGGTTTGCATGCTGACCATGGCTATTATTATTCTGAAAAAGATGCTAGGCTTATCAGCAATGGGAAATAAAGGTCACAGTATGGTAGGGGTGGCAAATGAGGTATTCCTGCAGAAGCATCTGTATCATCAGTGTTAATCACTGGTGCTGTCAGAGCTTATTGGCATTCTGCTGCCCAATGGCAGCAAGGCTGTCTGGGCTCCACTATAATGCAGGGCACCATCAGGACAACCAGAAAGGCCATTTAGTCAGTGAATTGACCATAAGCATTATCCTTCTGTCAATGCTGATTGCTGTTAGTTTTTAATTGTGAAAGGAGATGTGGGGAGCTGTTGTTGTAGATGCTCTAGTGAGCACTCAAACTCCTTTGTGAAATGGTGGAGACCCTCTTATATTCATGACATCTGATGCAGAGCTCAGACAGTGAAGGAAAAAGACATCCGAAAGTGTGTTTGACCCTGACTAATTATGTAATCTCACACTGGTACTAGCTTGGTTTGAATTTTTGGAGAGGTTGCAGTTAAACAATTAAGTCAATGACATTGATGGCCATATTTAGGATCCAGAATGATTTCTTGAACAGAGCTGCTTCCTGAACTGGGGCTAATGGGATATATTTTTAGAGGCCTGAAAGGCAATTAGGCACCTAGCTTCCTCTAATTTTCTTAATTGTGTTACAAAGTAGTAGTATAAGTGAACCAGTCCTAATTTCTTAAGCTTAATAGAGCACATTTCCTAAATCACCTCTTTTTTCATTTTTTCTATAATCAAAAGGTGTATTTGCCTTTGCACCATCTGTTAACTACAAGAGTTGCCAGAATGAGTAGGGAATGTAAATTGGGTCGTGAATACTGAAGTTCACTTTCCTGTTCTTGCTTATGCTATTTTAAAGAGTCAATTCATTTTCTGTTTATTTTTGATGTAAGACTGAGCTAGGAGACCTTTGAAAATGTCTATGACTCACTGAAGGTTTCTTAATTCTTGTGATCTTTAAAAGCAGTTTTGAAAACTTTTTTTTCCATCATATAAAATGAGAGGGAAGGCAGGTCCCAGAAAAGACAAAATGGAGCGCTCTCCCTCCCTCCAGCGTTAAGGGCTTTTTTCCAGGAATCCTATGAAATTATACAGAACAAATCTATTGTACAAATACCATATTTTAGAATTTAAATTAAGTAGGTGAGGATCATGAGAGAACTTAGTGTTATCATTATAAAAGATAACATGTTCATAATGGATTTTGATGAGGATATTACAGAATCATAAAATCATAGAATAGTTTGTGTTGGAAGGGACCTTTAAAGGCCATCTAGTCCAACCCCTCTGAAACTAGATCAGGTTTCTCAGAGCCCCGTCCAACCTGGCCTTGAATTTTTCCAGGGAGGGGGCATCTACCACCTCTATGGGCAACCTGTTCCAGTGTTTCACCACCATCGATGTAAAAAATGTCTTCCTTATATGTAGTCTGAATCTACCCTCTTTTTGTTTAAAACCATTACCCCATGTCCTATCGCTACAAGCCCTACTAAAAAGTTTGTCCCCATCTGTCCCGATCCAGTGTCGGGGGAGGTTCTGATATGATCTCAAGAGCGAGATTAAGACACAAACGAGGTCAAATGCCGTATACCCAAAACAGGTTTTTATTATTCAAAAAGTGAAGAAGGATAACGATAGGACAGAATGGAAGGAAAAGACAAAAATAAAGCAAGGAAGCGGGATAGGGCTGCAAGAATACTCACGACCGTGGATCCAGCGGCATCCTGTTGGTCCTCAGTCTTCAGTTCTTCAGTGGTGGATGCACATGGATTTGGCTTTGGTGGTAGATGCACACTGAGAAATATTTTCTGCCTTTTTAAGTTCATCCTATCCACTGATTAGCATATCTGCCCACCTTTACTTTTTTTTCCTCTGGTCCCACAGGTTTTGCTGCATCTGGCTTCAGGGCAGGAACGTTTGCCTCTTGTCAGTTCATTAGCAATGTATGTATGGGGTCTGGCCTACACAATAGAGCCACAAATGGCTACAGGATGGGGCAACTCAGCACCCATCTGCCCCTTTGAGGCTTGTCTAAAGAGTCCTGACAATGCAACTGCAAAGAAGTGGGGGGGTGCATCCTTCAATATACTCCCGCTTTTCTGGGCAACATCCCCCAGACCAATTCACAGGCCACAGCAGCTTCTCTTGGAGGTTTGCACAGACACAAGCAAGCTTTGAGGCAGTCATATGATATTTCAGTCTCTCACACCATCTTTCTTATAAACCTGCTTTTAAGTATTGAAAGGCTGCAATAAGATCTCCCCAGAGCCTTCTCTTCTTCAGGCTGAACAACTCCAACTCTCTCAGCCTTTTCTTATAGGAGAGGTGTTTCATCCCTCTGATCATTTTTGTGGCCCTCCTCTGGACCTGCTCAGCAGGTCCATGTCTTTCCTGCGCTGAGGACTCCAGGACTGGATGCAGTATTCCATGTGGGGTCTCATGAGAACAGAGAGGGAGACAGAGTGGAGTGTCTTTGCATTAGAATCAGGGGGAAGGCCAACAGGGCAGATGTTGTAGTAGGAATCTACTATAGGCCACCCACCCAGGACAGAGAGGTGGATGAAATATTCTATAG
>ML997728.1:568043-595326 GCA_010365825.1 Otus sunia | reverse complement strand
ATCAGGCCCAGTCAGCAGGGGTTTATGAAAGGCAGGTCCTGCTTGACAAACCTGATCTCCTTCTACAACAGGGCGACCTGCTTATTGGATGAGGGAAAGGCTGTGGATGTTGTCTACCTTGACTTCAGTAGGGCCTTTGACACCATTTCCAATCGTTAACCTAGCACTGACAGATCCCAACTACACCATATCCCTAAGTGCTGTGTCAACCCACCTCTTGAACACCTCCAGGGATGGGGACTCCACAACCTCACTGGGCAGCCCATTCCAATGCCTAACCACCCATTCCATAAAGGAATGATTCTACTATCCAGTCTATCAACACCCCCAGGTCCCTCTCTGACTGGCAGCTCTCCAGCCACTCCTCCCCAAGCCTGTAGCGCTGCTGGGGGTTGTTGTGGCCCAACTGCAGCCCCCGGAATTTGGCCTTAGTGAAACTCCTACAGTTGGCCTCAGCCCATCGCTCCAGCCTGTCCAGGTCTCTCTGCAGAGCCTCCCCACCCTCGAGCTGATCAACACTCCCGCCAGTTGTTATGGTCTAAAAAATTTCTTGCTTTCTCCAAGTGAATCTGAGGCACCTGATCTTTCAGAGTGATCATCTTTTGGAGACCAAATAACTGAACTTGAAAATAGTTCCCTGTGAAAGGTGGGAAAAATCAGGGTGTGGTGGTGGTGGTGGGGTGTTGCTTCTCTAAGCCATCCTTCCAAATTGACAGTTCATACACCTTCCACATATTCAGGATTTAGAGAACAAGTTCTGTGAGCAGAGACTGAGGGAACCGCTGTTGTTTAGTCTGGAGAAAGGGAGGGTCAGGCAAGACTTTCTTGGTCTCTTCCTGAAAGGAATTTGTACCCAAGTGGGTATTGGTCTCTTCTCCCAAGTAGCAAGTATAGAACAAGAGGAAATGGACTCAAGCTGATTCAGGGGAGGTTTAGATTGGATATTAGGGAAGATTTAATCACTGAAATGGTTATCAATCATTGAAACAGGCTGCCCAGGAAAGCAAGTGAGTCACCATCCCTGGAGGTAATTAAAAGATGTATAGACATGGCATTAGGGACATGGTTTAGTGGTAGACTTGGCAGTGTTAGGTTAATGGTAGGACTTGATGATCCTAAGGGCCTTTTCCAACATAAATGATTTCTGTGATTCTATTCTGTGATTATATTCTATGTTTCTGTGATCTTCTGCATCGCTGCTCAGATCTACGTGGAGTTTAGTGAAAGTAGGCAACTTGTTCCATGTGCTCTGCTTTTCCGCATGGCCTCTATTACATATATCCTCTGGGGAAATCCACAGATTCAACTTCTGATTGAGATGTTCTTACTGTTGTCTGAGCTGCTCTTTTGGACTCATAGGTATTGTGGAGTACAGCTACTTAAGAGAGCTAATCAAGCTCAAATAATTAACGAATGGGGATTTGAGATTTCGTATGTGTTCCAACTGTTTACCCATTGTTCAGTTATTTGGACAATACTTGATCTTTTTTTTTCATAGCTTTTTGACTAATAACTAAACAATGACTAATTTAGAAGTCTTTTCTCTGTTTGACTCATTTTGGGAAAAGTAGCAACATCCAAATGACATTTTAATGTCATGAGCCAAAAATCCATCTGCAGAAGACCTAAGGTTTAAGAACAAGGCACAGTTTTACTTTTGTTTTGTCTTTTTTTCTCATTGCAGTTACTTCACAGAGGTACAATATAGCACAATCAATCCAGGTATAAGTTGCGAGTCTCATAATGTGTCATATGAGCAGATAATTAAACATGAGTAAAGTTTTTGATTAATTACGCAATTTATTCTACTCAATTCACCTTGCTCAAACAGTAAATTCTTTAGTACATCCACTTTTCTAAGTTGTACATAAATGTCAAATGAATCTTTGCTCTGCCAGCAAAGTCGATTGTGAATACCTGCATGCAGCAATGCTGAATATGTATGCCTGTAACAATATAAATTAACTTTTAGCTATCTATTTGCCAAAATTATTTGAAATGTGGAGTTCACAGTTCTGTGATGGTTATTTACATAAATCATCCAATCTGGAAATATAAACAATACGATGTTTTAAGCAGCTCATTGATCTTGTTCATTTATAAATCAGTTATAATCAGGTGTAACTGATTATGCAATTCAAAATTCAGTAGAAATTGTTGCAAATACGTGAAACTGCATTTTATTTTTGAATGTGGATGATGATTAGGAGCTTGGGTCTTTTTACCACTGACTTTGCTCTAATCATAGTTTTGTGTCGTGTGCCTCTTTTCGATTGCTCACACAAGTGCATGAAGTAGCTGAATATCCACCTCTGCTCTGTTTTTATATAGGCAACTGCTGTTGGCTTTGTTGATGGTCCTCTCCACTCTTCTACTATGGCATGATAGAATCAATGTTTTCTCCATTTAAAAAGTGCCATTTTGGCAGTGTTTTCTCGTTTAAAATCACCCAGTGAAATAGCCATCAGCCCTAGATAGAAAGCCTCTCATTTTGATGACAATAAGGAGATCCATATTGCATTACTGAAAGAGGACAGAACATGTTTGCATTGAATATTAACTGGGCTGCATGTGTGAAAAAGCTATGGCAGGTGATACTAGTCCAGCCAAGACTAACAGTCATACTGTTTGTTCCCTGGAGTGCAAGCTCAGCATAAGCTCTCATTTCAGGAATCCTTTAATGAAACGTTACACAGAACATGGATGCAGGCTGATCCAGACAGGCTCACACACAGTTTGACTGCTGTAGGATATCGAGGATACACTCTGTATCCTCAAAATTGTAATTTTAAAAGGCAGAATCATTAAAGGTGACAAATAGGCACTTGGATCCAAGACAACATGATCTTACCACAAACGATACCAAACTATTTTGGTATCTTTCTTTGGTAAAATAACTGATCCTTTAAGATGTTTTCAGTCAAGACTTCTGTCACATGTTATGTAGGAAATCAGTAAATAAACCAGAAAAGGTTTAGATTACCCCTAACCAGTTAAGAAGCTGGCCAATGGGGAAAGGGAACCAGCAGTTCTGGTGAGAGATCACCATCCTTGGGAGAGGAAAATTACAAATATTGTCCCTCCAGATTCAGTCTTGGGATCACTCTTATCCAATGTTTTTGCTAGTAACCTTGTCACAAAATCTAAGAGTGCACTATTGAAATTTGGTGGTGACATAAAAATTGGAGTGCCATTGACACAGAAAAAATGCAGAACAAACTGGATGTTCTTTCAAACTGGAGTACTAAGAGCAAATCAGGAAATTGCATGAAATATAAGAGGACAAAGATGCAGATCTAGGTTTTTTGTTATGAAGTGGAGGATTGCCACTGGAAGAGTTTAGTAAAATTTTGCCTGTCAGTGCAATGTAGCCCATGGATGCTCATTTGTAAAGTTTCTCAGATCCATATACCTCTGACAACAGTATTTTTAATTTAACCTTCCTTCATATGCTGCATGTGGACTTTACAAACATCCCCAAAAGTCTGCTTTTTTGAAAGGATTGTTTGGTGCCTGGCCAGAGTTTACGTGATACACTGACTAAAGGTACAATGACAGATCACAGAACCAGAAGTTTAAATGAGCCACCCTATCACCATCTCTGACATCTACTCATGTATTAGTTTAGTAATAAGAAATTAACAGAAACAAGGCATAGGATAAAAAGCCCTTTTGATTAAGGAGTCACAACTACAGCCCACCAATCACTTCGGTTTTTATGCTTTATATCCAGACAAATGCTATCTATTTACAATGTCTAAAATCTCTTTCTCTTTTTCTTCTGTATCTCCTACTTTATAACCCTTTATCAGCCCTGTAGCATTTTAATTCAGTCTCTCCTCCCCCTGTTCTGGATGAGACCCTCCATCCAGATATGTATTCAATCCAAATGAGATATTTCCTCAGGTGCTTCCTGTTCCTCCTATGCTTTCATTTGCCTTCTGTTATTTTAGTTTAGGAGTCAAATGTCAGCAAAGAAGATTTGGATAATCATGCTCTCTCCTAAGTTGAAATCTTAAATACCAACTCAAAATTCAAAATTTTGAGTCAAGATTTTTGGGTCTGCAAAGCCAATATATAAAAAAATAATATTATATTTAATAAAAAGGTATTTGTCATATAGCACATAATGTTTATTCCCACACACACAGCACTAGTAAGTATGCTGGAGATTTCACAGAATCACAGAATCATCAAGGTTGGAAAGGACCTTGAAGATCATCTAGTCCAACTGTTAACCTAACACTGACAGTTCCCAACTACACCATATTCCTAAGTGCTGTGTCAGCCCGCCTCTTAAACACCTCCAGGGATGGAGACTCCACCACCTCCCTGGGCAGCCCATTCCAATGCCCAACAACCCCTTCTGTAAAGAAATACTTCCTAATATCCAGTCTAAACCTTCCCTGGTGCAACTTGAGGCCATTCCCTCTTGTCCTATCACTTATTACTTGGTTAAAGAGACTCATCCCCAGCTCTCTGCAACCTCCTTTCAGGGAGTTGTAGAGGGCGATGAGGTCTCCCCTCAGCCTCCTCTTCTCCAGACTAAACCCCCCCAGTTCCCTCAGCCGCTCCTCTTACGANCTCCTGCCACCATAAGACCACTCTAACACGCGCTGTGCAGAGCAATCAACTTCTCGTTGACGCGCTGTTCACGCGGCGGGAACTTTTCCCAGTTCAGTCTTGCAGTGTCCGTTGCTTTTCCCCGCCACCTTGGCACAACTCGGCCGCTTCTTCTCTTTCTCCCAAGGCCTGTTTGTCATCAAAGCCTTGCTGCCTTGTGCAAAGTTTGGAGCCTGTGCAAAGGCCTCTGCAGAGCCTCCCTACCCTGGAGCAGATCAACACTCCCACCCAACTTGGTGTCATCTGCAAATTACTGAGGGTGCACTCGATCCCCTTGTCCAGATCATCAATAAAGATGTTAAACAGGAGTGGCCCCAAAACCGAGCCCTGGGGGACACCACTCGTGACCAGCCGCCAACTGGATTTAACTCCGCTCACCACAACTCTTTGGGCCCGGCCAGCCAGTCAGTTTTTTACCCAGCAAAGTGTGCGCTCGTCCAAGCCTCGAGCAGCCAGTTTCGCCAGGAGAATGCTGTGGGAAACAGTGTTAAAAAACGGTGTCATTTGTCTACCAGCATTTTAACTTTGCAAGAAGTGAAGCTGAACAATTTTTTTCTGGGTTAGTATTTGTCAAAGGCCCAGTAAAATGATCAGATATGTTGCTTACAGTGCCTCTGCCATGAAGTTAGTCATGTTTTGTATACATATGAGATAGTAGGGTTGACAGACCTTGAAGAAAGCCCACAGAGTCTTTATGAATGATAAATGTTAGTTTAGGGCTAAAAACTCCAACTGAACTCTTCTTGCAGAGTGAGCTTTTATAAAGTTGTTTTGTTTCTTTTACAGAATGTATTTATTGTTGTGTCTGATGGTAAGAATAAAATTACAATGTTGGTATATATTGCTGCAAGTTAGTGACTGGAGAAATTATTCAGATCTCTCTCCTTTGAGACTATAGAGTACAAAATCCTGGGGGAACAAGGTCATCAGTGTGAAACATCTTTCAACATAATGCTTTATACATAATCCCATTTAGATAGAACCTTTCATTTTAGGATCCCAGAACATTTTACTATCAGTAGATAAGTCTCATTCTACCCATTAGGAGTATTACATCTATTTTGTAACTTTTCTAAAGAACTGGACAGGGTCAGTTAGCTGCCTCAAGTGGCTGGTGAACAAATGGGAAAAAGCAGAAATAGGAACTAGAAATAATGATTCTTCCACCCCGATGTCTGGCCCAGGTAACAGTAGAGGCTGCGTTCACAGTTTTATAATGACAGATTTTCAAAAGGATTCTGTGTTTTTAACCAGGCACATTTTTTTATGAAGAATATTCAGTTTTTTAGGAAAATGGGTTTTTCCATTGAAAAAACCCAGCCTCTCCACAATGAATACATTTCAGTTGAACAGCTTTTTATTTTGAGAGGAATATTTTTAAGGGAGTGGCTGTTTGGCTCCTGCATGACCCTATTTTCCTGTAAGGCCTGCAATGTATGGGGTAACCATAGACTTCAGGGATGCTCTGCTTCTAACTTATTTTGGAAGGGAACACAATTGTGTATCATAGGTGAGGTAATCTGATTTCTGAGACTAGGCATTAACACAACCCCTTAAGTCACTGTTATACATTTATAGACTGAAATGCTGTTTAAGGAAAAAAAAATGCACCATTGCAAGTAAAGCAGCTACTTTTCTTTCCTGCTCCCTATTGATAATTATCTGCATGTGTCTTTCTTGAATGATCACTTTACATGTACCCACATTTTAAATAAAGCATTTTTATTTTAATTGTACATTTAAAAAATCCTATATATTACAATTTAAATTCTTTTTGTTATAATCACACTTGGCCTACTCTTTTCAGACATTCTCCATCTTAATCTTTACCTATATACTATCAGAAAAGTCAGATTTATTTTATTCTCTTGCACCATCACATTTCCATTTATCTGCCAAGACTTCATTACATTTTTTTCATCATCTTGTCCTTTTGCTGCAGTTCTGATCTGATCAGTCTTACAGAAAAATACATTTAAAGGCTGCTGCTGTTACATCAGGGAACTAACTTGTACAAAATTTGACATCTTGACTATTCTGTCAGGTATCACTGGCTTCCAGATTGTTACAGAATTGATTATTATTGATTTCAAAGTGCCACTGACTAGGTTCTGGCACTATCTCTCCTTACTAAAAAAAAATAAAATCATACCTATTTCTTCTGGTATTTCTCACAGTATGCTCCATCTGAGGGAGTCTGATTATGAAATGGATTCAGATTACTCGATATAAATGGAGCTTCCTGATTAACTGCTAAATCATGTCAGATATGGGTCACAGGGCTCTCAGCATCAAAGACAATCCCATTCATTTTGCTGGCATGACCTTATTCACTTTTACAAGGATATTTCTACCTATAACAGTAGTGCAGAATGCTTATCTATTAGGACACTATTGTAAACAGCTTTGGACAAATTATGTCTCTCACTTGAGAATGTCTCATGTATATGACACATGCATATCAGTTGCCATGATATTAAATATTCTGATTCTCTATCCAGGCAAATATGCAGTATGAATTATACATATTACTTTGACTAGCACTAGAGCTCAGCGCTAAGATAGAGTAAGTTCATCCAATCTGATGACTCCACATGACTGCATCTATCCTTACAGCACGTGTCTACTCTATAGTGTGTGTACTCCCCTTGTCTAACCAGGAGACCTGTCAGAAAATATCACAGCTTCCTCCATGCCAGGAGGTTTCTTTCTAAGTTTCTTCTAAGAAAACCAGGGCAGATCATAAGTGTTCTGAAGAGCATAGATATTTACAAGTCTCTCCTCTACATACTTCATCTCCCTTTGATAGCTATGTTGTGATCATCATCACCAGCAGTCAAAGAACAGCATTATGCAGAAGTCATCCTGCCTTCTCTGATGGCTGTTGGGGAGAAACATGTGAATAAAGGCATCACTTCCATTTTTATGGACAAAAGTAATTTGATGCCTAGTTACAAAATGTTTCACAACATTTCTTTAAAACCAGCCTTATAGTATCACCAGTTACAGAAGACTATGTCAACATTTTCCTAAACTGAAAGGAATGTTTGATAGTAAAAATAAATTTAAAAGGTGCAATACAATCAGGAAAGCCTAGGCAAAGAGAAAATGAGTCAAAGGCATACTAGTATGTCCTAAGCAGAAGTCTCAAAAGGATGAGTGAAAAAATCTACCACAGTTTAACCACAGCCTATGAAAAAAAACTGTATGCCCTAATGCCCTAAAGAATTAATTCTTTTCCACGTCATTCACTCATTCCCAATTTTGTTTTGGAAAGTTTGTACTGGTAGGAAGAAACTGAGCATGTTCACATCTTGCTTGAGTGAGGATGCAACTAGGGTTCCTGCTCTAGAACAGAGCCACAGTGTCTTCCCAAAACCTGGGAAACAGACAGGATTGCTCTGGTCCTTCAAAGAAAGTAGTAGTTGAGAATTACCAATGTTAGGTTAAGGGTTGGACTGGGTGATCTTGAAGGTCTTTTCCAACCAGATGATTCTGTGATTCTGAAAACCTGTTAGACCAGCCAGACTTGCTGTCACTTGATTTTCCATCGTGTTTCACTGAACAAAAAAGGAAACTAAGAAAAAACGTTTGCATGCCTGCCAGTGCATTTATGTTTAAAATCTGAGCACTGTGAGCTTACAGATGATTAAAGAATTTTTCATTAAAATAAAACATAAAACACAGTCTCCAGAGCAGTTCTGTCCCCACAACTCTCTTGCTACAAACCTTTTCCTGCCAATGGAGTGGTTTTGCAGCACAGTACTAGTGGATAAGAGTCAGGATTCACTTGCTGCCTGTCTCCATGACTCTTTCAAAATCAGGTTCCTACTAACAGCCTCTTTCTTCTCAGCCCACTTTTTAACTATCCTGAGTCTACAGCGTTCATTTTAATATTTTTTTTTTGTGTGAAGTGCTCGAAGGTACTCTGTTTGAAAGGCACAACACAGGTACAATACAATACTTTATTGTATTATTCAAAAAATGAACAACAGAGATACTAGCTGGCTGAACTGCCAATGTTAAATGATTGCTGTGAGGGAGCTTTGGGGCCTTTTAAATAAACTATGTGTGATTTCCATAGATGTATTGCTATTTAAATAGTGCCTATGACAGACAAGCGGATTTGAAAAAAAAAGGATGAAGGCTGTTTGAGATTTCCACAGTCAACATGTCAGTGCAGTAGCCTAGGGAAAATGAAGTGGAACTTGTCCATGAGGAGACAATAAATGAACAATGCACATAAACACATGCACACATGCATAAAGATGCAGAGACATAATGAGGTGTACTGGTAAAAAGAAAGTTGTGGTGTGATGTATGCAAGAAAGATTGGATTGGATCCAATACGTTAAGTAAGATTACAGGGCTGTTTCAACATTCATGCTTGCTTTCTAAATATTAGTAGTAGCACAGCTTGTCATTATCTCTCTCTATATATGCAACATGTCTTGTGTTGTCCAGTAGGATATGAGTAGGGAAACAGGATGAAACTGAACAAATGAAAATGAAGGAGAAGTCAAGAGAAAAAGTAATTTTAACAGTCAGGTCTGTTAAACTGTAAAAATGTTTCCTTAGGGAAGCAGTAAAAACATTATCACTTCAGTCATTTAAAACTGGATCAGACAAATATACAGGGCTACATTCTGCTCCTATTATATGAATATCATTCTGACTTTGTATTTTCTTTTGCACTGATACAACCTAAAGCAGAATCTGCCTCCTTAAGAAAAAAATATTTTAGCAAGGATTAGTGGGGAGTAGGACTATGCAGTCCAACCGGACACCTATGGGAAAATCTTGAGATGGGATTGAGTCTCTGAGAATAGATATTGTAACAGATTTGACCATGTATTTACACAGTTTAATATCCTAGGAAAGCTTGGGGACATGGGTGGTATGGTCTATTACAATAGCAGAAATATGGCATTTTCAAATAGTATTCAAATTTTCAGTAGAAATGGTTGCCATTTTGAGTCTTTCTGCATCAGCTTGAATGTTTATATGGTTTTGAGGTGTTTACTGTCATATTGCTATGTCTGTGGTAAGCATTGTCATGAGACCATGAAACAAATTCTATTTACTGTTCTTTTTTTTTTTTTTTCCCCCAAGAATTAGGTTCAATATCAATCAAAATTTTCTAGTATGGCTAATTGAAGTTGAGCATCTTGCAGACTTTTTTCAACTACAGTAATTTGAACTTTTTTTTTTTTAGTCTATATTGGCTTGCTCCCTTTTATAGATGGGAGCTCTTATTTATGCAAAATAAACTCTCACACAGTTTAAGTGAAAACCTTATCTTGAGACTGAGTACAAATGGCATGACATCAAGAGAAAATCTGGCCCATTGTGTCTTAGGTAACCAGCTGGCTAATGACTTTGGTGATCTCTCTGGTAAAGGATGCTGATATTCAGAATTAAGCTCTCTAGTTAGAATGCTGACTTATTCATTGCAGTTTAAACATAGCAGCACATGTTGCTGTATAATAGATATATTGCTCAAAAAATTTATCAAGATTATTTCTTAGAGGATCCATTCACAGAGGATAAATGGTCCTCACATGTTTTATTTTCTGGACAAATATTGATATTTCATTGGGAATACAGTAGTTCAGCATTTAAATCTCTTTTGAAAATCAGGCTGAAGTTGTACAACACATCTTTTTTTGTCCTGTGATAAAGACAGATTGGTGTCAGCTTGGTGATGGAAAGGATATCAGATAATTGTAACCACCTTTGCTTTGTTAAGCTCTATTTACTGATTATTCAGTTCTTTTCTCTGGGCCAGTATGCTGTATGGTTTCTGCCCAGGTTCCTGAGTGAATGTCCATGCTGAGCTTTAGGTACCTCATATGTTTGTAGCAACCTGTCTCCAGCTTGTTTTCATTCTGTACTCACTTGCACTAGGAAAGTTCATCACTGTGCCTGGAAACATAACATCATATACTGGGAATATAAATATGTAAAGGGAATGCTTCCATTTACTACACTTAACAGTCCCCTCTTAAATGTTAAAATAATTTATTAATATAAAAAGGAAGCTGTACACATTTTACTAGCTGAGAACATCTTTAAATCCCAGCTATACAGCATATTTAATTTCCAAAAATCAAGGTGTTAACTGTAAGTATTCACTACTGATAAGGTATGCAGTGTTTCACTTCTTGGTGTCACTTGAACCAGTCTGCCAGTTGATGAAGTATCTCTGACTACAGTGAAATAGCTTACATTGCACAGGGAGATCTGGTTCATCAGGTGCGAAACTGGTTGGGACCAGCAGTCTTACTTAGCATCTGCTGGAAACGGGCACATTGTGTGGGGACGCCATAGGGTCTGGTCAGGGTCAGAGAGGCTTATTTGTGCCCTGAACTTCAGAAAGTTCAATGTCTTGGTTAACTCAGTCATTCATGAGCTGCTCAAAAATGAAATCAGATGCTTGGTCTTTGGCTCCTGGTTTTGAAAGTACTACTTTAACAAATTAACTAGTATTATTACCATTTATAAGCTTGACATCTCAGTTAATGTAGTATTACCTTTGCATTAAAATAATCCTAAGAACGTCTAACATTTTCTATATATGTATTTTTTCTATCTAGATACTGTCTATTCTCCCTTTCTTCTGAAATCATTCTTTTTCTTCTTTCACAGAACTCCCCTCTGTTTCATGTTGTCTCCAAAGTGGGTGACGAACTGTTCATTGGTTGTTGGATATGTGCTGGTGTAACTTGGAGCAGTAGAGCTTGATTCAGAGCAGTTGTGTGGTGAGGATCAGCATGCTCTCATGCTACTGTACAGGCTAAGATTTTAAACAGTGCTTGATGATCTAATAGGACAAATCAGGAATGCATGCAGCTTGTTTCTCCTGCTAAGTATGTGAAATCTCTTGGTGGTCTCTCCTTTTGGGAATACTTTGAAGTATTTCACTTTGCTTTCCAACACCTTCCTGACACTGCTCCTTTAACAAATGTTTTTTTTAATGCACCAAACTGAGGAGTCAGAACTTTTCTAATAGATACCTACGATACATTCTAGGGTCCTGCAAACAGCAAATATGGCCTCTGTGCCAGTCCCACATTTCCCAGTGAGAAAAGGGAAGAAGAGAAGGTGCCCTGAGATCTCTACCCATTCTTCTTAGAGAAGCAACTGCTCTCTGATTTCTGGAACATGTTCAAGGTCACAGGCCCTTTGAAAAACAATAAGTGAATAAATACTTTGTCAGTTCCTTCAAAATATTTCTTTTTCAAGTTGTTAAAAGAAAACATTGTCTCTGAATCAGTCTTTAAGCAAGTGAAAATATTTTTTCTTTCAATATTCTAAAACGTTTTTGAATTATAAATGTAGTATAAAATATTGTAAAAATAGTTTTAAGATAAATAATCAAAATATTTCAGTTCAAACTACCAAAACAATTATTTCAAATATGCAAGATATTTTGTTGTTACCAACTTGTATTTTTTTATGAGAAGATCTCCTTAGTGCAGGTGTTGTATTGAATGCTCAGTGATTCCTAACTGACCACTCAGGAGCAAAGGAGACAAAGCAAAACTAATTTTGAATGGACAGAGATTACAGTGAGACAACAACCTTAGCAGCTTTTGTTTTTTTACTAACTGGGAACAGAGCACACACAGTATTTTGCAGGGCACAATCATGTCATTGCTGAGGACAGAAAAACCTTTTGCTGCCACAGTGGCCTTAGAATCCACTTTTGAAGAGAGAAAAAGAGAGTTTAGAACCTCTGAAAGGTCATTTAGTTCATTCCTTTTTCCCAAAAGCAGACACAACCACACCTTTATCAGGTACTTTGTGCTATGACAGATTTCTGACTTGTGAAAAAAAGATCTTTGCAGGGATTATTTTGGATTTACATAGTGTATGTGTATGGGTGGGTGTTTTGTTAAAAACCATCTGCTCTGGAATGACATTAAGGGAAGGATACAACAATTATTCACTTTGAAACATGACTGAGGGAGTAATACTCTGACTTGCTTAGCCATGTTTCTGTCGTGGTTAAAAACTCTTGAGTGTAACTGCTGCACATGTCTAAGAAGGGATCTGTTGCCTTTTGTCACTAAGTCCACCACAAAGCCATGATTTTATTGAAGATGATAGAAAACAGGACACAGAACATACACACTGACTTTCATAAACTACAAAGTTCATGTGACTATAGTCATTCCACAGAATTCATACCAATTTGCACAGGACTAAAAACCATAGAAGTTTCACAACAATGAAGATTTAAACACTGCACTTTCACAGTGTTCCTCTTCATTCTTTGGTAAGAATCCACCTCTTAACCCCAAATGTCTTCTCCAGGATTTCATGTGCACATTTTAATTATGTAAAGATCTCTGTTAGGGGGCATTACAGAGTTGAGAGATATGAATAGCTTGGATCAGTGTCCAGACTCAATCCAAACAGAACATCTCTGGAGGTTTGCCCATTTCATTCCTCAGAGAATATCCCAACTCCCAGGTAGCCTGGTTTTATTTTTCTTCCATTAATTTATTTTTCCCCATGATGTAGTTGCTGAGCAGTGTTGAAGGTATTTGGTAGTTACTCTTCCCCACGTTTTCGGTTAGATGAAATTTGCAGCACGTTACACTGCTTGACAGGAACAGAGAATCAGCCCCAAGGATTCGCTGACAAGAAAAGCCCAGATGTGGTGTGTGTAAGGTTTCAGTCTTTTTTCCTCTTTTAGCTGTGGAGGAATTTTCTCAACTATACTAATTACATTATCATCCTGATACAAGCTTCATTAAAGCACTTTTAGCCCTATTGCCTGGAGCTCAGAGAATTCCCCGTCTTTAAATAATCCAAGAGAGAAAAAGAAAATCAGATGAGAGATTGTACATGATTTCATCTACTGTGTTGCACAGAGAGACAAAAATTGTCAATCCAGAAAGAAAAGAATGTAATGTTTCTGATGAGAATTCAGGTTATGCTGGAACTTTTCTTTCCTATCATGCTCCTTCACATAGCTTAGATTAGGCTCTTGCTGTTCATGAAGTGCTGTTTTGATGATGACTAGATGATAATCCACTCCCAAAAGACCCTGATAGATTTATGAAAATATGGTATGAACCAGGATACAAGATGTGGTCCTGGACAGTGAATACATGAAGAAGGCCCATATCTGCCCACCTCTGCCTCCCTGGGCAGTCAGTGACCATGGAAGTGTCTTAGAGAAGGCTTCCTCAAGTTTGATGCTGATTTCTTGAAACATGTGGATATGTGCATATACTTGGAATATCAGGCTTTTCCTTGAGTGCTGCTGTTTCAGTTTCTAGATGAAACAATTCACTATGCTGGCAAGCTGTGCTAATGCAGTTTTTCTAGATAATAGCAGCAGGTTTATTTATAATTCTATGCATAGATTTCATTTTTGAAGTTGGCTTAGACTTTTCTAAAATGCGAGAAAACTCTGAAATTCTGTGGGGAAGGAAGAGCTTCACTATTTATTACCTAGATTAACTGCTTTTTGCTTCTCAGAAGCTTGCCAGAGCTTCCCCACTTTTTTTTGCTAGACCTGACCATGCACTTGGCATGCCCACAAGCCATCCAAAGCCATTTCAGTGCTCTGAACTATGCATGAACTTACCCACATTGGGCTGTCTCTGCTCTCCTCAGTCTGCCTTGTCCTGGGGTAGAGAGTGTAAAAACCTTTTTGCCTATCTGCGATCCAGAAGACAAATAAATCCTTTCCCTTGCATTATCAGTCTTGTCAAAATTATCCAACCGTCAGCTGCACCACAATTAGACAGCTCTGGTGTGTGGGACTCAGTCCTGGTATTCCTGGCACCTCTTACTGCAGTGCTTTTTCTAAATGGTGTCAATGCTGAGAACAAAAGAGCACTGCTTTCACTGGCTTCTAATAACCTCCTGAGTGAAGTAACAATTTAACCTGTCAAGCTGTGAACACTTTGGTAAGCAGCTACCTGATAGATGAAATTTTCTCACACTGACACAGGTGAGAACAGGTTGAATGCTATGGCTGGTACATGCCCAGCACAAACATGAGGAAGCCACCAGATGGGTAGTTTCTGTAAATGGTCTTCCACACTGCAAGTTAGTCACCTCAGCTATCTGCTAGAGCCTGTGCTTGCTCACCTTCCAGGCAGACTGCAAGTCCTCTGTGTTTCCACTTTCTTAAAAGCTATTAGGTCTGTACCTTTACTGATGTTGCATTGGCTTGGGTTATTTTGTAGTCATTGTATATGAAGATGGCACCAAAGCAGGTGATTCACACCCATATACCCTATTTGAAATGTGATTAAAAAAGCATAGAACCAGCACAGTTTCAGCCTAACTTTGCCCACATTTTAAAATATATAAATTTTATATAAATATATTAATATATATATAATTAATATATATTAAAATATATAAATTTATATAAATATATAAATTTTAAAATTCTGTCACCTTTTAAAGTATTGCACAGAAATGCTGCTAGATTTTAGTCTAGTATGGTATGCTCTACTTTTAAACTACATTCAAGGAAAATCCTTGTTTAACTTAGGAAAAAAGGAGAAAGAAAATTCTTTTGCTGTGTTTTAGCTCTGCTTTTTTTTTGCTTTATTGTAGTTCTGTTAAGTGCTACTTTGACATTTGACACGTGCAGGTCTTTATCACAATCTGGACACTTCTGTCATTGGAAGCTACTGTGATCCCAAGTTCTTACGGAAAATTTGGTGACAAGAGACAAAGCAGACAGGAAGAAAAGGTCAGTCAGAGAGGATTGCATTACAACAACACAACTGTTTGTCAATAAAAATTAAAACCAGCATCTGCTTCTCTCTTTAACATTGTGAAAATTTCATTTTATTAAGATCTGAGTAGTAAATTACTTTTAAATTACTTTAAAAGTAATTTGCAGCTTAAATATGTCTGTGTTTAGGGGAGTAATTTATGACTATGTTTTCAGATTTTATGATGATTTTTATTAAGATCATTTTTCAATTCCTTCCTTTTATGAAAAAAGGAAAGGTACTAAGTGACTACACTAGATTGCTTTCTCCTTACATCTTCTCTCTCTTTAACATAAACACTTACTCTGTAGAGTAAATAGCTCCATGTTGTGCAATACTTCTATGAAGAAACCTAAAATGAGAGATCATGTGGTTTGAATTTTACAGAATTGAAGTATTTAGTAACTTAAGATCACTAAAAATCAAGCCTGCCTCAGCATAGTCTACTGCATGTGTTGATACATGATACTAAAAGACTTAATTTGTTTTTCTCCTACCTCATTTCAAATCAGGCATTTGAAGGTGAAGAAAGTTATAGAGTAGATGGAAAACACTTCCTCTCAGAGCTCTGAAAAGCACTGTAATAGAAAATTCATGCCAGAGACAGAAATCCCCTGATCATAGCTGAATGAAGCAGAAAGAAGGGTGCACACAATTTAGTACTACTACAGGAACCTATCATAAAATGCAGTAAAACCTTTGCTGTAGTTTTAGCAGCGATCTAGCTCCAGTGAAAAACTTGACAATGTCATTTTTGTCCTGCAGTTATTGGAAGAATCCTGTGGACAGTAGAGAACCTTTACTCCTCCTAGACATGTACAAAAGCCCATAAACTCTACATATATATATGCATATATATATATGCGTATAAATTCCCTGAAGCAGCTATCACAAGGTTATCTTTAGATCATGATGTGATGAGGGATCAATACTTCATTCTTCGCAACTTGATTGCACCATGGGAGCTAGAGGGGCAGCACTTTGGACCCCTTTCAAACTGTTTAGGCATGTGCTTTCTCTGATCCCAAGCCAATAAAAGTCCCTGAAGATTACTACCTGATTCCTTCACTCTTCAATCAGGCCTGACTGTACTTTCATTCTCCTACTATTAAGATACCAACAAAAACTGCAAGTATCCATCATAGCAAAGTTACTGGGTTATTAGACTAGTGGTAAATGGCCATAAATATGTTTTCAGTCTTCCTCAAAGTATCTCAGTTTAAATCACCATGAAGATAAACACTGATGAGTAACAACATGGGAGCCCCAAAGGGAGTAGCTGGTGGGTTTTCTCCTATTGTTTTTCAGGACCACATTGCTCTGTGTGGCCTTCATGTTTCTTCCTAAAACTCTTTCAACCTCATTAAACCACACTATTACAACTGTAAGAAGCAACCATTAACCAGTATACCCTAACATTATGTGACACAGTTCACATACACCACTGATAAAAATTACTGAATAGCAGCTCTGGAGATTTTTGTTCGTTTAAGTCCTTCATGTATCACATTGAGAATATAGAGAGATGCGTCTCTCTAAACGGAATATTATCTTCACAAAATCAGTTGACTCACAGCTTGCCTTTTGATGCGTGCAAGACTCTACACTGGTTCCCAAAGACAGTGTAAGATGCATGATACTATTTGAAAGTAAAATGTGTGTTAAAGTACTTTAAACAGTAAAAGATAAGTAATAGTTAGTGTCCACACAGTTTTCTTTTCAGTATGTTAAAAAAAGGCTGTGAGGGTAGAAACACTTCATTAACGTAGATCATGTTTTCACTATAGCATCTGAGTTTCAACCCGTGTGAATATAAGATTTCTTATAGCGTGTTTAAATGTAGGGCCAGGCAGGGCAATTATTCTTTCAAATTGCTGCCACATTTGTTTATTGAATAGTGAGTCTTATATTTGCCTTCTACTGCAGGCAAGGTTACATTCCATTACACTGAGTTTGGGGACCCCAGACTGGATTATAAAATGTAAGAAAACTACCCAGTCACATATATGTGATTAGAAGACATTGCTAAAAATTAGCATAGGTTTCATATTAATTTACTCTGAAAGAAAAAAAAATCCCAAATCTCTCACTTTCTTACAGCTTTGATTCACCAGTTACCTTGTTATATATGCAGCTGCTGAAGTTCAATAGAATTACAGATGATCTTCCATTGTTCTTTTGCATAACATTTTCTGCTTTAGACATTTTAGATAACTTAAATTTAAGGTCTTAAATTTGGAAATAAGTTCTGCAAATGTGTCATTACATCTTGACACAAGTATATGCATTAAAGGTATTGTAACTAACACTTTTCTGTAAAGTAAACCAGTAATGCTCAAAAAGTAATTCACTTTTGAACTTACAGATTTCTTTTAAATTTTCAGCAGATTCCAGGAAGAGGAGCATGGATAGATAGTTCAAAGCAGTCACTGCTCAAATACAAATTTTTCTGACAGCTGAACAAAAATGTGGTTTGATGTGTTGGATAGCTTTTCTGAACTAAATTTGCACTGTAATATGCAGAGGAGAAAGAGATAATTTAAAATCATACAGCTGGCATATTTTTATACACTGAAAATAAAACTATTTGATGGTTGCTTTTTCTGTGTACAAACCTTCTTCTACACTGACCATTAAGCTCCCTGTACTGAGACCACTTTTAAAAACAGTCATAGTAATAAATATCTTTGTCTGTCTCTGTAAATATGTACGAATGTAATGCTTTGTTTCTGTATCTGAGCTGTGACAGCCTTTGGTTTTCAATTCAATTAACTGAGTCATACTGTTATAAAACTCCAAGGAGAGAAAAATTTCAGCCCTATAAACAGAAATAACAGAGGATTACACTCTCTTTTTTTTTTCTTTGAAGGACACACTTATCTTTCAAGTGTATGACTTCCTTAATATTTTATGGCTTCAAAATGAAAGAAAAAAGAAATCTGATTTTGAATTCCGCTTGGTCGTATATTTAGGAAGAGCTTCATATATATAGCTTATAGCAGTTTTCCAGAAATATGTACCCTGTGTGTAAGGACTGAACAGATGAATAGTCTTCATATTACTTACCCTAACCATATGGTCTCTTAATATGGTATAAGAGCAAGATCCTAAAACTCTAGCTCTTATGTATCATTTAAGTGAAACTGGGAAGGGTTATCAAGTATCAGCTGGTATGCAGAGGAATCTAACAAGAGTTCCCAAGGATTATGTGAAAATGCTGTTCCTGTAAGTGAGGATGGTGGTCGGGGAAATGTAACTTTCTTTCAAGACCTTTAATCACATCAAGTGTTCAAAATCAGATCCATTAAAATTTACTTATTCCTCAGGGGAGCAGCACTGACTATCATTAAAGGATATGTGAGCCCCATGCATAGCCAAGCATTGACTATGAGAGTGGGCAAGGATGTTGGGAAGATTTGATAGTTTCACTTTGTGTAAAGTTCTGCCTAATCACACAGAGTGGTTTAGGTTTGGGCAGACCATGCAATCTGCGAGAGATGTACCTCAAAATAGGAATGTTCTGTGCAAATTCATAACTAAAAACCTGTATGTGAGGCAGAAATTTGACATCAGGAAGGGCAGATTTTGAGAAGAGACTAGGAAAAAAAAAAAAACAGCCAGGGGATTAATGGATTTGGAGCAGAAGTTGATAAAAAAAAAGAGCAGAAACAAGCTACCAGAAGGGTGTAGAGCAGGAGAAATTTAAGGTGTATAGTGTAGTCCAGTCAGTTGCAGATACTTATTTCAATAATCACAAAAGGGTGTTTTGTAAGAATCAGTGGAAGGACAGAAGCAGTCATCACTGACCAAATGCATCCCTCTCACCTGAAGTGAAATAACCAGCATAGCCAATTGATTTTTAGTCTGCTGTTGTTAAAGCCTGAGTCATGCTTTGGTCGTCTTTGTAGTTTCTCTTGACAAAAACTTCCCTCTTTGATTCCCTTTGGTATTAAATATGTTTCATAATTTATCACTTAAAAATTGTGGTTTTGTATAGAAGCAATAACAACCTGTAGTTTTGGATCAAGCACTGTAAAGATGTCTCTGAAAGCTCCTGCACCTTTTCTATTCCTTCATGATATGTAGAAACATCTTCAACTTTTTCTGTTCTTACCATTATGTATATTATTTTTAGCACACACAGAAAGATGGGATTTGCTGTTGGTTTGTTTCTCCTAATGACAGCTTCTGAAGGATCTCTCCTTATCTGAAGCCACAGAGTAAAAATAGGAACAAAATGAGCACTGTACAGACAAGAGTACTATGGCATATAGATAAGGTATTTGGAATAGAGGAAAAACAGCTGAGAAGAGTGAGAGACTTAAAGTGTCTTGGTGCCACTTGAGCTGGTTTGACATGTGTCATGAGCTTTATAAGCAGAAGCCTCATGTATTCAAGTATAGACTGGATGAGGAAAAGCAGTCTGTGGACTCAGCTTCAGAGTTGAAATGTGCTTTCAAAACCAGCATGCTAGCATTTAAAGATAAATTGATACTGGAGAACAAATAAGAAGCTTCTTCAGCCATTCTACGTTATGAATTCTTTAGGGGCATGTCACATGCTTGTCCCAGAATTCTTGACAAATCCTAAAATCCAGCAGTTTCCTTCACAAGCCTTTCTGGAAATAAAGGTCTACTAAAATTTTTAAATAATCATAATTATATAATAAAATGAATCTGAGAAGACAACGATCTCTTTGATGCTTTCCTCATGTAGAGTAACTAAACCTTTTGCTATTTAACCTTGCTCCTCTTCTCTTACATCTGTAGTAAGTTGTAGTGCACCCAACAATGGAGGAAAATAGACTTAAACAACACAGCTCCATAGAATTTTCACAATCTGTTACCTTGTAGGAAGGACTGCATTAACTATTTCTCTAGCACTTGACTTGCCTCTGCTGCTTTTCTCTGTAACAGTTCCTATAGCTCTGTGTCATAGTTTTGCAGTTGCTCTTTAAAGAAGAATGATATCTTTGGGTTTTATTTACCAGATCTAGACTATATCGCTGTTTCCCCTGCTTTTTCAGTAATTGGCCTCTGCTACCACTGTTTATATGAGGTACATAAAATTGCAAGCTATTATAAACAAAGACTTAATTCCTGAGATAAGGGGCTCTGGAGTCTACACGTGATAACAATGTGAACACAAATATGTCAAATTTGATTATGGATTTCTGCAAGTATTCATGTCCTTAGAGTTTCATGCAGTCACCAAACAATAGTGGATGCTCCTGACTAGGCAAGATTTGAATGACTGACCCTGTGGTCTACATGTGAAATGTTCTGTAGCCCATTATCTCACACGATAAGGCAAGTATACGGTAAGCATATGGAAAGTTGTGTTCACCTAGGAATTAATAATGGGAATAAAATACCAATTTGGTATTCCCAGGTACTTTCTGCACTAAAAGTTATTGTTGAATCATTATTTTTCATGGTCTGTGAGCATACAGCTAGAAGGTACTTATAATTGAAAAGTGGTGGTAACTACCATGCTTCTGTGAGTAAAATGCAATATGTAAATCTCTTTCATACCCCTCAACAATCTCTTGGTTTACAGCCAGATCTGCAATATACAAAACAGCGGCAGAGGTTACTGCCCATTCATTTCTTTAATAAAAACTGTCATGAGATGTTACTGATGTTGATGAACAGTTGCTGAAAAAAAGTAGGCAATTTTTGGAAGGGAGGTTGTTGGATTTTTTTCAATGAATCAGTGATTTTCTAGACTGCAGTGTGCTGGAACAAAACAGCATCACAGTGAGTATTCAGCTAAATGCAGATGTAGGGGATGTTTGAGCTGGGCTATGATGGGTAACTTCATTGTGGTACCAGCAGGCTAGTCCGTGGCTCTACTCAAAAAAAACCCAAGTAAAAGTTAACCTATGGAAAAAAAATATTTTTTTAATTAATCTTCATCGCAATCTGACTTCACACTAACTGTAGGTAAGCACAGAAAGCCTGTTCTGAGTGGAACTGGTGGAAATCAAGGAAAGGAGATCTTCTAAGCGGTGTGTGTCAAAGGGTGGCAGAGAAGGTATGGTGGCAAGAGTTTATACTTCTCACCACAAAGCTGTTAAACTTCTCAAACCAGTATTTTTATTCCTATATCTTCTTGTAGATTCTCATTTCTATACAACTTGATACAAATGTAGTTCTCACTTAGGTATTGTAGTGAATGAAAAAATTCTTAAAATTAGAGACATAAACATGTAAAATATACCAACCAAGTATAAATACTGCCGACCTGCAAGTATATGTGTAAGCATAAGTAACTCCACTTGATCTGGACGGTCATCCAACCAGAGTCACACTGATTATTAAAAGAAATTAAAAGCTTTTGAAGTGTAAATGGCAGATTTCAGTTGTCTTCAGAATAAATTTTTGTCATTTATTTTGACCACCCTTCTTCACTAGCCTCTTATAGATGTTGAAAATCTTCAGAAAAATGGAGGGAAGGAATTCTCTTTGGTTATAATCCAACATCAGTGGATTTTGATCAGCTCTGAAAGTTAAAATTGGCAACAACATTTTGGTCATAAACCATACACAGTTCTATTTTCTCTTCCGAATTTAAATGTAGCCATTGTCTTACCACAGTTTATATTCATAACTTTTAATAAAATATGCAAAATGTAATGCACCATAAGATAATTAACTTAGAGCTAACTTCATATTTGGAATTTTCTTATTTTTAACCTCAAAATCCAGTAACAGTAACAGTTCTTGTATTCATTCAAAATGTTAAGATAAAGCACCAGTCTGTTTAAATAATAGAAGAAAACATAAAACATAGAATCTTGTTATTTGAACATAAAAGCTACATAGAATGTTGTTAAAATGAATGATCTAATGTTTCTTTCATAGATAAAACTACCATTGAACACAAAGAACAGATTCAATAATCAGGCGTCCAGTTCCCATATAACTACAAACTCCCCTTTACTTCAGAGAATATTTAGCCTTTTTAGAAATGGTCCAGAAATCATGGAAACCACTGACGTCAGAAAACTCTGGCTCTTTTGTTTTGTTCTGCTTTGTTTCTGGTCTCAGCTCTGTAACTTATGACACACGTATGACTGAAGCTGCCTTTGTGAAGCACCAGTGAGCACAATGGGTCACAGCAACCCATCAGCTGCTGTGAAACATGTCTTTTTATACAGTATTTTCAAAGAATGACTCAAATAGTAGGACAATCATCCTGCTTGCTCACTAAGTAAACTCACAGATAACAAGAATTTGCTGTTGATTTTGGAGGAAAATGTGCTACTAGGCTTTATTTTAGCGCTATTCATAAACACAAAGGAACCAGCACTTACAATCTGGGCAAAGATTTAATTTGTAGGCAGTATAGAGTTAATGATGTGTTGGCAACACTTTCAAATAACTAGCATATCATGTGGCTGGTGTAATTAATGTTCACAATACATTATGTTCCAAGGTATGTGTTGTAACAACAATAATTATCATAGGCATTTTTTGTAATTTTATAAAGGAATTGTACGATTCTGTAGGAATTTGACTGTACTTCAGAGTGGTCATTCATTAAAAAACATTATGAACAGGCTAAGGGTCAAATGTGATTGGAAATTTGAGATCAGATAATTAGCCTGTATTTATATTTAGGTCTCTGTGCTGAATTAAAAAAAAAAAAAAAAGAAAAAAATTAAAAATGAGAATTTGTGTAGCAATTAATTTGAAACCTTTATGAATTATATTTGACTACCTAGTGTGCTCAGAAAGACCCTTGAACATCTAATTAGTGTTAATAGAAATTATCTTAAATTTCTTTAGACTACAGAAATTATTCTTATTAAGAAAATAATGTCATTTAAGTATATCATTTAAGCATATCATTAGAGATAACAATGCCTGTCAAAGGCAAAGACACAGACACATCTATTAGCGCATTATGTACTCCAAACACCATCTGCTCTGTTTTGTCTCATCCAACTTCTTTTTTTCTGGTTGTATGCTCTTTTCAGTTTTGTTTTCTTTGTCTTTTTGTCTGAGAGCTGGACTTAATTCCCACTGGCGTCAGTGGAAGGACCCTTACTGACTTCAGAGGCCATTGAGTAGTATCCCATGTTATTTTCTCTGTCATCTTACTCTTTTGACCTCCTAAATCACTGGTCAAATTACACCCTAACTTTTCTTCCTTTAATAACCTGCTTCTCATTTCTAAATTTGTCTCTCTGTCTCCTTATTCCATTTTCATATATTTAGCCTTGTGCCAGTCCAAATTAAATAGTCGGCTACTCCTAACATTTTGTCTAAAAACTACATGTCATGTATCCCCATCTTCCTCTTTCATTTATGTTTCTCACCCAATTAATTCTGTTTCAAAAGAAAACTTGAGATTTCAGATATTTTATATGAACAAATTCTTCTTGACCATATAAGCATAAGCAATCTCTTCTATGAATGTATTTAAGGTTTCACTTAGATAATGCAATTTAAGTTTTTCTTAATTTTTAGTTTATTTTCCTCTCTTTGTTTTACTTTCCCATGTGTATTGTGTTCTTCTCTTTTGAAGTAATTACATTTTCTATTATTATGAATAAGGCAGATGTGATTATTGGGTCTTCCTCCCGTAGTTCCAGGGTTACCAATGAGACACAAGCTGATCAGTAATGACAACAGTGCACTATGTTGTCAACACTAGGATTTGAAAAGCCCAGAAATCTCTTCCCTTTTCTGTATTAGTCAAAGTATTTGGCAAGATAATTTCTAAACATAGCGTACTATCAGCATACGAATGATAATGCAGCCCTATCTTGTTCACTGGACCATGCCCAATGAGTCTGTATTATGGAGGAATGCTTCAGCAATTGCGTCAGCTTTGCATACCCTCTGTGCATGGCAAACAGCCACTGGTTATGGTAGGTCTATGCCATTGGAGGGTGTTCACTTCTTCTTGATCTATGGGTTTGCTACAGCAGGAAAACAGCAGAGAAGTAAGGCATTGCTAGACCACAACCAGCCTCTTTTCATGCTATCCCAAGACAGAAGTAAATTCACAGAAGACCTTGAGTTTCCTTCTCCTTTGAAAATGGAGAGCACTGCCTCATGCTGCAGCAAGTTATCTAATAGTCCGTTTCCGTTTCCTGACACATTCCCAAGCCCTAGCTATTGAGCAACTGCATAACTCGAAGTCCAGTTCTTTTCAGAGAGAATTGCTGGGGGAGAAAGAGTTCATTCCCTCTGAATGGAAGAAAACTGAAGCTTGAGGTTGAATTCTCTTGAGGTCAAATGTAGAGGTTCGCAAGAATGGTGAACCTCCACAGAACCTTAGGTGAGAAAAGCAGCTGCTGCCCTTATCAAATTAGTTTTAGAACTCTTGTGCTGTTTTATAGGGTCAGGTTCAAATTCTCACAGGCTTATATAAAAATGCTGAATTTATGTATGTTGAGACTATTTTCTTCATGACTTTTAGCATGTTCCTGGTTTTTGAGAAGCCTGGAACATGAAAATACAGAGGAACAAACTTTTGCCCTGCTGCTCTGCTGCTCAGAAAAGCCATGCTTAGTGCCCCTCATCACACCTCCCAACAGGTCACTGGAGACCATTCCCACCTGCACCATCATCTGAGCTGTTGCGTACCACAGCTTATTGCATTTTGGTGATGAACCGCATTCGCCACAGACAAATGGCAGTGCTACAGCAGGGCTGCTTATCTCTCGGCAGCACAGATGCCCTGAGCTCTATCAAAAGTGCTACGTGCTACAAGCTGCCACAGGAATGACTATGCAGCACAGCAGGTGGGTGAAGGAAAACTTTGTGTTTAGCCTTATCATTGCAGTAGTGTGTAGGGGACTGGGAAGAGCATCTCTGTCTACCAGAAGTACCCAAGTCAGGCCTGTTCCTTGACAGTTGAGGTTTATCTCCCTAAACCACATCTTAGACTTCATGGATCCTGTCTTAAAAGTCCCCCAAAATCTCATTAACAAATAAAAATATTTTAAAAACAATCAGAAATTATAAATTATTTTTAAAAGATGACATTTTTTTTTAATTTATCTATCTTTCTTTCTTTCCAAAACTTCAAGTCTGTCTGCCTTAATCTTAACAAGCATGGTCATTTTATATTGCTTCAGCATACATTCTTTAAATATTTTTAAAAATATGAAACATTAACAAGAATGTTCACAACAATAAGAAAAATTCTTCTAACCTCATTGTTCTCAGCACAGTATACTTTGATTCTTAAAGCAAGATAGTACAAAGCCTCCATAATTTTACTATTGTGCAGCCGATGAACACAAAGAGAAATTTCAAAGAATTACTAACTTCAAACCTGGTGTCTGCATGATTGTAATTAACTTCTCTCCCTCAAAGACAAACATTGAAAATAGAGCTTATGAGATAAAACATGAGAATTATATTAGGGCCTGATCTAACATATATTTTAATTGGTGGGAGTCTTTTATTAACTCCTCCAAGCTGTCAGACCTTTAGTGTACAATTCTGCAGTTCTGTGTTACAGCTTTGTATTGCAAATAATGAACATGACCTACTTAAAACTCTTCAGTAGAAATTTACCTTTATCATACCAGATATGTAGTGTAGCTTGCCCCATGCACTGTGATTCTAGATAATCACCTTCTATGGATTCCACTCATACCCACAAGAGGTATTGTGGGCTGTTACAATTTATCCCACACTTTGTTCTTCAGGGAGTTTTGGCTCAGACAGCTGTTAGTATCTTCTGTCACCTGGTGGTAGTTTGGGGGGAGGGGGGGCATTTGTCTGTTTTTAAAATTATTGTTTTATATATATTTCTTATACAGATCTATATCTGTATCTATACAGATTCTCTACCTGAGAAATAATTGTAAGAAACCATTTTATTTTTGCTAATAGAAGGCTGGATTACAACATACTTTTAGCATATGTATGTGGCAAATGTTTGGTCAGTATTGATAGCTCTCGTCTAGCTTCCCAGAACAGTAGAATATAAAGCAAGAAAGCCTCACTTGAGGTTTCAGCTGTCTAGTTATCTACTGGAGCACAGGATAGTTCAGAAATAGTTTGGTGACAATAGAATGTGATTTATCTTTATGAAACAAAGTGGGGGAATTGAGACATATGGAGAAGTAGCATTTAAATTTTAATGATTATTTTGAAAATCTGTTGCACTCTGCAGATGTTTATCACAAAAGCAAGATCCAAATGAACCTGCATCTCACAAATTAAATTCTCTACAATTTTCTTTCATATATGTTACCATAGGTACAATGCAGTCTTCACCAACAGATTCTTTCCTGGCAAAATCATACTAATGCTCGACTCAAGTATCTTGTCTTAAAAGACTATTTTCATGCTGCCTGTGTATGTACAGATTTACGTGCTGAAGAAAGGGATGTGTTTCTGACATGGATTTCTTTCCTGGTTTGTGCTGTAATTCCCAAGAACTCAGGAGGCCGACACAACTACAAATCCTTTCTGGAAGTAATTTCAGGAGAATTGGAAGATTTGTGTGGTAGCACATGTGAAAATGAGCTGGTAGCAGAATTAGTCCCTGGGGAAAAATCATGACTATATCACAGAATCACAGAATCATTCAGGTTGGAAAAGACCCTTGGGATCGAGTCCAACCATCAGCCCTACTCTACAAAGTTCTCCCCTACACCATATCACCAAACATCTCTTCTAAATGACCTTTAAACACATCCAGGGATGGTGAGTGACTCCACCACCTCCCTGGGCAGCCTATTCCACTGTCTGACCACTCTTTCTGGGAAATATTTTTTCCTAATGTCCAGTCTAAACATCCCCTGTTGCAGTTTAAAGCCATTCCCTCTTGTTCTGTCACATATCACCTGTGAGAAGAGACCAGCACCAACCTCTCTGCAATGTCCTTTCAGGTAGTTGTAGAGACTGATGAGGTCTCCCCTCAGCCTTCTC